>JARQOD010000001.1:689249949-689319586 GCA_033576555.1 Oophaga sylvatica | reverse complement strand
ACAAAAGTTTATAAAGCCTGGGTGTGAAAAAAAAAAAATCAATTTTCCACAAAAATGATTTTTTAGTTCCAAATTTTTGAATTTTCCCAAGGAAATTGGACCCCAAAAGTTGTTGTCCAATTTGTCCTGAGTACGCTGATACCCCATATGTGGGGGGGGGAAACTGTTTGGGCGCACGGCAGGGCTTGGAAGGGAAGTAGTAACGTTTTGGAATGCAGACGTTAATGGGGTCATGTTCCGTTTGCAGTGCCCCAGATGAGCCTAAACAGTGGAAACCCCCCACAAGTGACCCCATTTTGGAAACTAGACCCCCTAAGGAACTTATCTAGATCTTTGGTGAGCACTTTGAACCCCCAAGTGCTTCACACAAGTTTATAATGCCCGGGCATGAAAATAAAAAATCCTATTATTTTCCCACAAAAATTATCTTTTAGTCACTAATTTTTTATTTTCCCAAGGGTAACAGGAGAAATTGGACCACATAAGTTGTTGTACAATTTGTCCTGAGTACGCTGATACCCCATATGTGGGGGGGAACCACTGTTTGGGCGCACGGCAGAGCTCGGAATGGAAGGAGCACCATTTGACTTTTTCCAACCAAAATTGGCTGGAATTGAGATTGGATGCCATGTTACATTTGGAGAGCCCCTGATGTGCCTAAACAGTGGAAACCCCCCACAAATGACTCCATTTGGGAAACTAGACCCCCTAAGGAACTTTTCTAGATCTTTGGTGAGCAATTTAAACCCCCAATATTTTATTTTCACAAGGGTAACAGGAGAAATTGGACCCCAAAAGTTGTTGTCCAATTTGTCCTGAGTACGCTGATACCCAATATGTGGGAGAAAACTACTGTATGGGCGCACGTCAGGGCTCGGAAGGGAAGTAGTGACGTTTTGGATTGCAGACTTTGATGGAATGGTCTGGGGGCGTCATGTCGCCTTTGGAGAGCCCCTGATGCGCCTAAACAGTGGAAACCCCCCACAAATGACCCAATTTGGGAAACTAGACCCCCTAAGGAACTTATCTAGATTTTTGATGAGCAATTTGAACCCCCAAGTGCTTCACACAAGTTTATAACGTAGAGCCGTAAAATTAAAAATCATATTTTTTCCACAAAAATGATCTTTTCACCCCAATTTTTATTTTTCCAAGGGTAACAAGACTCCAAAAGTTATTGTGCAATTTGTCCTGAGTGCGCTGATACCCCATTTGTGGGGGTAAACCACTGTTTTGGTGCATGGCAGAGTTTGGAAGGGAAGGAGCGCCGTCTGACTTTTTCAACGCAGAATTGGCTGGACGCCATGTCGTGTTTGGAGAGCTCCTGATCTGCCTAAACAGTGGAAACCCCCATAAATGACACCATTTTGGAAACTAGACCCCTCAAGGAACTTATCTAGATGTGTGGTGAGAACTTTGAACCCCCAGGTGTTTCACTAAAGTTTATAACGTACAGCCGTAAAATAAAAAATCTTTTTTTTTTTTTACAAAAATGATTTTTTCGCCCCCAATATTTTATTTTCACAAGGGTAACAGAAGAAATTGGAACGCAAAAGTTGTTGTCCAATTTGTCCTGAGTACACTGATACCCAATATGTGGGCGAAAACTACTGTATGGGCACACGTCAGGGCTCGGAAGGGAAGTAGTGACGTTTTGGATTGCAGACTTTGATGGAATGGTCTGGGGGCGTCATGTCACATTTGGAGAGCCCCTGATGCACCTAAACAGTGGAAACCCCCCACAAGTGACCCCATTTTGGAAAATAGACCCCACAAGGAACTTATCTAGATGTGTGGTGAGCACTTTGAACCCCGAAGTGCTTCACAGAAGTTTATAACGCACAGTCGTAAAAATAAAAAATCCTTTTTTTTTTACAAAAATGATTTTTTTTGCCCCCAATATTTTATTTTCACAAGGGTAACAGGAGAAATTGGACCCCAAAAGTTGTTTCCAATTTGTCCTGAGTACGCTTATACCCAATATGTTGGAGAAAACTACTGTATGGGCGCACGTCAGGGCTCGGAAGGGAAGTAGTGACGTTTTGGATTGCAGACTTTGATGGAATGGTCTGGGTGCGTCATGTCGCATTTGGAGAGCCCCTGATGCGCCTAAACAGTGGAAACCCCCCACAAGTGACCCCATTTTGGAAAATAGACCCCACAAGGAACTTATCTAGATGTGTGGTGAGCACTTTGAACCCCGAAGTGCTTCACAGAAGTTTATAACGCACAGCCGTAAAAATAAAAAATCTTTTTTTTTTTTTGCAAAAATGATTTTTTTCGCCCCAATATTTTATTTTTACAAGGGTAACAGGAGAAATTGGACCCCAAAAGTTGTTGCCCAATTTGTCCTGAGTACGCTGATACCCAATATGTGGGAGAAAACTACTGTATGGGTACACGTTGGGGCTCGGAAGGGAAGTAGTGACGTTTTGGATTGCAGACTTTGATGGAATGGTCTGGGGGCGTCATGTCGCATTTGGAGAGCCCCTGATGCGCCTAAACAGTGGAAATCCCCAACAAGTGACCCCATTTTGGAAAATAGACCCCACAAGGAACTTATCTAGGTGTGTGGTGAGCGCTATGAAGCCCCAAGTGCTTCACAGAAGTTTATAATGTACAGCCGTAAAAACAAAAAAATAATTTTTTTTTGTACAAAAATGATATTTTCGCCCCCAGTTTTTTTATTTTCCCAAGGGTAACAGAAGAAATAGGACAAATTGCACAATAACTCTTGGGGTCCAGAGTACGCTGATACCCCATATGTGGGATAAACTACTGTTTGGACGCATGGCAGAGCTCAGAAGTGAAGGAGCACCGTTTGACTTTTTCAACGCAGAATTGGCTGGAATTGAGATCAGACGCCATGTCACATTTGGAGAGCCCCTGATGTGCCTAAACAGCGGAAACCCCCCAATTCTAACTCCAACCCTAACCCCAACACACCCCTAACCCTAGTCCCAACCCTAACCACAAACCTAACCCTAACACACCCCTAATCCCAACCCTAACCCTAATCCTAACTTTAGCGCCAACCCTAACCCTAACTTTAGCCGCAACCCTAACCCTAACCCTAATGGGAAAATGGAAATAAATACATTTTTTTAATTTTATTATTTTTCCCTAACTAAGGGGGTGATAAAGGGGGGTTTGATTTACTATTTATAGCGGGTTTTTATGATTGGCAGCTGTCACGCTAAAAGACGCTTTTTATTGCAAAAATAGTTTTTTGCATCGCCACATTTTGAGAGCTATAATTTTTGCATATTTTGGCCCACAGAGTCATGTGAGGTCTTATTTTTTGCGGTACGAGTTGACGTTTTTATTTGTACCATTTTTGAGCAGGTGACATTTTTTGATCGCTTTTTATTTCAATTTTTGGGAGGTTAGAATGAACAAAAATCAGCAATTCATGAATTTCTTTTGGGGGAGGCGTTTGTATTGTTCCGCGTGTGGTAAAATTGATAAAGCAGTTTTATTCTTTGGGTCAGTACGATTATGGCGATACCTCATTTATATCATTTTTTTATGTTTTGGCGCTTTTATAGAATAAAAACAATTTTATATAAAAAATAATTATTTTTGCATCGCTTTATTCTGCGAGCTATAACTTTTTTATTTTTTCGCTGATGATGCTGTATGGCGGCTGTTTTTTTGCGGGACAAGATGACGTTTTCAGCGGTACCATGTTTATTTATATCGGTCTTTTTGATCGCGCGTTATTCCACTTTTTGTTCGGCGGTATGATGATAAAGCATTGATTTTTTGCTTCGTTTTTTTTTTTTTTTTTAAGGGGTTCACTAAAGGGGTTAACTAGTGGGACAATTTTATAGGGGGGGTCGTTACGGACGCGGCGATACCAAATATGTGTACTTTTATTGTTTTGTTTTTTTTATTTACAGGAAGAAATGAATTTATTGGGGAATATTTTTTTTTTTTTATTTATTTATTTTGGATTTTTTTTTTATAACATGTTTATTTTTATTTTTTTAACTTTTTTACTTTGTCCCAGGGTGGGACATCACTGTATTTTATCAAATCGCTGGTGTGACAGTGTGCACAGCACTCTGTCACACCAGCGATCGCTCAGGCATAGCTGCAGGCTTCTCAGTGCCTGCTCTCAGCAGGCACTGAGGAAGCCGCCTCCCTCCAGGACCCCGGCGCCATCTTGGATCCGGGTCCTGGGAGGGAGGAAGCCCTCAGAACAGCGCGATCACATCGCGCTGGTCTGAGGGTCTCAGGGGGGCGCGCAGGGAGCCCCCACCCTGCGCGATCCTCCCCTGTGTCCCCAGTACACCGCGATCATGTTTGATCGCGGTGTGCTAGGGTTTAATGTGCCGGGAGCGGTCCGTGACCACTCCTGACACACAATCACGGGTGTCAGCTGTGATAATCAGCTGACACCCGGCGGCGATTAGCTGCGCTCCCCTCAGGAGCGCAGCTGATCGCCTATGACGTACTATCCCATCCATGGGCAGAATGGCACGGGTTTTATGGACGGGATAGTACATCTAATGTCAGAGAGGGGTTAACCTCATAAATAAATCAATTAAAAAAACTATGTTTTTTTGGTAACCAGCAAAGGTAAAGCAGACAGCTGTGAGCTGATATCATCAGGCTGGGAAGGTCCATGGTTATGAAAAAATACAAGCTTGCAGCCTCCCTGGAAGTGGAGCATCACAGGAGATGAAATCGAATGTAGTTCAAACAAATCCAGCGAAGTCAATCGAATCCTCTCTACAAAGTCTATCAAGCCAATTTTATATAAAATGCCTCAAATATATTTTAATTTGCTTTATTATGGTGTACAACCTAGTGCTTTTTGCTGCCAACTTATATTTCTGAAGACGTGGAGGAAAATAGGTACGCTAATATTACATTCTCTATCAATTCATTGTTCACCTTTCTTGGGTTCTGGAGTTGATCACGTCTTCTTTTCTGCTTTCAGTTATATATTTTAGATCTCATGGCTTTTAGGCGTGATAATCTTCCCACATTTTTCACAGCTTGTTCAGTTCTCTGTCACTTTTCGTTGTATAACATCAGTACTACAACTCATGATTCTTGAGCAATGTTTGTACATGTATCATGCATAATGCATGAGTATGTACAATGCTAAAGCAAGGCCTGCAGGGGTTCTTAACTTGAAATACTGCATTCTGCTGATCAAACATGAACCTATCCTGCCACGCAGTCTTAACCTTAAGTGACAAGATCAGTGTCTTAAGCCACATGGATAGACAATTTGGCTCTGATCCAGTCATTTGAATCATAGACAGAGCAAGATGACAACACATGACAGTAATCTGCCTGAGATTGGATACCTAATAATAAAACTAAATTCATTCTGATAGCTTTGAGCTTATTTTGAAGAGGTTAACGTGGTACAGTTTCACAGTGTTTGAGATGGTCTTAAAAACCAAACGGTGAGGCTCGGGACGATATTGCTAATTTGGCAGCCCGTTGAGCAGTCTGCAAAATGTGTAGAGCCCATATGTGAAAACTTGTGTTAAACAGCAAAGAAAAATATTGAAATAATGGAAATAATGAGTTGCGTAATGTTAAGAAAGAAAATACAGCTAGAGTGCAGGTGTAAAATTTTATTAGTCCTGCTTCTGTTTTATTGCACTAAGTACAGAACTTCGTGTACTTAACTGTGGCGTCAGTGTTTTTGGAAAGTATTGTGGACCCAACTGGGAGCTGGAACACTTACATAAAACCACTTTGATATACTGAGCCCTTAAATAAGATGCTTCATATGTTTCTCTATGGTACATTAATTTTGTTAAAAGAAAGAAGCCAAAAATTGTAGTAAACATTGTTACAAAAAGAAATTCCCTGTAGAGCGTTGCTGCATTTTGCGCTCCTGCATACACCAACATAATCTTTTTGAACATGCAGAACCTCACATAATAAAAAAAACGGGAAACGGTCATGCGCAAAAATGGATCAATCGGCACGAAAATAGCGTTAAAATGCTGCCTGCCGCCTAACTGAAAGAACAGCTACTGGAGGAAAAGCCACTTGCTTTCAGTCATAAAGGTGTGAACAAAGCCAATACAGTCAACGCTCACTATCCTGTAAGGGCGGGTGTAATTCTCCTCTGCAGAATGATTGACAACTCGCTCTCCACATACAGTTAGGTCCATATATATTTGGACAGAGACAACATTTATCTAATTTTGGTTCTAGACATTACCACAATAAACTTTAAACAAAACAATTCAGATGCAGTTGAAGTTCAGACTTTCAGCTTTCATTTGAGGGTATCCACATTAAAATTGGATGAAGGGTTTAGGAGTTTCAGCTCCTTAACATGTGCCACCCTGTTTTTAAAGGGACCAAAAGTAATTGAACAGATTAAATAATTGTAAATAAAATTATAATTTCTAGTACTTAGTTGAAAACTCTTTGTTGGCAATGACTGCCTGAAGTCTTGAACTCATGGACATCACCAGACGCTGTGTTTCCTCCTTTTTGATGCTCTGCCATGCCTTCACTGCGGTGGTTTTCAGTTGCTGTTTGTTTGTGAGCCTTTCTGTCTGAAGTTTAGTCTTTAACAAGTGAAATGCATGCTCAATTGGGTTGAGATCAGGTGACTGACTTGGCCATTCAAGAATATTCCACTTCTTTGCTTTAATAAACTCCTGGGTTGCTTTGGCTTTATGTTTTGGGTCATTGTCCATCTGTAGTATGAAACGACGACCAATCAGTTTGGCTGCATTTGGCTGGATCTGAGCACACAGTATGGCTCTGAATACCTCAGAATTCATTCGGCTGCTTCTGTCCTGTGTCACATCATCAATAAACACTAGTGACCCAGTGCCACTGGCAGCCATGCATGCCCAAGCCATCACACTGCCTCCGCCGTGTTTTACAGATGATGTGGTGTACAATAATAAATTATATTGTGGTACCGTGTTAGCCAGAAAAATCGATGTGAATACTTCTCCGTCCAATTATGACAAGAGCATTCTTAAAGTGATACCTTTATTGGCTAACCAGAAAATTATATGTTCGCTAGCTTTCAGAGCTCAAAGGCTCCTTCTTCAGGCAAGATTTCCAAATGTAATCTTGCCTGAAGAAGGAGCCTTTGAGCTCTGAAAGCTAGCGAACATATAATTTTCTGGTTAGCCAATAAAGGTATCACTTTAAGAATGCTCTTGTCATAATTGGACGGAGAAGTATTCACACAGATGATGTGGTATGCTTTGGATCATGAGCTGTACCACGCCTTCGCCATACTTTTCTCTTTCCATCATTCTGGTAGAGGTTGATCTTGGTTTCATCTGTCCAAAGAATGTTCTTTCAGAACTGTGCTGGCTTTTTTAGATGTTTTTTAGCAAAGTCCAGCCTAGCCTTTTTATTCTTGATGCTTATGAGTGGCTTGCACCGTGCAGTGAACCCTCTGTATGTACTTTCATGCAGTCTTCTCTTTATGGTAGATTTGGATGTTGATACGCCTACTTCCTGGAGAGTGTTGTTCACTTGGTTGGCTGTTGTGAAGGGGTTTCTCTTCACCATGGAGAGTATTCTGCGATCATCCACCACTGTTGTCTTCCGTGGGCGCCCAGGTCTTTTTGCATTGATGAGTTCACCAGTGCTTTCTTGCTTTCTTTCTTTCTTTCTTTCTTTTTCTTTCTTCTTTCTTTCTTTCTTTCTCAGGATGTACCAAACTGTAGATTTTGCCACTCCTAATGTTGTAGCAATTTCTCGGAAGGGTTTTTTCTGTTTTTGCAGCTTAAGGATGGCTTGTTTCACTTGCATGGAGAGCTCCTTTGACCACATGTTTCCTTCACAGCAAAATTTTCCAAATGCAAACACCACACCTCAAATCAACTCCAGCCCTTTTATCTGCTTAATTGAGAATGACTTAACGAAGGGATTGCCCACACCTGTCCATGAAATAGCCTTGGAGTCAATTGTCCAATTACTTTTGGTCCCTTTAAAAACAGGGTGGCACATGTTAAGGAGCTGAAACTCCTAAACCCTTCATCCAATTTTAATGTGGATACCCTCAAATGAAAGCTGAATGTCTGAACTTCAACTGCATCTGAATTGTTTTGTTTAAAATCCATTGTGGTAATGTCTAGAACCAAAATTAAATAAATGTTGTCTCTGTCAAAATATATATGGACTTAACTGTATACGCTGAAAAGTGAGTTGTCAATCAAAATGCAGGGGAGAGACTACAGCCTCCAATAACAATATAGCGAGCGATAACTGTATTCAATCTGAGCACACCACTATGACAGAAAGCGAGCAGTTCTTGGGAGGTAGAGAGTTCATTTTCTCCCATGAGCTTTGCTTTTAGTAACAAATTAAAACTAGTCTGAAACGCTATAATATGTAAACATTGTATATTTTAAATTAGAATTGCATTACTGCTGTAAAAAACATGGGTAGTAAGCTCACAAATTGGACAATTTGTGTGAGCCCAACAGCCAGCGACAAGGCATTCCCCTTTGTTGGGACCCTAAACCTAATATGATTTAGCCTCTCACGGGCTAATAGCCTAAAATTAAATGGGGAAGTTAGGATCTGGCTGTTGGGCTCACACTACTTATATGTTAGTTCTTAAGCAATAGTAAAAAAAAAATTAAATAGTCTTGGTTAACCCCTTTAATATGGGCTGAGGTTAACCTGCCTTCCCACCACTTAGTCTCAAGTGCTGCAGACACACATGACAACCGCAAGGGCTGGCCTCTGGGAGGGAACAGAAAGTGCTGACAAAATAGACAAAGTCAGATATAGCCAGTAAAACAAGCAAGGACAGCTTCTTTATATAACAAAACTCTCACTGTCTCAGCAAATAATAGCAGCCATACCTTATTAATTAACTGGTAGTGGCATAACAAAGTCCAGGACAGGTTCCCAAAGTCCCACCAGTTAGTTCTAAATGAGAGAGGATCTGATCAGATATTAAAGTGAAAATGAACACTCTCCCAGTCTGCAACTGTCCAGAAACTTCCCTTTGCATAAACCTTGAATCCAGCTTTGGTGGATCTATAACAGTTTTGGTCTCAATTGAACAGAAATTGGTAGGCCCCTGATTGCAAGTGTGCAAATTGCATATCAACTGTTACAGAACGAGTGGAATCTTAACAGTGAGCACATTACACACTTTTAGGATTCAGCATTTTTCAGTCCCTCGCAAAATTCATTCTTCTTTTGGACAGCCCCTTTATAGAACACTCCTACTCATTGCCTTACCAGTGAATTTCTGTACTGTAAACAGTTAAAAGATACTAAAAAATACTTTCATTCAATGTTGTGATATAGTTCAGTTTTGTTATATGAGTTAAGCAGCAATATTAGTAATGCAAAACTTTAACTTCCTAGATTTTACTAGTCATCTATAGCATTACAATTTTATTTTAAGTAATAATTATCAAACTGATTTTTGATAATCCAAAGTCAATATGTCTGTGTGATTGTAGATGGACGTTGTGCCCTGCGTGTAACAGAAGCAGACCTAAAGTCTGACTAGGTAGTAGAGCCGCGTGACATGGGTGCCCCTGAAGTGAGAGGAGACAGAGACAATGAATAGTGTGATCCTGAGTAAAGAAGAAAGAAAACTGACAAAAGGAGAGAGTGATCAACCGGAGATGGGTCCCGGACAGGACACCTAGTAGTGCGGCCCCGAATTTATAACTCAGAGAGCTAACGGGCCAGGACATAACAGGGGATGTGAGAGGAAGAGAGTGCCCTAGGTGGTAGTTCCAAGTTGTCAGAAGCAGAGAAGATAAGTACTGGCTATAGTGGCAAAACTAGTTCCTTTAAGTGGAAAAGAGCAAGTCGAACCGCGGGTGAAAATAGGACTCTCACTAACTGGACTGTAGTTTCATGCTAGAATGTGGTGAAGGAAAGCAGACTATTTGAGGCAGAAACAAGTACATTTTGAAGATTTTGGAGATTGTGTGTGAAAATGGTCTGTGTTGTAAAGGAAACGTTTGTGAAGTTATGCACCCCCTATCTATTGTATATAGTTGCCACCAAGTTACGGCTAAGTAAAAGACTTTATTTTTGAGTGGTGGTCTCCCTCAACATCTCCCTGTTCGACATCTGGTCCTGGTCAACCAAAGCCATAGGTAGCATGCGACCAGCAAGGGCGTACTCCCACTGCAGCCAAAGCACACACACCCAACATTCATGTAATGTGTCGAGGCGTAAGAGACAAATACCTCTCCCACAGCTACTGCCCTGTGCCACGTTACATGTTTACTTTTACTCTCCCTGGACTCCAGCTGTCCTTTTTCAGTCTTCAGTATATGCAATAACATTTCAATATTCTTTTCAATGAACTTGTAATTTGTTTTCTTTTCTATATTTTTTGTAGTGGCTTTGTCTTTTTCTACCAGTGGCTGTTAATGGTAGTGAGAGATCACTGGGAGTTATGTTTTCTTTTAATTGATTCCCTTGCCTCTCTGGAATAAGTCAAAAAGCAAGAGAAGGCCAAAGGCTATCTTGTAACAGGTGTTGTGTTAAGTAATACAAGAAAATGAAAAATCTTTTAAGAAGAATATTTCATTTTTAAAAATGCATTTTGGCACTTTAATTGTTACAAGTGTGTCACGCCAACCTGGGAGATCTGGGGGAAGAAGATCATTGCGTATTGTGAATCACAGATCTTCCATTTAGCCTGTATATTTGGATCCCATATTAAATTTATTTGATTTCTTTGGGTGCTGAAGAGGTTAATGACCCTTTCTGTGCCGGTCAAAAATATGCAGCTCCATTTCAGCTGCTTCTGATCTGGTCATTAACTCTTCCTAAAAAATCTGGCCAGATGTTCTCTGTCCTGCCGGTGAAAGCTCGGCTTCCTTATTGTTAGGAGACGTTGTGCTCAATAGGAGTTCGCTGTTGCTGTTGGATATTCGTCTTCCTGTGCTTTGTGCTAAAGCTAAGTAGTAGAGATGAGCAAATATTTCAATGTTCGGTTCGGATTACAATCGCCGAATATGCAATATTTGCTGATTTATTTGTCGAATATTATCCGAACATAGCCGAACGCCATTCAAGTCAATGGGAGGACAAAACGAACACATGCACAGCACCTTCTAACGGCCCCAAAAGCTGCCAAAAAAACATTAAATGAGGGACAGACACCAGAAAAGTTGCCTCAGTTCACACACAGTACAAATTGAAGCATGGCACTGTAGTAATCAGCTATGCATGAGGTATCGTGGTCTGGTCCAGCATTTACAGATTTCAACTGAACGTCAAAGTAAGACGAGGTGGATGAGGGATTGGTGTAGGCCTACTGTGCTGGGAGCCCTGATACCACATACAACAGCTCAACCTGCTTTCATGCTGAGCCACAGTCAGGTGGCACAAATATCAGTTTCGTAGACTACCATTGTCAGAAAAATCTAAGGATAGTAGTAACACGGGTAGTTGACGCCAATGAAGTGGAAGCCTGACAGTCTCGGAGGCCTACTGCTTCAGGCAACACGCATGAAGGAGACCCAACCAGGTGTCTACACATTTACAATAATTAGTGTCAGAAATCAACAAAGTAGCATCAATTTCACCACAGTATAAATAGTATATTAGGGACCGACAGGTCTTCCACTACTCCCAACCCAGCAGATGGACACCCAACCAAGAGTGTTCACATTTCCAAAAATTATTGGCAGACACCAAAGTAGCATCAATTTCACAACAGTATAAATGATATAAAGTGACCGACAGGTGTTCCACTACACCCAACCCAGCAGATGGACAGTTTGGTAGAATCAAATCAATTATACAGAAGCATCTACTGATATTATATGAGGATGAGACATTTTTCTCAATATTATCCTCAGGTTATCATATTGTCGCTAAAAAAGCCATGACCATGGGTAATTTAATTTCTCCCAGTTTTTTTCTATCCTTATAAATCCAATTATACTTGGTTGAGTCACGTAGGCTTTTATCATTGTGGTAGTGTTAGATGTAGAACATGAGCACATTCTGCGGTCACTCATGTGTTTTCTAATCATGATGATTCTCAACATTACAAAATTAAACAATATATCAATTGTAACTCCAAGAACGTGATTTATTTGATTAGATGTACAATCTGCAAATTAACATATGTGGGATGTACTACATGCAATCTAAAAGTGAGGATATCAGAGCACATCACTGATATAATTTCTACTAATAATACTAACCGCAGTTTGCTTCCAAACATTTTATCTCCTACCGCCATAGGAACACTGCTTCTTTGAATGTCATCCGCATTGAAAGATTGATGTCATCACCAAGGGATGGAGATATTCAAAAATCATTGAGAACACGAGAAGCTTACTGGATGTTCTATCTGGGAACCTGCTTTCCTGCTGGTCTTAATGCACGCAGAGAGTTAATGTACCATTATTAATGTACAACCATTATAGTTGAATTTTGTGTATTTTTTATTGTTGTTTTTTCACATTTTTCTTCGTGTTTTTTGTTTATTTTCTTAATTGTATTCTGTCACACATGGTTTTATTTATTTTGTCACATGATGTGTGCTAAGGATTTTCATTGGCTGGTGGTATAAATAGTTTGTGCATTAAATGATATGTAGCTTTGAGAAAGAACACAGTATTGTGTTCGAAACGCGTAGCATTGCTACACTATTCATGTAAACTGTTTTTACATGATTCCTTTTAAATAAATCAATTTTTGGATGACATAGAAGCTGGAGAAATTTTTTTTTTCTCTTCATTTGTGACACGTGCTGACTACACGTTCTCCTTGCTTCCACACGCCATGGACTGCCACAGGTGAGCTGTTTTTTCTCTTTTTTCTGCACAACACACTCTGTCTGTGGACCTCAGTAATGGAAAAAAAATGGCTGGAAGGTTGATTTCACAGCCACACAGGACACAACCTAGGTAAACTATCTGCCCAATAAACAACCGCCTATCTAATTACCTAAAATCTAGCTGACAACACTGGCAGCATCAGGAGCAGCCTCTCTGCGCTGTTACAGTGTCAAAATGGTGCTAAAACAAGATGTCCGCTCTTCATTCAATGTGGCATTTTTTTTAGTGCTTTTTCAGGCAGGTTCCAGGCAGTATCCAACTGATAAAGATATCATGTGCACTTATCTTTAATTTGTCAGCTTTTCTGAAGAGACGGATTTTCAAGATTCTTTTGAAGGTTTATTAGGTGGTACAGTGTTTGACCATTTGGGGTTGCGAGTTCCAAGGTATAGGGGACACACAGGAGAAATCTTGGAGACAACTGTGTAAGACTAGAGAAAAGCAGAGAAGAAGGTTTTGCAAGGACTGGCCGTCACGTGAGAAATGTAAGGAGTGACAGATATGCAAATGTACAGTAAATCGATAAGCAAAAGGTATGTTCACAAGTTAAGTATTTGCAGGAGAAACATCGACACCAAAATCGCATCTCTTGACAAGAAAAATGCTGCATAAAATATCTAGGTTTGTAATGCATTTTGGATGCATTTTCATTTGAATGGGTGAAAAATGCTGCAAAAATGTTAAAAGAATTTACAGGTTGCAAATTTGAAACTGCTTCGAATCTGCAAGGAAAAAATAAGCAGCATGTGAATGAGATTTCAGAAATCTCATTCATTTTGATAGTTTTGTAAACTATAGGTTTTGGTGCAGAAAATTCAGTGTGCAAATACTGAACGTGTTCACATCTGTAACCAGCATTTTTTCTACACATTCAAATAAAAGGTATCCAGATGTAGTCCTGCTAGACTTATGCCAAAGGAAAACTGTTTTGCCAAACATTTGTTAAAAAATAATGATGGGTACGGTGTACTACTTTTAAGCTGATTTATGACAAAATCAAACTTCAACTCTGATTACTCATAAATCATCTTAGAAGATAGTTCAGGAAAAGAGAGATAAGTGTTACATAGAGAGATTTTTCAGATAAGCTTACAGACAGACTAGAGCAGTGTTGGGGAACCTTTCTGAGACCGAGTGCCCAAACTGCAACCTAAAATCAAATTATTTATGACGAAGTACCAACACGTGCCAAATGCCCCATCATAATCCCCTTCATGCAGAAATTTGCCCCATCATGATCCCCTTCATGCAGAAATATGCCCCATCATGATCCCCTTCATGCAGAAATATGCCCCACGATGATCCCCTTCATACAGAAATATGCCCCATCATTGTCCCCTTCATGCAGAAATATGCCCATCATGATCCCCTTCATGCAGAAATATGCCCCATCATGATCTCCTTCTTGTAGTAATATGACCCATCATGATCCCCTTCATGTAGAAATGCCCCATCATAATCCCATTCATGTAGAAATATGCCCCATCATGATCCCCTTCATGCAGAAATATGCCCCATCATGATCCCCTTCATGTAGAAATGTAGAAATTGTCCATTCCACCACCTCCATCATTTCCTCCTCTCCATCACCCCATCATTGCCCTCTCCCCCACCACCATCGTTGCCCTCTCCCCATCACTCCCATCATTGGCCCTTTCCCCATCACTCCCATCATTGGCCCTCTCCCCATCACCGCCATTATTGGCCCTCCCCATCACTGGTCCTCTCTCCATCACTCCCATCATTGGCCCTCTCCCCATCACTCCCATCATTGGTCATCTCCCCATCACCGCCATCATTGGCCCTCTTCCCATCACTCCCATCATTGGCCCTCTCCCCATCACTCCCATCATTGGCCCTTTCCCCATCACCGCCATCATTAGCCATCTCCCCATCACTCCCATCATTGGCCTTCTCCCATCACTCCCATAATTGGCCCTCTCCCCATCACTCTCATCATTGGCCTCTCCCCATCACTCCCTTCATTGGCCCTCTCCCTATCATTGACACACACACCACAGCAGCCACACTCACATCACACACACACATACACCACAGCAGCTTCACTGGCACAGCGGCCACACTCACCACACACACACCACAGTGGCCACACTCACCACACACACACACCACAGCGGCCACACACACACACACACAGCAGCTTTACTGGCACAGTGGCCACACTCACTACACACACACACACACACACCACAGCGGCCACACTCACCACACACACAAACACAACAGCAGCTTCACTGGCACAGCGGCCCCACTCACCTCTCCACGTGCCGGCAGCTTCCTTCCTCTCACTTACTCTCACACAGTGAGCAGTGCGGGCGCAGGCGCGGCAGGATGACATCATCATTCAGCTCCACGGCCGCTCCGCTCGATGTGTGAGAGGAAACTGCAGTACAAGGATGAGGCGAGGCCGCGTGCCAGCTGAGAGGGCTCTGCGTGCCCTCTCTGGCACGTGTGCCATAGGTTCATCATCAGTGGACTAGAGTGCTAGCATATTCTTCATACAGTACCTAAAAAAGTGTCTACATCCATAAATGTTAGACACGTAGATTTCCTATATGTTGTATTTTTTCTTCTTACAATTTTAACCATTATAAAAGTAAAGATAATGCTGCTCCACATTATTCCATTGATGTCATTTCTTTAATATTCACACTTTTTTGTACAGTTACCAGACTTTCTTGGAGATTTAAGGCAAAACGTTTCTCCTAAGGAAAATGTGACTGCTGGTGTATGTCATAACTCAAAATTTTGAATTGAGCAGACACACTACAGTACAGTGGCTTTTTAGGGCTAGAAGGAGCTAAGGGACCAGATTTCTCTTTGAAGTGAAACTTCTGAAAACAGAACATTAAAATGAAAAGAATTACCATAAAAGAGAAAACTACATCTTGTTCAATTGATCCTTATATATGCAAATGACCTCTCCCATTATTTTTACACTTTCCACTACTTGTGGTTAAAGGGAATACTGAATATCGGCAGAAAATCACATATTGTTTTAATTCAGTATTTAATTTTTTCTTTATTTGAAACATATTTTGGTAATGATTTTTCTAATTTTTCAAGTAACTTTTTAGAATTTAAAAACACTCCTAAAGTTTTTTAATCTTCATACTGTCAAACAAGTCTTTTAATAAGCTGACTCTGTATAACACTTGTAGGTGTAAACCCACCGAGCCACGGGCCGGGGTTGCCCTGGAGGGCATGACTAAGCAACTACCTGGTGTTCACTAGAGCCTCTGGTGGTGAGGTTAGGCTTGGCCACAGATAGTTGCCAGGTACCAGTCCAGGGCTGTCCCCACAGCAGCAGCAGCTGACCGGATGGTCAGAGGCCTGAGTACACGGTACAGAGGGGCAAAGACTAAATGTGATCAGATTGTCCGATGTTGGGGCAGGCAGCACAGAGTCAGTAGATATAGCCCATGTCAGGAGTAGAGAGTCAAGCTGGATGGGAAAACAAGCCAGGTCATAATGGGAAGCGGAATATAGAGATAGGCATGCACCACAACAAACGAGTAGGAGCCAAATGTTCAAGCAAGGGGTGAAGGGAGGAGTTGCCTTATATTGATCATGCTCGTATGGGGTAAGGAACCAAATCAAAGATCTCCAGATTAAGTTG
Source organism: Oophaga sylvatica (assembly GCA_033576555.1). Lineage (NCBI taxonomy): Eukaryota > Metazoa > Chordata > Amphibia > Anura > Dendrobatidae > Oophaga > Oophaga sylvatica. Next base: position 689,303,146 of record JARQOD010000001.1, on the reverse strand, counting down.
CTTATGACTGACTCTGCATAGACCAAGGTAACGAAGAGCAAACTTGTAAAAGGGCACTATCAGGCAAATATTCCGGGATGACCACCAAACTTTGTCTCCTGGCTGAGGCGGCAAACCTGTTTTCTTGTTCACATGAGTCTTCATCCAAGACACAGCCTCAATGATGGAGGACTGTTTCTGCCACCAGATTTGGAGGAAGTCGCTTTAGCAGGAATCAGCAGCTGGTTCCCTGGAGCAAACAGACATAGGAGGGGGTACTTGAGGATGCTGTGAGTATACCACAAAAGAATGGAGATGTTCCAGAAGGCTCTCCAATATGGTTATTGTAGGAAAATTCTGCCCAGGGTAGTAATGACACCCAGTCATCCTGATTGGCAGAGATGAAGTGGCAAAGGTAGCCCTCAAGGATCTGGTCAACCTGTTCCACTTGCCCATTGGTTTGCAGACGGTATGCGGAAGAGAAGTCCAGCTGGACATGCAGTAGCTTGCACAAGGCTCTCCAAGACTTAGAGGTGAACTGGACTCCACGATCAAAGACTGTGTGGAGAGGAAGAACGTGGAGACGGAATAAGTGTTGGAAGAACTGCGTGACGAGTCTAGCAGCAGCAACAACTGCCCCCTGGGTGGAGAGGTGCCAGGAAGAAGGTTGACAGGACAACCATAAGACCTGTGGGGTGGCAGAACCTCAGCTTTCTTTCCACAGAAGACATCCACAAAGGCACGATATTGAATGGGCAATGAAGCAAGTTTCGGAGACAGAGTCTGTTGCATAATCTTGGCAAGGCAGCATGAAGCACAGTGCAATTCCAGTGAAGTACCTGCCTGGAGAACCAGTCAATTACAGGTGCATGTAGATGCAGCCAAGGAAGCCCCAGAAGAACAGAATTCACCAATCTGGAAAGCACATTGAAGGAGATCCTCTCGGTGTCCAGTGTACTGATCCACAGTGTAACTGGCAGCGTAATGAAACAAACATGATCATCCAGGATTTCTCCATGTATAGAGGCAACAGTAAGGGGATTATTTAGCTGTTGGATTGGGAGTTGAAGTCGATGGACCACATCGAGATGAATAAAGTTGACAGCGATGCCGGAATCCAGATGGGCAGAGATGGAGAGGGACCTTTCCTGCCAAGTCAAGGTCACTTCAGACATTAGTCTTGGAGCGCAATCACTCTCACCTAGGGTCATCTCTACTGTCAACCCTAGGTGCTGGAGATTCCCTGGTCTCATGGGGCACTGGCGAACAAAGTGTCCCTTACCTTCACAATACATACCAACGTTCTCCCTGTACGTTCTCTATCATTCCTGTACAGAAAGCATAGTGCTCTCAAGCTGCATTGGTTCTGAAGACAGTGGTGACACTTGTGATGGCAAAGGAATCCAGAATTTTGGAGCCAGCCTGGGAGGTCCAAGAGGAGATACTGAAGCTTGCTTCAGAGCTCATTCATGGAAGTGGAGCTCAATCATGGTGGCCAGCTGTATCATGGCGTCCAGCAAGGAGGGTAAGTCTCTGACAAACAGTTTATCCTTAATTCGACCGGAGAGACCCTGCCAGACGGTTGCCACCAGAGCTTGATTCCAAGCAGATGATGTATGGTCGGGAACCTCAAAAACTGCACAAAACATTTCCAGGAACAGCTCAAGATTGCAGATTTCTGGACTACCATACTCCCAGATAGGATATGCCCAGGCCAGGGCTTGACCAGACAGCAGTTTGGTTGCTGGAAAGAAGTGAGTGTGGAGTGTAAAGTGGATCTTGCAAATCGCGGCTCTCTGTAGGGTCTCCATCAAACTGGGACCAGTGTGGAAGCTGGAGCTCAGCCATTCCACCAGAAACCAGAGCAACAGGAGGATTCCATGAAGAGGTTGATGGTTCAGAAGGGAGATGGCTACACAAGTTAGCAGTGGACATAGTAGTGGACAGACCCTGCAGTAGGGCTGCCTCCACACTGATGGCCTGCATCAACTGGTACAGACAGTTGAACTAAGAGCTGACCTCCTCAAACAGCACTTGTACTGCGGTCTTGGAGACCCTGGGTCGAGACATGTCAACGGTGTCCATGACTCGAACGTACTGTAACGCTGGCGGTGTGGACCCACTGCGCCATAAGTCGGGCTTACCATGGAAGGGAATGACTAAGCGATTACATGGTGTTCACTACAGTCTCAGGTGGTGAGGTTAGGTTTGGCCGCAGGTAGTCACCAGGTACCACTCCAGGACTGTCCCCAGAACAGCAGCAGCTGACCGGAGAATCAGAGGCCCGGGTACGCGGTACAAAGAGGAAAAGACAGGTCAGGAGTAGAGAGGTCAAGCTGGATGGGAAAAAATACTGGGTCTTAAAGAGAAGCAAAATACAAAGATAGGCATGCACGATAACAAACATATGGGAACCAAACATTTAAGCATGGGTTGGAGGGAGGAGCTGCGTTATATCGATCATGCTCGCATGGGATAAGCCAGTGAGCCAAATCTGTGTAGGACTCAGCAGGGTTAAATTCCTGCAGACAATGGCCACAACCCCCAAAGGCCAGATGGAAACATCATGCTGTAGCAGTCATATGAAGAAGTACTGCAGGAAGAGATTCAGCGAACTGACCCGATGTGAGTAGATGCCGCGTAGTGACGATAGTGAGTAGGTCGGCTCTGAAGAGGCACGTGAGTTGCAGCCGTGACACTCCGCTCTTTAATAATTACCTAACAGCAGCCAACTCATTTGCTTTCCAGTAAAAGGTAACATTTCTATTATGAACCTAGAGGCAGAGAACGCAGGATTTACAACTCACAACAAGTGATGGTCACAATTCATCTTCTCTCCCTTTTTGCACAATCACCTTTGCACAAGTCACAGAAAAAGCCTAGAACATTCGCTCCAACATGTTGATATCTCCAGATACCACATGAATATGTAAAGTAAATCTCTTAGTTGTTGTTAATAGCATTAGCTCGGGTAAGATGGCAGCCCTCCTTAATATGAACAAGAAATAAACACAATATTTTCATTAAATAAAAATAATGAAAACAAATACATACCGGTAATTGGAAAATAAAAACATTAGAAAAAAGAATGTTTCAGGGTATGATTCTAATTAATAAAAATAAAAGAGATACATACCAATTCAAAATAAACTGATGGTGATATCTGTCAATATTTTTAGCTTCCATCTTGAGTAGTATACATTCTGCACATAGCATTTTCCAGTAGCAGAAATAATTTAGCACATTTAGTAGTAGTTCTTGTCTGAATAGGACAAAAAAAACTACGGTTCTCGTTCATTTTCCTTGACCTATTCTACAATTTTGATTATATATTTCCAAATGTATCCATATGATTAAATTAACTTTGAAATGGTATGCTTAATGTATCTGTTCAATCCATTTGTATTATCCGTGTTCAGGATCAAAAGGCTGTGATCAAAGTGAAAGCCAAATTCTATTCTTATACGGAAAGTCATTCTTGAGGAAAGAAATGTTACAATAACCAGGCTGTTTTTATTCTAATCTATTTTCATACAGCTGTTTTTCAGCATAGTACGCACCATTAAGTAAAACATATTGCTCAATCTCAGCATAATGCATTCTAAATATACTCTCACTGTGGTTTACTACTGCATACATATTTATGCTCTTTCATAAACCGATAAAGCTTAGTGAAAACTCAGTGATTTTAGAATTCAGTTGCATCAGAAATGCTCCCATGTTCTGGAAATACAAATGTACAAGATGAATAAATATCTGCAAGTTATGGTAGGTCAAAAAATGGAATTTTATTTATACTTGTATGTGTACCTTCTAAAAATATCAGCTCATAAGTAGAAATTGCCTGTATATCTGACATAGAGGAAAAAAGCCCAAAAGCTATTAAATGTATACAAAAAGGGCATATAGATATATTGGTATCAAAAGGAAACAGCTAATTAAAGCAACACTCAAGCATGTTTTTTATTGCAGCACTGGAGTGGTTATTCTGAAATAAGGTCCCTGCGCCCAGTATTATACTCACCACCAGAAGTCTTTAGTGGTTCCCGGCCCCTCTCGGGCCCAGCACTGCCATCTTGTGACTGCAACTTCTGACTAACCGGAAGTTAGAGCTAACAGTCGCAAGCTCTCAGTGTAAGTCTTTGAGACCCTTGCTCTACCTCTCATAGACTTACACTGAGAAGTGACTTCCAGTTTTCCCAGCAAAGACAGGAGCAATACAGCAGGTCACAACCTACAGAAGACCGACTGGAGCTGTGTCAATAAAAAATGAAGATGACAGCTGGTACGTATAAGACTAAGAGCAGGGGCCATACATTAGTAGCTCCACTCTAAAACTGGAATAAAAAAAATGCTGGACTGGCACTTTACACGGACAGTCCAGCTGCACGATTCGACAACTGATCGGTAAAATTTTATGGATCAGTGATCATTTAATAGCTTGTTTACACAGGCAGATTAACCCCTTTACCCACCAAACCTGTTATCACATTCATGGCCAGGCCTAATTTTACAATTTTGACCAGAGTCACTTTATGTGGTAATAATTCTGGAACACTTCAACTGATCCCAGTGACTATGAAATGTTTTTTTCATGACATATTGTACTCCATGATAGTGTTAAATTTTTTCGATATGACTTGCGTTATAAAATCAGAAATTTTGAAATTTTCAAACTTTAATTTCAATGCCCTTAAACCAGAGACTTACAGTATGTCACACAAAATTGTTAATAAATCATATTTCCCACATGTCTACTTTATATAAGCACAATTTTTTAAATATAATTTTGTTAGGAAGTTAGAAGGGTTAAGAGTTGACCAGCGATTTCTCATTTTTCCAACAAAATTTACAAAACTTTTTTTTTTTTTAGGTACCACATCACATTTGAAGTGACTTTGAGGAGCCTATATAACAGAAAATACCAAAAGTGACACCATTCTAAAAACTGCACCCCTCAAAGTACTCAAAACCACATTCAAGAAGTTTATTAACCCTTTACGTGCTTCACAGAAATTAATGGAATGTGGAAAGAAAAAATTAACATTTAACTTTTTTCACTAAAATTTTACTTTAGACCTATTTTTTTTTATTTTTACAAGGGTAAAGGAGAAAATGGACTTCAAAATATATTGTACATTTTCTCCCGACTATGCCACTATCCCATAGTGGGGGAAAAGTTCTGCTTGGGCGCACGGCATGGCTTGAAAGGGAAAAGATGCATTTGACTTTTGGAGCATACAATTGGCTGGAATCATTAGCAGATGCCATGTCACATTTTAAGAACCCCTGAAGTGCCTAAACAATGGAAACCCCCCATAAGTCATAAGTGACCCCATTTTGGAAACTAGACCCCTCAAGGAATGTATCTATATGTGTGGTGAGCAACTTGAACTCCCAGGTGCTTCACAGAAGTTTATTAAGTAGAGCCGTGAAAATAAAAAAAATCACATTTTTCCACAAAAATTTTCTTTTCGCCCCAATTTTTTTTATTTTCACCAGAGAGATAGGAGAAAATTAACTCCAAAATATGTAATGCAATTTCTCCTTACATACGCAGATACTCCATATGTGGGGGAAAATTACATTTTGAGTGCAATGTCACATTGGCAGAGACCCTGAAGTGCCAGAAAAGCTGTGACCTCATTTTACAAACTGCCCCCCCAATGAATTAGTCTAGAGGTGCAGTGAACATATTGACACTCCATGTGCCTCACAGAATTTTATACCATTGGGTGGTGAAGAAATAATAATTACATCTTTACCACTAAAATGTTGTTTTAGCCGCAAGTTTTTAATTTTTCTAAGGGATAATAGGAAAAAATGAACCTCAGTTTGTTGTAAAAATGTCTCTTGAGTATGCCAATACCCTACAAGTAATTGGGAAATACTTTTCAGACACAGTGCAAAGCTCAGAAGGGAAGAAATGCAATATTATAGTGCAGATTTTACTGTTATGGTTTGCGGGTGACATGACCCACTGGGGGAGTCCCTGAGGTTTCATATCAGTAGCCCCCTATATGTTAAACCATTTTACAAACTACACCTGTCAATGAAATCATTTAGGGGTGCAGTGATCATATTGACACCACAGGTGTGTCACAGAATTATTTACCATTGGGCAGTGAAGAAAAATTAATTACATTTTTACCACCAAAATGTTGTTTTAGTCCCAGATTTTACAGTTTCACACTGGGAAATGGGTAAAAATGGCACTAAAATTTGTCCTACAATGTCTGCTGAATGTAGAAAAACCCCATATGTGGCTGTACAATAATGCTTAGAAATAAGGCGAGACTCAGGAGGGACAGAGCGCTATTTGCCTCCTGGAGCGCAGATTTTCCTAGAATAGTTTGCAGACTCCATATACAGAACCTAGAAGAGTAGAATCCTCCCTCAAGTGAGCCAATTTTGGAAATTAAAACCTCTCTGGGAATTTGTCTACAGGTGTAATGACGATTTTGACTCAATGGGTGTTTTTGAGAAACAAGCAGCAATGGATGTTGCTGAGTGAAAATTGCAAACTGTCTTTGTAGTGCCTGCTCAGTACGTTATGCCTAGCTTGTGCTTCTGGAGACATACACCCTTAAATTAGGTGGGCTCTCAATGCTACAGTAATGCCAAACATGTAGACGGTAAATGTGGTTCACACAGTGTAATGCAGCTGGGTTTATACAGTCCGACAAATAGGCAGGGACCACAGAAAGTTCAACATAAAAATGTCTATTTCCAGACTCACATAAACAGAAGTGATATCGTCAGGTTTGCAGCCACATAAACAGAAGCGATATCCTCAGTTTCGCAGCCGGGTTCCCACAAACAGTCCATGTTACAACTCATTGCCATGGGAAATGGCACCGCTGTATTGCCTGGGTGTGTCAGTCACTTTGAAGTCCCTGGCTCTGTGTTAGAAACTAAATCAGAGAATGGTAGAATTGGAAGGGACCTCCTGGGTCATCTGGTCCAATCCCCTGCCCAAAGCAGGATTCACTAAATCATCCCAGACAGTTAGCATCACACAGGCCTGGGTTGCACAGAGCCTACTGCTCTGCAGCTTGCAAGACTCAGAACTGACAAACCCAAAACCAAACTGAGAAATTAAATGGATTTGTGGTCATAGAGCCACTCCAAAAACCCAGAGTGGAGAGAGGGATTCGCCCTACTACCAAACCTGCAAATACCTCTAAAAATAAAAGCCCATGTAGGGTTTTCCTAAAATCTGACTGGGTCAACTATTTGGACCAAATCCACTTTTATTTTGCCTTGTGATTCACAGTAGTTTTGCTGTAAGCACAAGGCGCTCCAGCAGGCTTAATATGACTCCGTCCGCATCCTGGGAGAAACATACCGGCCCTCAAATATGATCTGCCTCACTACAGCTAAGGAGAATTTGCGGATAATTTGCGCTGCTAGTATCCCATATACTAAATCCAAGTCCAGACAGAAAGTATTTGCGACTTTTCTTTATTCAGTCAACGTTTTTCGAAATACTACAGACTTCTTCATCAGAACAAAAATCAAGAGTATTTTTGTCCTGATGAAGTCTGAAGTACTTCAAAACATGTTGACTGAATAAAGAAAAACTGCAAATACTTTCTGTCTGGACTTGGATCAGTTATATGGGATACTAGCAGCGCAGATTATCCACAATTTCTCCTTATCTGTGTTTTCCTGGTCTGATGACCCATTATACCGGCAGCAACTGGATTTCTAAGTGATGGAAATGTTGTGTATACACAACTAAATTAGGTAAGCGTACAGTAACCTTATTTTTCACAATTATCTCCCTTGGATAAAACACTTTTGCGCTGTCCTTTTCCTTCTAGCTTTTTAAATGTGGTCTAGCACACTCGGGCTCTAAAGGGAGGTGGCATTTGGATTTTGGAGTGCAGAATTTGCTGGGTTTCTTTTGGGGGGCAAGGAATCATTTAGCTTTTTCAGAGCCTTTGTACTACCAGTAATGTGGAAGCCCCCTATATTTCTGTTAACAGATAACGGATTTGAGTGGGCACTTGCTTTTTTTGTGGATTCAATTGAAACTTTTGTTGGATATATTTTACATAAGATTTTGGATCACATTTATCCATCGCTCTTTGCTGAGCACTTTGGAGTTTCCACGGTGGCTCAATGGATAGCACTGCAGCCTTGCAGCGCTGGAGTCCTGGGTTCGAATCCCACCAAGGACAACATCTGCAAGGAGTTTGTATGTTCTCCCCGTGTTTGCGTGGGTTTCCTCCGGGTACTCCGGTTTCCTCCCACACTCCAAAAACATACTGATAGGGAATCTAGATTGTGAGCCCATCGGGGACAGCAACGATAATGTGTGCAAACTGTAAAGCGCTGCGGAATATGTTAGCGCTATATAAAAATAAAGATTATTATTATTATAAATCTCCAGGTGATGTGATTCAGTTGAAACCCCCAGGGATCTATTCATTATAATGAGATAGCAGAGTTACTCTGGACTCCGTCTGGCCTCTGTTCAGCATTGTCCTTCTTTTCAGAAGTTCAAAACTGTGGCAGACTGCTCTTTTATGCATGAATAAAAAGACAGACACCGCCGGGACATAGGCCAGATGGAGTACACAGTGCGTCCATCTGCCTCATTATAGGGAATCTTCTGCTGGGGGTTCCGTCTGAATCATGTATTTTAGAGATTTACATGGAAACCAAGGTGAAAGCGATCGCGAAGACCGCAGGACAAATGTGCGCCGAGCCTTAGTGAGATTTTTTGGGAGGCAGAAAGAACAAATAAACAGCAGGTGAAGAATTGGTTTTATTTTTTACGTTGTTTCTGGTGTGCTATAAGTGACTAGACGACTTTATTCTTCAGGTCGGTGCAATTACAATGATACCAGATTTATATCGGGTTTTTATGTTTGGCTGCTGTCACACACTTGCATCGCCATATTTTGAGAGCTATAATTTTTCCATATTTCAGCCAACAGGGTCATGTGAGGGCTTGTTTTTTGTGGGGCGAGTTGTCATTTTATTGGTACTATTTTTCTATTCCAATTTTGGGAGGCAGAATAAGCAAAAACGTGCAATTCAGGAATTGTTGTTTTTTTATGCCATTTACTGTGTGGTAAAATTGATAAGGCAGCTTTATTGTTACAGCGATACCAAATTTATATTTTTTTGTGTTGGCACTTTTACACAATAAAAACTATTTTATAGAAAAAATAATTATTTTTGCATCGCTTTATTGGAGCTGTATGGTGACTTTGTTTTTGCTGGACAAGATGACTCAGTTATATCATTTTTATTTAGATTCGTCTTTTTGATCGTGTTTTATATAGTTTTTGGTTTTGTATAGTTTTTGTACCTTTTTTTGTGTACGGTGTTCACTGAAGGGGTTAACTAGTGTGACAGTTTTATGGGATAGGTTGTTCCAGATGCGGTGATACCAAATGTGTACTTTTTTTTTACATAAAAATGGAAATTCATTTGTACAATTATATATATATATATATATATACACACAGTATATACTCATGTATAAGCCGACCCGTGTATAAACCGACTCCCCTAATTTGCCACAAAAAACTGGGAAAACTTATTGACTCGCGTATAAGCTGGGTGTATAAACCGCCGTCCTGCTCTGTGATGCCCCCGTCCTGCTCCTTGCTCCCCCATCCAGCTCTGTGCTCCCCCCTCCTGCTACGTCCTCCCTGTTCTCCCTCTGTCATCTCCTGTCCCCCGTCCTGCTCCTGCTCTCTGGCTCTCCATCCTCCCCGTCCGCTCCGTGCTCCTGTGCTTCCATCCTCCCCGTCTGCTCCATGCTCCCCCATCCTCTACCCATCCTGCTCGTGCTTTCCATCCTCCCCCCGTCCTGCTCCGTGCTCTCCATCCTCCCCTGTCCTGCTCCGTGCTCCTCGTGCCCTCCACCTCCTCCGTGCTCTCGTGTCCTCCATCCTCCCCCTCTTGCTCCGTGCTCCTCTGTGCCCTCCATCCTCCCTGTCCTGCTCCGTGCTCCTCTGTGCCCTCCATCTTCCCCCGTCCTCTCTGTGCTCCTCTGTGCTCTCCGTCCTCCACCCCCCCGTCCTGCTCCATGCTCTTCACCTCCCGTCTGCTCCTCTGCCTCGTGCTGCCCCTCTATTCCTCCCCCGTCCTGGCTTTCCATCTGCCATCCTCTGTGCCCTCCATCCTCCCCCCGTCCTGCTCCGTGCTCCTCTGTGCCCTCCATCCTCCCCCGCCCTGTTCCGTGCTCCTCTGTGCCCTCCATCCTCCCCCGTCCTGCTCCGTGCTCCTCTGTGCTCTCCGTCCTCCCCCCCGTCCTGCTCCATGCTCATTGTCCTCCTCCATGCTTCCCCGTCCTCCGTTCTCCCACCCGTCATACTCACCCTCCCCGTGCCATCGCTGAATGTCCTGGCAATCCTGCGTTGTACCCGGCTTCCTGCAGCTCTCCTGTGCTGAGCGGTGACGTAATACCGCTCATTAAGGCCATGAATATGGACACCACGCCTATGGGAGTGGCGTCGCATCCATATTACATGACCTTAATGAGCGGTATTACGTCACCGCTCAGCACAGGAGAGCTGCAGGAAGCCGGGTTCAACGCAGGATTGCCGGGACGTTCAGCGATGGCACGGGGAGTGTGAGTATGATGTCCCAGCCACCGGCTCCTGCCGCGGAACCCCCTCCCCCGCTGGTTTCTGCCCAATGACTCGTGTATAAGCCGAGGGGGCACTTTCAGCACAAAAAAAGTTGCTGAAAATCTCGGCTTATACACGAGTATATACGGTATTTCTGATTTTTAAAAAATATTTTTACAATTTTTTTTTTTAAAAAAAGTATGATCTAACTCAGGGCCGGTGTCAGCACCCGGCACACCCGGGCAAGTGCCGGGGCCCTGAGCAGGCGGGGGGGCCCACTCGCCGTCGGGCACCCCGGCGCCCGTTAGCGGAGGAGAGCGGTGTCACCTCTCCCGTGCCTCCGCTGCCGCAGCTCCGGGCTCCAGGGGGCGCAGGCGCTTCCTCTCACAGCAGCGCCGCTGAATGACGTCATCATTCAGCGGCCGGCTGTGTCAGAGAGCGCGCGGACGCCGGACAGGTGAGATGTGATGTGTATGTGTGTGTATGTGTGTCTGTGTGTATCAGTGTGTGTGTATGTAGTGCGGTGCTTTGTGTGTGTGTGTGTGTGTATGTATGTATGTATGTATGTGAGAGAGTGCTTGTGTGCTGTCTGTGTGTGATGATGGGCAGGCATTAATGATAATGGGTAGGCATTGATGATGATGGGGAGGCGATGATGATAATGGGCAGGCATTGATGATGATGGGGAGGAGATGATGATGATGGGCAGGCATTGATGATGATGGGGAGGCAATGATGATGAGGGGGAGGCAATGATTATGAGGGGAGGCGATGATGATGGGGAGGCAATGATGATTATGGGGAGGCAATCATGATGATAATGGGGAGTCTTTCCACAGCGCCCTTTCCTGAGCCATAACAGTGCAGAACGCAGTACAGCGCAGAGGAGAGCTCCATATTTTGTATGGAGCATTATATGGAGACCAGTATCCTGTATGGAGCATTATATGGGACCAGTATCCTGTATGGAGCATTATATTGGGTCCAGTATTTTGTATGGAGCATTATTTTGGGTCCAGTATTCTGTATGGAGCATTATATGGGGGATAGGGGGTGACATCCTGCATGGGGTATTATATGGGTGATGAGGGGGAGACTATGTGGTGCCCATAATATTGTATGGAGGACTGTACTGTCCAGTCTGTACTGTGCGCTGTGAGGATTTGGCGGTTTTTGAGCTATTGTACAATTTACAATAGATATCACTCATGTAATGGAAGAAGTGAAGTATTTTGCATTGTACTGTACCTATATTTCTCTGCTGTATTTGTGCATCATGAATCGTGGTCTGTGTCAAAGGGGCCCACTGAGGCTCTTTCGCCCGGGGCCCATAAAAACCTGGAGCCGGCCCTGATCTAACTACCTTACTAGAGCCTGGTGATCCAGATGTCGTCATGAAGACATCGGGTCACTCCAATGACATTGCGGGGGAGCCGATCAGAGACCAGAGGGGGCCCCTCCTTCTGCCTGCCTTCCAAATGCAGCTATTGATATCGATCACAGTATTTGGTGGGTTAAACTGCCGGTAGAGGTATGGGCACTGCTCCTGGCAGTGATAGCCAGGTGTCAGCTTTGATATCAGCTGATCACCCGGCAACGATCGCGTATACACAGCTTCTGTGCATGCAAAATCGCCTGCATGTCACCAATATGTCCAAGCTCAGGAAGCACTTACTAACCATGCCTTCTAAATGCAGCGATCTGTATTGATCACAGCATTTAAGGGGTTAAACTTCCGGGAGAGGTATAAGCACTACTCCTGGCAGTGAGAGACGGGTGTCAGCTGTGATATCAGCTGATCACCAGGTTGGCGATCGCGCATACACAGCTTCTCTACGTGCAAAATAACCTGGATGTACCCAGTACGTCCAAGCTAGGGAAACACCAACCATGACATACGGGGTATGTCCAAAGTCGGGAAGGGGTAAAGTAAATTATGCACACTGAGCGATCTATAGATTGCTCAGTGTGCATAGGCTGTCATAGTTCTCGACAGCGCGGGTCTTGTTTGCACATAAAGATGCTACGCTGAGAACGATGATCTTTTGTGGTGCACAAAACCTCGTCACCCAATGAACAAGTATTTTTCTCAATCAGGGTGATCAGCAGCTTGTTTACAAAGCTAATGAAACGAGCGTTTTTATTAATACTTATCCACAATTATCTTGCAGTGTAAATGCCCCTTTATCCTGCTTAGATCAGACCAAACAGTTGTGATTTTTCACAATTGAAATTTTTTATGTCCACTGTTAAATAAACAAAGGATATGCTGAAGTTATGCCCATGTAGATGTCATGAGCTACTGAGGCCATTGATTGGCTGCTGCTCTCCTACTAACAATAACTGGAGGCATCGGTGAAGAGTTGGTGTTGGAAGGGTGAGTAAATCGCTGTGTATTATTTTTAACTGGTAAGAACATATAGGGTGAAATATTTCATTTGAGGAAAACCCTTTTAGTGTATTATTAACCCCTTTATCCCCAAGGGTGGTTTGCATGTTAGTGACCGGACCAATTTTTACAATTCTGACCACTGTCCCTTTATGAGGTAATAACTCAGGAACGCTTCCATGAATCCCGGTGATTCTGACCCGGTTTTCTCGTGACATATTGAAGTTCATGGTAGTGGTAAAATTTCTTTGATATGACTTGCACTTATTTGTGAAAAAAATGGAAATTTGTTAAAAATTTTGAAAATTTCTCAATTTTACAACTTTGAATTTTCATGCCCTTAAATCACACAAATATGGCATACAAAATACTTAATGAGTAACATTTCCCACATGTCTAATTTACATCAGCACAATTTTGGAACCAAAAATTTTTTTGTTAGGAAGTTATAAGAGTTAAAAGTTGACCAGCGATTTATAATTTTTACAACACCATTTTTTTTAGGGACCACAACACATTTGAAGTCACTTTGAGGGGGTTTATATGAAAATACCCCAAAGTGACACCATTCTAAAAGCCGCACCCCTGAAGGTGCTCAAAACCACGTTCAAAAAGTTTATTAACCCTTCTGGTGGTTCACAGGAATTTTTGGAATGTTTAAAAAAAATGAACATTTAACTTTTTTTCACAAAAAAATTACTTCAGATCCCAATTTTTTTATTTTTCCAAGGGTAAAAGGAGAAATTGGACACCAAAAGTTTTGCAATTTGCCCTGAGTATGCCGATACCCATATGTGGGGGGGGGGAAACACTGTTTGGGCGCATGGCAGAGTTCAGAAGGGAAGGAGCGCAGTTTGACTTTTTCAACGGAAAATTGGCTGGAATTGAGATCGGATGCCATGTCGCGTTTGGAGAGCCCCTGATGTGCCTAAACAGTGGAAACCCCCACAAGTGACCCCATTTTGGAAACTAGACCCCCCAAGGAGCTTATCTAGATGTGTGGTGAGAACTTTGAACCCCCAGTTGTTTCACTAAAGTGTATAACACCCAGGCGTGAAAATAAAAAAATCATATTTTTTCCACTAACATGACCTTTTAGTCCCAAATTTTTCATTTTCTCAAGGGTAACAGGAGAAATTGGACAACAAAAGTTGTTGTCTAATTTTTCCTGAGTACGCGGATACCCCATATATTGGGGTAACCACTTTTTGGGCGCACGGCAGAGCTCGGAAAGGAAGGAGCGCCGTTTTGGAATGCAGACTTTGATAGAATGGTCTGCGGGTGTCATGTTCTGTTTGCAGAGCCCCTGATGTGCCTAAACAGTGGAAACCCCCCACAAGTGACACTATTTTGGAAACTAGACCCCCTAAGTAACTTAATTAGATGTGTGGTGAGCACTTTGAACCCCAAAGTGCTTCACAGAAGTTTATAACGTAGAGCCGTAAAAATAAAAAATCTTTTTTTCACAAAAATGATCTATTTGCCCCCAATTTTTTATATTTACCAACGGTAACAGGAGAAATTGGACCCCAAAAGTTGTTGTGAAATTTGTCCAGAGTATGCTGATACCCCATATGTGGGGGTAAACCACTGTTTGGGCGCATGAAGGGAAGGAGCACCAGATTTTGCTGTTATGCTTTGCAGGTGCCATGACCCACTGAGAGAGGTGCCAAAACAGCAGAATGATCCCATTTTATGAAGTACACCTTGCAATGAATTCATCTAGGGGTGCAGTGATCATATTGACACGATGGGTGTGTCACAGAATTTTATACCATTGGGCAGTGAGGACAAAATAACTACATTTTTACCGCCAAAATTTTGTTTTAGTCAAGTGGGTAAAAATGGCAACAAAATTTGTCCCACAATTTCTACTGAACATGGCAATACCCCATATGTGGCTGCACAGTACTACTTAGCCATGCGGAGAGACTCTGGAGGAACGGAGCGCTATTTGCCTATTCAAGTGAATGGGTCTGTGCACATGTCAGTGTGTTTCCACGGACCGTGTGTCTGTGGGCAAAACATGCTGACATGTCCGTTTTTTAATGTCAGCATGGGCCACAAAACAGCCAGCACACGCGCATACACATAACACACATGGATATCATCCATGTGACACGCATCGGAACCGGGGAACAGCGCTTAGTGTGTTTCCACGTTCAGTATTTGCTGCGGATTAGACGCTGTGTACAGCCACAGAGTCCAATCCGCAGCGGCCACATGTTAGAGCACAGTGGACAGGATTTTATGACATCCCATCTCCACTATGAATGCAGGGACGTATACACACATGCGGCGAGTCTTTATAGACCGCAGCATGTCTATTTATCTTGCAGAGATGCTCAGTCTCCTCAAAATAAACAGCACCGTCCTATGTTTAGGATATGGTGATTCCGCATGTGTTCAATGAACACATGCGGAATCACTGCATATACAAAATCCGGCAGCGCTTTGGACGGAGCGTTTATCTGCTGCGTTCAAAGAACTGCCAATACTGAACGTGGAAACATACCCTTACTGTAACGCTTCTTCCCTGGCGCCCATCCTTGTGATACTGATGCGGCACATGCATGCCACACGTGTGCTGCAAATATTACACACACGGACACTGACATCTCCAGTACCATAAATATCAGGACGTGTGAAAGAGGCGTTATAACGAGTTTTTATGTTTGACTGCTGTCACACACTAAAAGACGCTTTTTATTGCAAAAAATAGTTTTTGCATCACCATATTTTGAGAGCTATAATTTTTCCATATTTTGGCCCACAGAGTCATGTGAGGTCTTGTTTTTTGCGTTTGAGTTGACGTTTTTACTGGTACCATTTTCGGGCACATGACATTTTTTGATCGCTTTTTATTCTGATATTTGGGAGGCAGAATGAACAAAAACCAGCAATTCATGAATTTATTTGGGGGGGGGGCGTTTATACTGTTCTGCGTGTGGTAAAATTGATAAAGCAGTTTTATTCTTCAGGTTAGTTCGATTACAGCGATATCTCATTTATATCATTTTTTTGTTTTGGCGCTTTTATACAATAAAAACTATTTTATATAGAAAATTATTATTTTTGCATCGCTTTATTCTGAGAGCTATAACTTTTTTATTTTTTCTGTGATGGAGCTGTATGGCGGTTCGTTTTTTGCAGGACAAGATGATGTTTTTAGCGGTACCATGTTTATTTATATCCGTCTTTTTGATCGCGTGTTATTCCACTTTTTGTTCAGGGGTATGATGAAAAAGCAATTTTTTTGTCTTGTTTTTTTATGGTGTCGGGTCATTACAGACGCGGCGATACCAAAAATGTGTACTTTTATTGTTTAGATTTTTTTATTCAAATATTTATTTAGTAATAAAATAAATATTGATTTTTTATTATGTTTTTTTTAATATTTTTACAATTATTTTACAATTATTTTAAAAAAAAATGTTTCACTTTATTCTCAATTTTTACACTTTGTCCCACTATGGGACAATAATTTTTTGCAGGCTGATCGCTTCTATAGCATGCAGATAAAGCAGCATCTGCATGCTATAGAAGCTGTCAGCGCTGCATTCAGTGCACACTGACCTTTGAGACTTTCTGATCATGCATTGCACATGACTGGGAAGTTTCTTAGCTCTGGTAACCCGGATGTCGTCATGACAACATTGGGTTACCATGGCAGCGATCAGGACCACGCATCACGCCGCGGGGTCTCCTATCCAAAAGCTGAGGGGCTGTCAGCCCTCTGCCTGCTCTTGGAATTCTGAGATCTCGCAGCATTTCAGGGGTTAAAGTGCCGAGAGCGGTCTGTGGCCGCTCCTGGCACTTAGTGCCGAGTGTCAGCTGTGAGAATCAGCTGACACCCGGCCGCAATTGGCCACGCTACCCCCGTGAGTGCGGCCAATCGCTATGACGTACTATCCCGTCCATTGTCAGACAGGCCCAGGGCACATGGATTGTACGTCTAATGTCAGAGAGGGGTTAAAAAAATGTTAGAAGGGGGTTAGATTCTAAATTTCAAAGCAAGATTTACACTCAGATGGGTAAAACAGTGGTGACTAGAAGTAAATTGATATTTCACTATTTATGAGAAAGGCTCTATAACCATATATCTATTTGCCTGCTTTAAACAAGCTGAGGTATGTAGAAATGGAAAGAAATGTGATACAGTGGTTACAATAATTGATATGATTGTTTGCCAATGATTGTGTTATTATATGTTGTAATATAATGCTTTTTGTTTTTATTACAATTTTTGGACAAAAGTAGAATTTTTAGACTCATCTAAAAAAAGTTTGAAAAAAAGATGAATATTTAAGAATACATGAGAAGTGTTTAGAATGCAAGCATAACCACTTCAACCTTGTGTGCATACCTTTCTGTAGCCCGACTTTAAAACCAGGCGTACTATGTACCCTATGTTATTTACATATACTTATATTACATGTGTGCCAATTTCTTTGGTTTTGCTTTACTTTCTTGTACTTTGCACATACAGGGGTGTGGCACCCCTTTTTGAGCTGTGCATTCTGTCTATATAGCTTTCCATGGGCAGGTGTTGAAACAATCAGGTCTGGGTTCTGCTCTGTCCCCTTATATTTTCAGGCCTGTTGGCAGGTAGTGAGGTGAACTTCAAGATCTAAGAACCATCCTGATTGGGTACACTTTGTCATGGTGGGATGGCTTTTATACTTTTTTGATCAAAATAGTGTCAACTAAGTACCTCAGGTTATTAACATATACTGTTTGCTTATGTACTTACTGCAGGGTATTTGCTCACTTGTTTTTATCCTAGGTTTTACATGAGAATACAAGTCTTCAGAATGCAAGCCTAACCACTTTTGTCCTTGTATGTATACCTTTATATACTCTGACTTTAAAACCATGAGGAGAAAAAAAAGGACACATGATCTAGACATTTCAATGCTTCTGATAATGTGAAGGAAGCATTTATATATACTCTGACAAAATGTCTTCATGAAGATAAGTGTAAGGTACGCCACTAGCAATCCGCTAGCGATCTCGTAGGTTGCATACTATGATTCTAGGATGTTCTTATCCTATGCTGATTAGCGATATATAAGGCTATCCGTAGATCTCTAACACTTTAGCGTACAAAGTACGTAAATCGCTAGAAAGGTGCCAAAGCGATAACATACTACGGAGCTCAGCGATAATAGGCCCGGAGCGATTCCAGCGACGGCGAGATCACCAGAGCTCGTCGTGGAAGCGCGCACTGAACAATATCGCTAAGATCGCTAATAGTGACGTTTTAGCGATCGTTAGCGAATGTTGGTGCATACCTTAGTTCATGATGTCTGCTAACTGGCCAGGTAATTGATAGAGATTCTTGAGGCGAAAAAGTGGTTTGACACTTTGTGTTGACATAGTGGTTGGAGACCTATAGATTAATAGGATTATGCCTAGGCTTGTAGATAAAGCTTGCAGCTTAGGGATCATCTTTGATCAATCTGATCAAAAGTGACTTTCACCTTTTCTGAATTCTTCAGTAATTGCAGCCTATTTGAGAGTGAAAAAAAATTAATGATAGAGAACCGGTAATCTAAAAAATGTTTAGGACACTGAATGCTGTAAGATACACCTAGAAACTTTACTGTAAATGTGACATATATATTCTAGCAAAAAAATTCTCAAAATTGATTTAAAGGTGTAGATGTACTGAATAAAAATATATGACCAAGCAATGCAATTGCATAACATGGTAACTAAAAAAAACCTCTAACATTTTTGATTAGATTTTTCTGGTGTTTTCTGCATTGAAGGGATGTTAGTACTAAATATCACTGACTGGCTTCAACGAGCAATATGAAATTTAACCTTTATTGTATAACAATAAAATATTCTTCCAAATTCTACCGTGCTTAGTGCAAGTCAGTCCAGCAAACCCTAGCAGAAGCTTTCATGTATCCTTTAATAAGATGTGTAGTCGAGGGTTACAAAGACACTAAACTTCAGGAAGGTAAATTTCCAACGGATGAGAGATGATCTTGGTGCAATAAACTAGGACGATATCCTGAGACATAAAAATACACAAAGAAAATGGGAGATGTTTATTAGCATCCTGAATAGGACCTGTGCACAGTATATACCCTATGGAAATAAACATGCTAGAATTAGGAGGAAACCACTATGGCTAAATAGAGCTGTAAGGGGCGCAATAAGGGACAAAAAGAAAGCGTTAGGGAATTAGAGCAAGTAGGTAGTGATGAGGCATTAAATAAATACAGAAGACTGAATAAATTCTGTAAAAAGCAAATCAAGACAGCAAAGATTGAGACAGAGAGACTCATTGCCAGAGAAAGTAAAAATAATCCCAAAATATTCTTTAACTACATAAATAGCAAGAAACTAAAAAATGATAGTGTTGGTCCCCTTAAAAATAGTCTGGGTGAAATGGTGGATGAAGATGAGGAAAAAGCCAATATGCTAAATGACTTTTTTTTCAACTGTATTTACACAAGAAAATCCCATGACAGATAACATGATCAGTGATAAAAAAATTTCTCCATTAAATGTCACCTGCTTAACCCAGCAGGAAGTACGGCGGCGTCTAAAAATCACTAAAGTTGACAAATCCCGGGCCCGGATGGGATACACCCCCGAGTACTGCAGGAATTAAGTACAGTTATAGACCTTTATTTTTAATCTTTAAAGATTCCATAATAATGGGGTCTGTACCACAGGACTGGCGTATAGCAAATGTGGTGCCAATATTCATTGTTATGATTTGGTAGCTGAGGAGAGCAGGCAAAAAAGGCAATACACCAGAGAGGTTGGAATCTACTGGATTGCAGTACCCTGACTAACCACCACAACTAAAGGCAGCCGTGGAGCGTACCTACGTTGGTCCTAGACGCCTCGTCACAGCCTGAGAAGCTAACTACACCTAAAGATTGAAAGAGGAAAACTATCTGCCCCGGAGCAGATCCCCAAAGAACATAGGAAGCCCCCAAACATGTAATGGCGGTTAGACAAGAGGAAATACAGACACAGACAGAAAATAGTATGAGCAAACGTTGGGGCCCAATCTTCCTAGAAAGAAAAGGATAGGAAGGACACTTACTGCAATCCAAAAAACCCTAAAAAAATACCAACTCACTAATTGCAAAAACACCTGAGATCACACGACCTCTACCACCTAAATTAGTTCTCTGGTGTAACAAAACTAAGCAGCAGCCACTGAAAAAACTGGAAAAGGCAAATGAACAAATAACAGTGGCTCAGATAAACTGAGAGGAGCACAAGCCCCCGGAGGGGACCTGGCTGACCTCCACAGAAGTGCAGGACAAAATGAAAAAAGCAAGCACAAAAAATAAAAGCAGAAAATATCTTATCTGTTAGCAGAAGATGCAGGCAAGACACAGCAAGCTTCCAAGTGAACCAGGAACCAAAGTTGAGACAAGAACAATTGATCACCGGCAACCCTGATGGGAGGGAACCTCCCTTATATAAGACCAGTCTGTAACACCTGATTGCCAATCTTCACAATCTTCATTGAATAGTTCAGTACTGTTTGTAACCACCAGAGGGAGCTTCTGCTCAGAATTCATTTCTAACACATTCACAACAATTCATAAAGGGGGCAAAAACTGAACCTGGAAATTATAGGCCAGTGAGCTTAACATCTACTGTGGGTAAAATCCTGGAGGGTTTTTTAAAGGATACTATATTGGAGTATCTGAGGCTGAATAACCTCATGACACAGTATCAGCATGGGTTTACGAGGGACCGTTCTTGTCAGACTAATCTGATAACCTTTTATGAAGGGGTAAGTTCAGGACTGGACCAAGGGAATGCAGTGGACGTGGTGTTCATGGACTTCTCAAAAGCTTTTGATACAGTGCCACACAAAAGGTTGATACATAAAATGAGAACAATGGGGATAGGGGAAAATATGTGTAAGTGGGTTAAGAACTGGCTCATGGATAGAAAACAAAGGGTGGTTAGTAATGGAGCACACTCAGACTGGGTCACGGTTAGCAGTGGGGTACCACAGGGGTCAGTATTGGGGCCGCTTCTCTTTAACATATTTATTAATGACCTTGTAGGGGGCATACAGAGTAGTATTTCAATATTTGCAGATGACACTAAACTCTGCAGGGTAATAAATACAGAGGAGGACAATTTTATATTACAGGAGGATTTATGTAAACTAGAAGCTTGGGCTGATAAATGGCAAATGAGCTTTAATGGGATAAATGTAAGGTCATGCACTTGGGTAGAACAAACAAGATGTATAATTATGTGCTCAATTGTAAAACACTGAGCAAAACTGTCACTGAAAAAGACCTGGGTGTATGGGTGGACGACAAACTCACATTTAGTGGCCAATGTCAGGCAGCTGCTGCCAAGGCAAATAAAATAATGGGATGCATTAAAAGAGGCATAGATGCTCATGAGGAGAACATAATTTTACCTCTATACAAGTCACTGGTGCGACCACACCTAGAATACTGTGTGCAATTCTGGTCTCCGGTGTATAAGAAAGACATAGCTGAACTGGAGTGGGTGCAGAGAAGAGCGACCAAGCTTATTAGAGAACTGGGGGGTCTGCAATACCAAGACAGGTTATTACACTTGGGGTTATTTAGTTTTGAAAAACGAAGGCTTAGGGGTGATCTTATTACAATGTATAAATATATGAGGGGACAGTACAAAGACCTTTCTAATGATCTTTTTACTCTTAGACCTGTTACTGGGACAAGGAGGCATCCTCTACGTCTGGAGGAAAGAAGGTTTAGCCATAATCACAGATGCAGATTCTTTACTGTAAGAGCAGTGAGACTATGGAACTCTCTGCCGTCTAATGTTGTAATGAGTGATTCCTTACTAAAATTTAAGAAGGGACTGGATGCCTTTCTTGAAAAGTATAATATTACAGGCTATATTCACTAGTTTCCTAGATACTGCGTTGATCCAGGGAGTTAGTCTGATTGCCGTATGTGGAGTCGGGAAGGAATTTTTTTTTCCCCAATGTGAAGCTTACTGTTTGCCACTTGGGTTTTTTTTGCCTTCCTCTAGATCAACATGTTAGGGCAGGTTAGGATAGGATATGGGTTGAACTAGATGGACTTAAAGTCTTCCTTCAACCTTAATAACTATGTTACTATGTTACAGTACTTACCACTAGTGATGGATGTTCGGGTCCAGCGAGATCTGCCGAACATCTAAAAAAAAGTTCGGTCCAGGTCTCAGAACGGTACCCAAACACGGATCCCATTCAAATGAAACACCAGTCAGAGAGCCAGTCAGAGCCAGTCAGAGAGCTACGGTTCCCACGCTGTCAGATGACAGCGTGAGCCAGCAGCTATGACCAGCTGTAAAAATGTTACCTCCGGTCACATGCGTCTGCTGATGAGAGAGTATTACTCCCATCATCCTACGCCTGTTGTCGATGACAACAGCGAGAGCAAGCGCCGCTAATGGGAGTATCATCATCTGGCGCCTGTGATATAAATAAATTAATTTAAACCCCTTTCTGACCTCTGACGTACTATCCACTCCATGTGCCCTGGGCCTATCTGACCCTGGACAGGATAGTACGTCATATGCGATCGGCCGCGCTCTCGGGGGGAGCGCGGCCGATCGCGGCCGGGTGTCAGCCCCCAGAACACTGCGATCAAACCGATCCAGATCGCTGCCATGGAGACCCGATGTCATCATGATGACATCCGGGTCTCCAGAGCTGTAAAGCTTCCTGTCATGCGCAGTGCATGTCAGGAAGTCTCTCAGGTAAGTGCACAGAAACTGCAGCGTTGACAGCTTCATCTGCATGCTATAGAAGCGATCAGCCTGCACAAAATCATTGTCCCATAGTGGGACAAAGTGTAAAAGAAAGAATTAAATAAAAAAATTATAAAATAATTGTAAAAATATTTAAAAAAATAATCAAAAATGAAAAAATCAATATTTATTCTACCACTAAATAAATATTTGAATAAAAAATCTAAACAATAAAAGTACACAACCCGACCTATAAAACTGTCCCACTAGTTAACCCTTTAGTAGACACCATAAAAAAAAGAAGCAAGAAACAATTCTTTATCATCATACGTCCGAACAAAAAGTGGAATAACACACGATCAAAATAACGGATTTAAATAAACATGGTACCGCTGAAAATGTCATCTTGTCCTGCAAAAAACAAGCTACCATACAGCATCATCAGCGAAAAAATAAAAAGTTACAGCTGTCAGAATAAAGCAATGCAAAAATAATTATTTTTTCTATAAAATAATTTTTATTTTATAAAAGCGCCAAAACATAAAAAAATAATATAAATGAGGTATCGCTGTAATCATACTGACCCGAAGAATAAAACTGCCTTATCAAATTTAGGGTTAGGGGTGTGTTGGGGTTAGGGTTGGAGTTAGAATTGCGGGCTTTCCACTGTTTAGGCACATCAGGGGCTCTCTAAATGCGACATGGCGTCCGATCTCAATTCCAGCCAAGTTTACATTGAAAAGTCAAACGGTGCTCCTTCCCTTCCAAGCTCCGCCATGCGCCCAAACAGTGGCTCCCCCCCACATAAGAGGTATCAGCGTACTTAGGACAAATTGCACAACAACTTTTGGGGTCCAATTTCTCCTGTTACCCTTGGGAAAAAAAAAAAAAATTGGATCTGATGTAAATTTTTTGTGAAAAAAAGTTAAATGTTAATTTTTTTTTAAACATTCCAAAAATTCCTGTGAAGCACCTGAAGGGTTAATACAATTTTTGAATGTGGTTTTGAGCACCTTCAGGGGTGCAGTTTTTAGAATGATGTCACTTTCAGATATTTTCTATCATATAGAACCCTCAAAGTCACTTCAAATGTGATGTGGTCACTTAAAAAAAATGGTGTTGTAAAAATGAGAAATCGCTGGTCAACTTTTAACCTTTATAACTTCCTAACAAAAAAAATGTTGGTTCCAAAATTGTGATGATGTAAAGTAGACATGTGGGAAATGTTACTTATTAACTATTTTGTGCGATATAACTCTCTTATTTAAGGGAATAAAAATTAAAAATTTGAAAATTGTGAAATTTTCAAAATTTCGCAAAATTTCCATTTTTTCACAAATAAATGCAAGTTATATCGAAGAAATTTTACCACTAACGTGAATTACAATATGTCATGAAAAAACAGCCTAAGAATCACCAAGATCCATTGAAGCTTTCCAGAGTTATTACCTCATAAATGGACAGTGGTCAGAATTGTAAAAATTGGCCTGGTCATTAACGTGCAAACCACCCTCGGGGGTAAAGGGGTTAAAAATATGATGTGGGGTCTCTTCTATTTTTGATAACCAGCGCAGGTAAAACTGACAATTGTGGGCTGCAACCCTCAGCTTTATCATGTCTGGTTATCAAGAATAGAGGGGTCCCACGTAGCTTTTTTAAATTTAAATAAATAATTCTAAAAAACGTAGTGGGATCCCCCCATTTTTGAGAACCAGCCAAGCTAAAGCAAACAACTGGGGGCTGGTATTCTCAGAGTGGTAAAGGGTCATGGATATTGCCCCCGCAGCTTAAAAATAGCAGCCTGCGGTTGCCCCAGAAAAGGCGCATCAATTAGATGCGCCAATTCTTGAGCTTTGCCCACATTTTCCCACTTGCCCTGGTGCAGTGGCAAGTGGGGTAATATTTGTGGGATTGATGTCAGTTATTTTAAGGCCACTGACATCAAGTCCACAGGTTAATAATGGAGAGGCGTCTATAAGACACTCCATTATTAATGTCATAGTTTGATTGTAAAAAAGACACAGCAAGAATAAAATCATTTAATTTAAATAATGACACAGACTCCTTTATTTGAAAAAAAATAAAAAAGCACAGGGAAGGCTGTGATTGGTGCATGTGATCGGGCATCTGTGAGGTAAGTGTTTGTTTTAGAACCTTCTAGCAGAAACACCTGTGCTGTGCTGCTGGGTGGACTACAAGTTCCAGACACTCTAAGTGAGGGCTGCTGAGTGGAGAGAAGGCTGTTATTAAGTCTGTGGCTGCAGATAAGTCCATAGTTAAACGCAATATCCTAGTTTAACACAAGAGCATAGTTTGTTTTCCTTATTAGCTTCCATTGTTTTTTTCTGCTTTTATCTGTATGGTTATCCCCATTGAATATGTGCTCCATGGACAATGCCACCAGGTGTGCATCTTATGAGATGTATGCATGCCTTGAACATTTGTTTGAGGGTGAATATGTCTGCACTCAAAGACAGAGAGTTACTTTTTGGAAGCCCAGGTAATGCATTTAAATGTGCAGTTTGCAACACTCAGGAGCATTGCAAACCTGGACAGGAGTTTAGAGCTCACTGAGCCTGCGCTGGCTGGGGCCAGTGATATGGAGTAGGGCGGATATGGGGAAGATCAGGACAAAAAAGTATGCAGCTGACTAAATGTTACAAGGTGGGGATAGGGGGAAAAGTGCCAGGGAGCCCAGTCCTGATCTGGCACAACCTAGTAAATATGACTGTTTGGCTGATATTAGGAATGCAAGCCCAGGACTGGGATCACTACAGCAGGATGTTGCTCCTAGCAACCAGGAAAATGACTGCTGTAGGAAGGAGTGAAATAGCAGTGCAGCAAAGGCCAGACAGATGTTGGTGATAGGGGACTCTATAATTAGGCTGACAGACAAGGTCATCTGCCGCCGGGACCTTGAATGCCGAACAGTGTGTTGTCTGCCAGTTGCTCGGGTTCGACATATTGCGAATCAGATAGACAGATTGCTTGGTTGGGCTGGGGAAAACCCAGCCATCATGGTACACATTGATCCCAATGACAAAGTTACAGAGAGGTGGAAGGTTCTTAAGAATGATTACAGGGAACTAGGAGAGAAGCTGAAGGCCAGGACCTCCAAAGTGGTGTTTTTAGAAATACTGCCAGTGCCATGAGCGTCACTAGATAGGCAGCGAGAGCTTAGGGAAATAAATAAATGGCTTAGAAACTGTTGCAGGAAGGAGGGTTTGGGTTCCTGGAGAACTGGGCTGACTTCTCTGTCGGATACAGGCTCTATGGTAGGGATGTGCTGCACCTCAATGGAGAGGGTGCAGCTGTGCTTGGGGAAAAATGGTAAGACAGATGGGAGAGCTTTTAACCCCTCTCTGACATTAGACGTACTATCCCGTCCATAAAACCCGTGCCATTCTGCCCATGGACGGGATAGTACGTCATAGGCGATCAGCTGCGCTCCTGAGGGGAGCGCAGCTAATAGCCGCCGGGTGTCAGCTGATTATCACAGCTGACACCCGTAACTGTGCGTCAGGAGCAGTCACGGACCGCTCCCGGCACAATAACCCCTAGCACACCGCGATCAAACATGATCGCGGTGTACTGGGGGCACAGGGAAGCATAGCGCAGGGAGTGGGCTCCCTGCGCGCCCCCCTGAGACCCTCAGACCAGCGCGATGTGATCGCGCTGTTCTGAGGGCTTCCTCCCTCCCAGGACCCAGATCCAAGATGGCGCCGGGGTCCTGGAGGGAGGCGGCTTCCTCAGTGCCTGCTGAGAGCAGGCACTGAGAAGCCTGCTGCACTGCCTGAGCGATCGCTGGTGTGACAGTGTGCTGTGCACACTGTCACACCAGCAATTTGATAAAATACAGTGATGTCCCACCCTGGGACAAAGTAAAAAAGTTAAAAAATAAAAATAAACATGTTATAAAAAAAAATCCAAAATAAATAAAAAAAAAAAAAATATTCCCCAATAAATTAATTTCTTCCTGTAAATAAAAAAACCAAAACAATAAAAGTACACATATTTGGTATCGCCGCGTCCGTAACGACCCCCCCTATAAAACTGTCCCACTAGTTAAGCCCTTTAGTGAACCCCTTAAAAAAAAAAACGAAGCAAAAAATCAATGCTTTATCATCATACCGCCGAACAAAAAGTGGAATAACGCGCGATCAAAAAGACCGATATAAATAAACATGGTACCGCTGAAAACGTCATCTTGTCCCGCAAAAAACGAGCCGCCATACAGCATCATCAGCGAAAAAATAAAAAAGTTATAGCTCGCAGAATAAAGCGATGCAAAAATAATTATTTTTTATATAAAATTGTTTTTATTCTATAAAAGCGCCAAAACATAAAAAAATGATATAAATGAGGTATCGCCATAATCGTACTGACCCGAAGAATAAAACTGCTTTATCAATTTTACCACACGCGGAACAATAAAAACGCCTCCCCCAAAAGAAATTCATGAATTGCTGATTTTTGTTCATTCTAACCTCCCAAAAATCGAAATAAAAAGCGATCAAAAAATGTCACCTGCTCAAAAATGGTACAAATAAAAACGTCAACTCGTACCGCAAAAAATAAGACCTCACATGACTCTGTGGGCCAAAATATGCAAAAATTATAGCTCTCAAAATGTGGCGATGCAAAAAACTATTTTTGCAATAAAAAGCGTCTTTTAGCGTGACAGCTGCCAATCATAAAAACCCGCTATAAATAGTAAATCAAACCCCCCTTTATCACCCCCTTAGTTAGGGAAAAATAATAAAATAAAAAAAATGTATTTATTTCCATTTTCCCATTAGGGTTAGGGTTGCTGCTAAAGTTAGGGTTAGGGTTGGCGCTAAAGTTAGGATTAGGGTTAGGGTTGGGATTAGGGGTGTGTTAGGGTTAGCTTTGTGGTTAGGGTTGGGACTAGGGTTAGGGGTGTGTTGGGGTTAGGGTTGGAGTTAGAATTGGGGGGTTTCCGCTGTTTAGGCACATCAGGGGCTCTCCAAATGTGACATGGCGTCTGATCTCAATTCCAGCCAATTCTGCGTTGAAAAAGTCAAACGGTGCTCCTTCACTTCTGAGCTCTGCCATGCGTCCAAACAGTAGTTTATCCCCACATATGGGGTATCAGCGTACTCTGGACCCCAAGAGTTATTGTGCAATTTGTCCTATTTCTTCTGTTACCCTTGGGAAAATAAAAAACTGGGGGCGAAAATATCATTTTTGTACAAAAAAAAATATTTTTTGTTTTTACGGCTGTACATAAACTTCTGTGAAGCACTTGGGGCTTCATAGCGCTCACCACACACCTAGATAAGTTCCTTGTGGGGTCTATTTTCCAAAATGGGGTCACTTGGGGATTTCCACTGTTTAGGCGCATCAGGGGCTCTCCAAATGCGACATGACGCCCCCAGACCATTCCATCAAAGTCTGCAATCCAAAACGTCACTACTTCCCTTCCGAGCCCCAACGTGTACCCATACAGTAGTTTTATCCCACATATTGGGTATCAGCGTACTCAGGACAAATTGGACAACAACTTTTGGGGTCCAATTTCTCCTGTTACCCTTGTAAAAATAAAATATTGGGGCGAAAAAAATCATTTTTGCAAAAAAAAAAAAAGATTTTTTATTTTTACGGCTGTGCGTTATAAACTTCTGTGAAGCACTTCGGGGTTCAAAGTGCTCACCACACATCTAGATAAGTTACTTGTGGGGTCTATTTTCCAAAATGGGGTCACTTGTGGGGGTTTTCCACTGTTTAGGCGCATCAGGGGCTCTCCAAATGCGACATGACGCACCCAGACCATTCCATCAAAGTCTGCAATCCAAAACGTCACTACTTCCCTTCCGAGCCCTGACGTGCGCCCATACAGTAGTTTTCTCCCACATATTGGGTATCAGCGTACTCAGGAAAAATTGGACAACAACTTTTGGGGTCCAATTTCTCCTGTTACCCTTGTGAAAATAAAATATTGGGGGCGAAAAAAAATCATTTTTGTAAAAAAAAAAAAAAGATTTTTTATTTTTACGGCTGTGCGTTATAAACTTCTGTGAAGCACTTCGGGGTTCAAAGTGCTCACCACACATCTAGATAAGTTCCTTGAGGGGTCTAGTTTCCAAAATGGTGTCATTTATGGGGGTTTCCACTGTTTAGGCAGATCAGGAGCTCTCCAAACACGACATGGCGTCCAGCCAATTCTGCGTTGAAAAAGTCAGACGGCGCTCCTTCCCTTCCAAACTCTGCCATGCACCCAAACAGTGGTTTACCCCCACATATGGGGTATCAACGCACTCAGGACAAATTGCACAATAACTTTTGGAGTCTTGTTACCCTTGGAAAAATAAAAATTGGGGTGAAAAGATCATTTTTGTGGAAAAAATATGATTTTTAAATTTTACGGCTCTACGTTATAAACTTGTGTGAAGCACTTGGGGGTTCAAATTGCTCATCAAAAATCTAGATAAGTTCCTTAGGGGGTCTAGTTTCCCAAATGGGGTCATTTGTGGGGGGTTTCCACTGTTTAGGCACATCAGGGGCTCTCCAAATGCAACATGGCATCCAAACTCAATTCCAGCCAATTTTGGTTGGAAAAAGTCAAATGGTGCTCCTTCCATTCCGAGCTCTGCCGTGCGCCCAAACAGTGGTTTCCCCCCACATATGGGGTATCAGCGTACTCAGGACAAATTGTACAACAACTTATGTGGTCCAATTTCTCCTGTTACCCTTGGGAAAATAAAAAATTAGTGACTAAAAGATAATTTTTGTGGGAAAAAAATAGGATTTTTTATTTTCATGCCCGGGCATTATAAACTTGTGTGAAGCACTTGGGGGTTCAAAGTGCTCACCAAAGATCTAGATAAGTTCCTTAGGGGGTCTAGTTTCCAAAATGGGGTCACTTGTGGGGGGTTTCCACTGTTTAGGCTCATCTGGGGCACTGCAAACGGAACATGACCCCCATTAACGTCTGCATTCCAAAACGTTACTACTTCCTTTCCAAGCCCTGCCGTGCGCCCAAACAGTTTCCCCCCCCCACATATGGGGTATCAGCGTACTCAGGACAAATTGGACAAAAACTTTTGG
Organism: Oophaga sylvatica; assembly: GCA_033576555.1. Classification (NCBI taxonomy): domain Eukaryota; kingdom Metazoa; phylum Chordata; class Amphibia; order Anura; family Dendrobatidae; genus Oophaga; species Oophaga sylvatica. The sequence goes on along the minus strand of JARQOD010000001.1, from coordinate 689,273,380 downwards.
GGTCCAATTTCCTTGGGAAAATTCAAAAATTTGGGACTAAAAAATCATTTTTGTGGAAAATTTATTTTTTTTTTTTCACACCCAGGCTTTATAAACTTTTGTGAAACACTTGAGGGTTCAAAGTGCTCACAACAGATCTAGATAAGTACCTTAGGGGTCTAGTTTCCAAAATGGTGTCACTTGTGGGGGGTTTCCACTGTTTAGGCGCATCAGGGGCTCTCCAAACGCGACATGGCATCCAATCTAAATTCCAGCCAATTTTAGTTTGAAAAAGTCAAACGTCGCTCCTTCCCTTACGAGCTCTGCCGTGTGCCCAAACAGTGGTTTTCCCCCACATATGGGGTATTGGCTTACTCAGGAGAAATTGCATAACAACCTTATCTGTCCATTTTCTCCTTTTACCCTTGTGAAAATAAAAAAAAAGTTTGTAAAAGATAATTTTTGTGGCTAAAAAGTAAAATATTCATTTTTTCCTTCCACGTTGCTTTAGTTACTGTGAAGCACCTGAAGGGTTAATAAACTTCTTGAATGTGGTTTTGAGTACCTTGAGGGGTGCAGTTTTTAGAATGGTGTCACTTTTGGGTATTTTCTGCCATATAGACCCCTCAAAGTGACTTCAAATGTGAGGTGGTCCCTAAAAAAAATGGCTTTGTAAATTTTGTTGTAAAAATGAGAAATCGCTGGTCAACTTTTAACCCTTATAACTTCCTAACAAAAAAAAATTTTGGTTCCAAAATTGTGCTGATGTAAAGTAGACATGTGGGAAATGTTATTTCTTAACTATTTTGTGTGATATATTTCTCTGTTTTAAGGGAATAAAAATTCAAAGTTTGAAAATTGCAAAATTTTAAAAATTTTCGCCATATTTGCGTTTTTTTCAAAAATAAACGCAAGTTATATCGAAGAAATTTTACCACTAACATGAAGTATAATATGTCACGAGAAAACATTCTCAGAATCGCGAAGATCCGTTGAAGCGTTCCAGAGTTATAACCTCATAAAGAGACAGTGGTCAGAATTGTAAAAATTGGCCCGGTCATTAACGTGCAAACCACCCTTGGGGGTGAAGGGGTTAAACTAGGATCTGGAGGGAGGGTAGTTGTGCCACTAAGGGGATAGATAGATTATACAGAGAGAGGGAGGCAGTAGGGGTAAATGAGGATTTGGAGGGTTGGGATGTGCAAGGAAAGCAGGGAGCGGAGTAGGAGTAACAAAATGTGCTAATAATATTATTATTATTATTATTATTATTATGGCAAATGTAAGAAGTCTAGCAAACAAAATGAATGAATTGGAGACTCTTGTGGTGGGCATTATGGAAACATGGCTTGATGAGAGCCATGACTGGATAACAAATGTAGAGAGTTACATTACATTTAGAAAGGATAGGAAAAATAAAAAAGGTGGAGGGGTATGCATCTTCGTAAAATCCACATTAAAACATGTGCTCAATGAAGACATTGGGGGAATTACAGCAATGTAGAGTCACTATGGGTAAATGTACATGGGGATGGCAATAAGGCCGGCGTCACACTAGAGAGGAATACGGACGAGTGCTATGCGAGAAAAACTCGCATAGCAAACGGACCAATGTTAATCTATGGGGCAGCTCACAGAAGCCGATTTTTTCTCGGCCGTATTATACGGGCCGAGAAAATCAAAGCATGCTGCGATTGTCAGCGTGTTATGGGCGTAATACGCCAATGCAAGTCTATGGGTGCGAGAAAAATACGGATTACACACGGACCACACGTGTGACTTGCGAGAAATACGCAAGACTTTTCCAGGTGACAGGAAATGTGCCAAGCCATTATCAGGTAGCTTAGACATGCTAATTAGCTGAAAAAGCGCTCCAGACATCCCGGAAGAACGCCTCCACGGAGTCCTGCAGCATGTCTACCTACATCAATGTAGAGATGCTTATTGTTCTGGTCCAGGAAAGGCCAGAACTTTGGGACCAGAGGGATGCACATTATTCTGACCGGGCCAGAAAAGAGGCGTCATGGAGGCGCATCTATGGACAAATGTTTCTGGATTTTGAGGAATGTCCACGTGAGGGACAGCAACAAATTAGTTCTCTCATTTATTAATAATCATATTAACTGCACTAAATAACAAGTTTTCCCAGTAGCCCCTAAAATCCTATGTGTAGTTTTTGCTCATTCTATGTAATCGAGATTATGTTTCTGACACCTTACTAGGCCACATGACTATGTTACATGTATATAAACTTGTTGCTCAAATTTGCACAATGTACTAATAAATTATTGTGTCACATTGCAGTGGAAGATGTGATGAGACGCTGGCACAGCATCCGCGACCAATACAGTGGGGAACATCAGCAGAGGGCCAGGAGTGGAGATGCAGCACTGACCAAGCGGAAGTATATCTATTACGAACGGCTGGCATTTCTGGCTCCCATTATGGATCTCAGACCGTAAGTACATACATCACACCACATTACACATATGGTGTTTAGGGTCATATCTCCAACATTTTTTTTTTTAAATTTCATAACAGAACTCAGTCCAACCTCACTGAGAGGGAGACACGGTCGGATTCTGAGGCCATTATAGATCTGGTCGGGGGAGGTGAAGAGGAGGCTGGCCCATCTTCTGAGCCTTCCAGCTGCATCCCCCAAGCTCCACCTGCACCAGCACCAACACCTGCACCAGTATCTGTACCAGTACCTGCACCAGCATCTGCACCAGCACCCGGCAGCCTTGAGGACCAGGGCAACAGCAGCAGCCCTACTGTGTGGCTTGAGGCCTCCCCCCAGGCTTCTGTCATATCCCGCCGTGGGCAACGAAGGCGGACAGACCTCTGCCTCTGATACCAGGAGGCATGTTGACACGGGGTGCTCAATTACCTGTCCAGGGCTGCTCAGGATGAGGGTGAGGAGGAATATTCCCGCAGCCTGGCCCGGTACCTCCGTCCCCTACCCGTGAGGTGAGGCTACGTGTACAAGGATCCATTTAGATCCTCATTGATGCATGCACACCCCCAATACCCCATATGAGGTATTTGATTTCTTGGAGTGGTGGCAGCTGTCACCCCGTAACCTCCTCCGAGTTGCCCCCACCCCAGAAGTGCTTGCTCAATATGGATCGGAGGCACCTCCTACACGTGTGCCTACACCTCACCCCCTTCCACCCCAAACCCAACCTTGCCCACCACAGGTTCAAATGGCAGTCTATAACCCACCTGCCCAATATGGCCACTTGTTCAGACCCAGTGTTGGAGGCTGGTCCCAACCTGGCTTTGGACGACATGGCCATATTGGGGGGTATGACTCATGTGGCTACCATAATCCCCAGGAGTATCATCTCCATTATCCCTCTTGCCACTTCTCAACTCAGCAACATGATCCTGGCCTCATCATACATCATGGCCAGGTATGGACTGGGGCTGAAATTCAGCCCTGGCATTTGAAATCATAAAGGCCATGCAATCCCTGTCCCCAAGAACCAGATGGAATATATTACTAATATTACCCTGGATGGAGGAAAGGAAGATTTACTACAAGACCAATATGTCTAATGATTCCCGTGGCCTGCCGGGGTAAGGCCTGGGTCTCACATAGCGATACACCAGCGATCCGACAACGATATGCACTTGTCAGGATCGCTGGTTTATCGCTACATGATCGCTGCTGAGCTGCCAAACAGGCAGCTCAGGGCAGCGATCAGCACAGCGACACTGCGGGTAACATCGCTTAGTTACCCGCAGTGTACCTTGGATACCAGCGCCCTGATGCAGGGAGCTGGTAACCAAGGTACACGTCGGGTTTCCAGGCGCTGCGCGGTGCCTGGAAACCCGCTGTGTACCTTGGTTACCAGCTCCCTGCATCAGGGCGCTGGTATCCAAGGTACACAGCGGGTTTCTAGGCACAGCCCCGCGCCTGGAAACCCGCTGTGTACCTTGGTTACCAGCGGATCGCTGGTCTCCCGCCTGTCACACGCAGCGATACGTGCCTGTCAGCGTGAGACCAGCGATCAAAAAAATGTCCAGGACATTCAGCAACGATCAGCGATACCCGGCAGGGGGGCTGATCGTCGCTGAATGTCACACACAGCGATATCGCTGGGGAGCTCGCTGCTGCGTCACAAAACTAGTGACTCAGCACCGATCTCACTAGCAAGATCGCTGTGTGAGACAGGGGCTTTAGTGACGGAGTCAGCAACCTTGTGCTCTGTCACAACTCTTAATAGTATGGGTGTCTTGAGAACACCGATTATGTTAACAACGTAGCAGACAAGGCTGCCCATGACCAGACAGGCCCTTCTGGCATTTGCAAGAATTGCCAAATGGCCAGTCCGGCCCTGATCATGGCCACGATTATGCACCCACATAGGGTGAAGGGCAAGTTGGACACCAAAGCCAGCAACAAACTGAGGCTGGACTCCCGCCATCACCACCCCCAACCTACCAAAATTTGTAAAAATTTTGTTGTTCTGATTTTGCTTGCGTAAATATCTTTGTATATTCAAATATTTGATTTAACAGATATGGAAAAAAGGTATGCCCAAATTTGTATGGGCACAAAAGCCATATGACTGAAATATGGTTTCCGGTACCAAAAGATTTATTTTGGCTGCATAAAAAGTTCTAAAATGACAAGTTTCGTCTCTTATTGAATTCATTACTTAAAGCTCAAAAATATAAAATATATAAGATAATGTAAATGAAAACACACAACAACTTAAAGGAAAAAAGGTTTTTATATACACAAACATGTTCAAATTACAACATAAATACAGCATGCTCTTGCCAAGGAGTAGCACCCTGAGGTGTTAAAAAATAATTTGTGAAAACATCACGTACTGAGAGCGGATGGCGGTGAGGGATCACATGTGGTCTAGGTCTACCCACATTGGCCAACACACCTTCAGCACCATCAGATGAGGAGCAATCATGAATTCTGGTGAAGTTATGTAGGGCCACACATGCTTTTATGACCTCATTTACGTTTGCTTCACTCAGCTGAATGGCTGACTGGAGGACCCGCCATTTGGCACAAAGAATGCCAAAGCCGCACTCCACCAGTCGTCATGCGCGTGATAGGCACAAGTTAAAGATTCTGCGCCGGTGGTCCAGGTTTCGACGGGGATATGGCCTCATTTCATGACGGGTTAATTGAAAGGCCTCATCTGCAACAAGGACATAAGGCACAGAATCTTTTTTGGAGCCTGGAAGCTGACGTGGTGGTGGTGGTAAATCCAACTGGTTATTGACCCATAATGGAAGAATTGAAGACTCTAGAGTCTCCAGATCTTCCATAGGCCTCAATGTCTACAATTATAAACCTGTAGTGACTGTCAACCAGAGCCAACAAAACTACAAAGAAATATTGTTTATAATTATAGAATTGGGACCCTGAGTTTGGCGGCTTACGCACACGGATGTGCTTCCCATCCAGGGCTCCAATACAATTGGGAAATGGGCAGTGCTCCTCAAATCCCCAGGCAATCCGCAACCAGTCTTCCATCTTGGGCTCAGGCATGACCACTTGATGAAGTCGTGACCAGATTTCGGAACAGGTAGACTGGACTATGCCAGATATTGTAGATTTCCCAATTAAAAATTCATGATGGAGTGCTGCATATAACAGACCAGTTGTGAGGAATCTAAAAGCAGACAAATTTTTACAAAAAACTAATTAAAACATTTTCACGTTTTATCAAAAATCATATAGATCACAACAACAGTGTGTAACTAACCAGCCGGGCAATCACAACCTAAAAAAATATACAATGGCTATGTGAATATTACATAAATAACATATTATTACTAAGAGTAGCGATTTGTGATATATTAAGAAGAAAATAACCGAAAATGGTAACCAGAGCTAGATACTACATTTAGAGAAACATCATCAACATAGAGTATGAGGATGAGGAATACATACCGTAACATAAGGAGAAGGTGCTCCTCAGCAGACATACATTTGAGTATCCTGGTGTCCTGAAAGGTGATCCCAGGGCGCACTGTCTCCAACAAAACATCAAAGGTGGCAGGGCTCATGCGACAATATTGGTAAAACTTGTCGGGATGTGTCCGCAGAGATGCATAGAGATGGTGGAAATGGCCTCAAAAGCGGATGGACCCACATTCGTCTCCTCCTCCTCGGATCCACAATCACTGGGTATAGCTGCCCAAAGCAGCGTGACAAAACCCAGTTGTATAGAACACGCTCAGGTGGGGTGAACCTAAGTCTTTTTGACATGTTTAGCAACAAACCAACAGTACACCAACACAATGACAGCACCAAAATGGCCAGATTGGAGGCTGCCACCTGTTGTAGAGGCAATAAATAGGGTTGCTGGTGATGATTTATATCATTTTCAGGCCTCAAAACCGTTAAATGTCCATTTTGCAAGGTTGCGAGAAAAAAACGCTATACGGATGCCATACGGATGACATACGGATGCTTACATGCGCAAAATACGCAGCCACACCTTGACAACGGATGACATATGGATCACTGTTCAGGGAACATTTCTGCGTATTACGACCGTAAAATACGGTCCGTATTTTTATATGTTGTGTCTGACTCTGGCCTAATGGAAGTTTCCTACAAGCCTCCTAATATAGCTTAACAGGGAGAGGATGAAATGCTGCAGCAAATTAAAAAGGCAGCAAACAGTTATAAAGTTCTTATAATGGGGGATTTTAACTATCCAGACATTCAATGGGACATGGAATATTCTGGTTGGGCTATAAGCTACAATTTCTTATCCATAGTTCAGGACAATTATCTCTCTCAAATGGTTGATGAACCAACCAGGGGAAGTAATCTGCTGGATCTGATTCTGTCAAATAGACGAGATACAATTTCAGATCTACAGGTCAGGGAGCATAGGGAAGCAGTGACCATAACATGGTAACTTTCAATCTAATTTTCAATCAAACATTCAAAAGGGGAAATGCTAAAACCTAGAACTTTAAGGAAGCTGATTTCAACAAATTAAGGAAAGAGCTTAATCGTATAGACTGGAACAACGTCATGGTAACTGGGATACCAAACATAAATGGGGCATTTTTAAGTAAATACTACTAGAATCCTGCAGAAAACTTATACCCTCTGGTAATAAAATGTCAAGGAATAAAAAAAAAACATTATGGATGAATAAGACAGTACAAAGTTTAATAAGCACCTTGATCCCCAAGATGCTTCACAGAAGTTTATAACATTGAGCTGTGAAAATAAAAACAATAATATTTTTCCCATAACAATGCTTTTTAGCCCCAAATTTTGCATTTTCATAAGGATAACAGGAGAAATTGCACCACCCAATTTGTGAGGAAATTTCGCTTGAGTACGCCAATACCTCATATGTGGGAGAAAACTACTGTTTGGGCGCACAGCACAGCTTAGAAAGGAAGGAGTGACGTTTTGGAATGCTGACTTTGATGGAATAGTGTGCAGCTGTGATGTCATGTTTGGAGATCCCCTGGTGTGCCTAAACAGTGGAAAAACCCAGAAGTGACCCAATTTTGGAAACTAGACCCCTCATAGAATTTATCTCGACATGTGGTCAGCACTTTGAACCCCAGGTACTTCACAGAATTTTACAACGTTGCTCTGTGAAAATGAAACATTTTATTTTTTACCACAAAACTGTTTTAGCCCCAAATTTTTTCATTTTCACAAGGATAGCAAGTGAAATTGTATCCCAAAATTTGTTGTGCAAATTCTTCTGAGTATAACAATACCCCATATGTGGTTGAAAACTACTTTTGAGGCACAGTGCAAAGTTCAGAAGAGAATAAGCACCATATTGGAGTTCAGATATTGCTGGAATGGTTTGTGGATGCCATGTCACATTGGCAGAGCCCCTGAGGTGCCAGAACAAAAGAAGCCCCCCTGTATATGACCTCATTTTACAAACTACACTCCCTATGATCATATTGGCACCACCTGTGCCTCACATATTTTTATACTATTGGGCGGTGAAGAAAGAATAATTACATTTTTACCACTAAAATGTTGTTTTAGTCCCAAGTTTTAATTTTTCTAAAGGCTAATAGAAAAAAATGGACGTTTGTTTCACCTAAGTGCATCAATACACTAAATGTAAATGGGAAATACTTTTCAGGCACAGTACAAAGCTCAGAAGGAAAAGAGCACCATATTAGGGTTCTTTCACACGTCATGATATTTCCGGTATTAGAAAAACCAGTACTCAGTACTAGAGATATCAGAAGCCACATTTTTAATACTTGTGGCATATGTGTGGCAACCATGTATCACATCAGTATCACACATACCGGTGCCTTTGAATCAGCAGTACTCTTCGCGCTGTCCCCCGGCGCCGGGTGCTGAAGACAGCTCTTATAACTGTCCCTGCTTGCGCTGCGATCAGTGCTAGCAGGGGACAATGTTGAGAGTTGTAGAGTTCAGTTCAACTGACATCAGTGAGAGCAGGCGGTGGCTGATGGCAGATTCACCAGCTGCCAACTGAGCTATAAATAAATAAATGATGTGGGGTTCCCCTGTATTTTTGATAACTAGCCAAGGCAAAACTGACATCTGCGGGCTGCAATCCCCAGCTGTCACCTTTGGCATTGCAATGCATTATACCTTTCAGTGCTGCACTGACAGAAGGCTTTTAGACCATGCTATGAGCATGATCTAACAGGTTTGCCCTAGCTGACTAATCCAGGGGTTGTCATGACAATGATTGGGCACTCGCGATGACATCAAGGAGGCGCCAATGGACGGAAGGGGGAGCCCCTGCCCTCTCCTAGCCTTCTAAATGCTGCAACTGATATCGATCGCAGCATTTAGGGGGTTAAAACACCAAGGGTGGTGCAGGCACTGCTCCTGGCAGTGACAGCCGGGTCTCGGCTTTAAATTAAACTGAGCTCATGTGCCCACACGATCGCCATGACGTACCCCATACGTCAAACCCCTATCCAATCATGACTTACGGGCACGTCAAAGGTCATGAAGGGATTAATGGCCAGCATGAACATGCTCCTACACATTGCATGTATACCAAGTTATGCTCCAGTTGATTTCTTTCGGATATGCTTTTGATGATTCTACAAAACAGCGGCCAGACAGAATATATGTGGAAACAAATTACAAAAAAAATCCATGGACAGCATGTGACTTAAATATGAGTGTCTGGGCAAAGGGTCTGAATACTTATGACCATGTGATATTTCAGTTTTTCTTTTTTAATAAATTTGCAAAGATTTCTACATTTCTGCTTTTTTCAGTCAACATGGGGTGCAGAGTGTACATTAATGAGAAAAAAAACTAACTTTTTTGAATTTACCAAATGGCTGCAATGAAGCAAAGAGTGAAAAATGTAAAGGGGTCTGAATACTTTCTGTACCCACTGTAAGTGCAGTGTAGAAGGGCTTCTTAAAGAAAAAGAGGTCTGCGAGAGCCAGAACTCTTGGTGCTTGGTAGGTGATCAAATACTTATTTCATGCAATAAAATGCAATTTAATTACTTAACAATTATGCAATGTGATTTTCTATTTTTTATTTTTAGTTGAAGTGTACCTGTGATAAAAATTACAGACCTCTCCAATCTTTCTAAATGGGAAAACGTGCAAAATCGGCAATGTATCAAATATTTATTTTCCTCACTGTATGCACAGTGAAGTACAGTGGTAATGTGCACAGATGACCACATATCTATTCAATGTCTATGGAAGCAGTAATAACAGATGTCTACTGCCAGTCCAATAGACCCATATATCTTAATGGAGATGTGGTCATGTACTACTACTTCAGTCACACGAGATCATGGGACATGATTTGTGGGGTTCCCAATAGTGATGCCACCACTGGTCATACATTTAGCACTAGTAGTGTATATTAGGGTAAAATATTGCTGGTGGGATAATTAATTTAATTGAACCTCATTCAGCCATCCATTTTTCAAGTAACTGTTCTCTCTATTGTTTTCACGAATAGAACAAATGCTCATTTGTTTTTTGGCGGACTTTGGACCATGCAAAACATCCCGGAGACATATCCATATTAGATCTTTATTACAGATCAAAATTACCAATACAAGTCTATTGGTGCATGAAACTCATGGACAGCAAACGGACAGCATCAATATGCAGTTAATCTATTGTTTGTGATTAGCATTGCAATGTATAGGAGAAGGTCTGTAATTGATTTATTTTTTAATCAGTGAAAATCACTAATGAAAGACTAACTAAACACTGATGAACTGCAGTCCATGATTTTACATACCAGAAAAATCACTATCATCTGAATGAGGCCCAATAGAGTAATTTACAGCAAAATCTGTAAGTGAAATAAAGACATGCACATTTATATGTAGCACACATGGCCTGCTGAATGTGACTGGGAACTAATAAAATTCCTGAAAATGACAAGTGCCTAAATGCTGCTAAATGGAAAGCACATTTGGAATGCACATTGGAGACAGATATTGTCTCCTATAAAGAATAACCGTTATGGAACTTTGCAATCAATAGATCCAGACTTTCTGTCTCTGCAGATCTTTTGAAATAGTCTTAATATTATGTGCCATGGTGTTCTTCCTGTATTGATATTGCAATGTCTAAATTATCCAGTGAGGCTCTTGTTATTAATCTTGTGTTGTTTACTACTGAGCTGTGGTTCTGTTAAAATATCTCGGCCTTATTTTTAACCTGCCCTTTCCATTTATTAGTTCTAACAAACTACTCTAAGATATTGAATTTAAATCTGTGTCAATTATGTTGCACTCAGATACTAAATTGCCCTAACAAAACACAATATTGTCTAGAGCAATATAAATGAATGTTGAATAATGGAATCACAGTACGATTATTACTAAACAAATATGAAAGAAAAAAGTATATAGCTCCATTGTTCTCTGAATGTGTAAGGGCTAGGAAAGGGTAGGGAGTATAGCATGATTATTATTATTATTATTATTATACATTTTTATAGCGCCATTTATTCCATGGCGCTTTACATGTGAAAAGGGAAAAATATAGACAGGTACAATAAACGTGAGCAATACAAGGCACATACAAGTACAGAAGGAGAGAGGACCCTGCCCGCAAGGGCTCACAGTCTACAGGGATGGGTGAGGATACACTAGGAGCTGGTCGTGCGGTGGTTCAGTAGACCGAGGATCACTGCAGGTTGTAGGCTTGTCGGAAGAGGTGGGTCTTCAGGTTCTTTTTGAAGGTTTCCATGGTAGGCGCGAGTCTGATGTGTTGGGGTAGAGAGTTCCAGAGTATGGGAGAGGCACGGGAGAAGTTTTGTATGCGGTTGTGGGAAGAAGAGATAAGAGGGGAGTAGAGGAGGAGATCTTGAGAGGATCGAAGGTTGCGTGTGGGTATGTGCCAGGAGACCATGTCACAGATGTATGGAGGAGACAGATTGTGGATGGCTTTGTAGATCATGGTTAGGGTTTTGAACTGGAGCCTCTGGACGATAGGAAGCCAATGAAGGGCTTGGCAGAGAGGAGAGGATGGGGAATAACGGGGAGACAGGTGTATTAGTCGGGCAGCAGAATGCATTGGAGTGGTGCCAGAGTGCTAGAGGGAAGGCCAGAGAGTAGGAGGTTGCAGTAGTCGAGGCGGGAGATGATGAGGGCATGCACTAGTGTTTTTGTAGTTTCATGGTCAAGGAATGCATGGATCCGGGAAATATTTTTGAGTTTGAGACGGCAGGAGGAGGCAAGGGTTTGGACATGTGGCTTGAAAGAGAGGGCAGAGTCGAGGATCACCCCGAGGCACCGAGCATGCGGGACTGGGGAAAGTGAGCAGCCATTGACGTTGATGGACAGGTCTGTTACCCAAAGTCATAACATTGTAAAGGCTGTGGACACCTTTGAGGTAGAAATGAGTGGCTACCTTTTTTTTTAATCAAGTAATTTTTTATAAAATTTATAACAGTTACACAAACACAAATAACATTCTCAACGAAAGGTGCTTAACCCCTCCCCCAAACCCTGAACACCACCCCCCTAACATTTGTTATTCAGAACACCATATTATAGATATACAACCATACAAAACAGAATAAATCAGGCCGGTTAAGACGGGCCAAGTTGAAAGGCACACAGCCGATTTGCATTTGTAAGCGCAATGTGTAGTGATTCCATAGCAACTGATACACATCTAACAAGATCCTATCGAGACTGATCACTGGTTACCTACAAGCCAGGGACCCCATAATTTATCAAAATATTTACTTCTATCCCTTTTGAGATATACCCCTTTTTCCAATGATATGAGGGACTCAACTTGATTAATTAACTCTCTGCCTGTCGGTGGAGTTGCAGAAATCCAATTTTTAGCAATCAGTTTTTTATCCATGTATAATAATCGAGCTAAAGTAAGTTTCCCAGTCTCAACAGTACAGAGTTCATCTACATATCCCAGTATGCAGATGAGAGGATTACTAGTCACCATGCACCCATAGGCTGATTCTATATGGCCCAAAACTGCTCCCCAATATGAGTGCAGATTCTTAAGGAAGACAAAGAGAAGGTCATTATAGAGACTAGATATTACCTCCTTCGTGGCTCCCTCTGAGCAAATAGCGTCCAATATCACATCTTTCTACGTTTTAACATCTTTCACTTTACATTGGGCTCTATAGGCGTGTTTGAGTTGAAAGTATTGAAAGAAGCAACTATCGGGTAGATGGAACTCTTTTTGCAGACAGTCAAAGGATTTAAGCCCCTCATTGCCGACCACCTGGTGAACGTACTGTTTAACCATATTCTTCCAGTCCCCTAACTCAGTTTGGCAAATTCTGAGCGTAAGTCATTACTCTAAATAGGTGTGTATATTGATAAGTGTTCGACCTCTCTTATTTGTTTGATTTTAAGCCAAACCTTGGAAATTAAGTTCAATGTAGGGTATACTGAGAGACCCCCAAACCTGCCTGCCTCTAAACTTTCCACAAGGGGCCCCTATCCCTCAGTGTTTTGAATAATTTTACAGACCGAACTGCCCGTGTCACTTTCTTTCCATCCCTTCATATGTTGGCATTGAGCCACCAGAAAATATAACCATACATTGGGCAGTGCCAGGCCATCGTCGTCTTTTGGTCTCTGCAAAGTTTCTAGCCTTATTCTTGTTTATCTTATTGAATCTAGATAGCGGGAGCCAAATGGGAGCATTATAAATATATATAAAATCTGAGGCATCAACACCTTCTTAAAGTGAATCTGTCACCCCACTTTTGCAGTATGAGATGCGGCCACCGCCATCAGGGACTTATCTACAGCATTCTGTAATGCTGCAGATAAGCCCCCGATGTTACCTGAAAGATAAGAAAAACGAGTTATATTATACTCATCCAGGGGCGGTCCGCCGTCCGGTCCGATGGGTGTCGCGGTCCAGTTTGGCGCCTCCCATCTTCTAGCGAAGCCATCTTCTTCTCTACGTCCCGTCGCGGCTCCTGCGCAGGCGCACTCATCTGCCCTGGTGAGGGAAGAGCAGAGTACTGCAGTGCGCAGGCGCCGGACCTCTCTGACCTTTCCCTGCGCCTGCGCACTGCAGTACTCTGCTCTGCCCTCACCAGGGCAGATCAGTGCGCCTGCGCAGGAGCCACGACGGGACGCAGAGAAGAGGATGGCTTCGCTAGAAGATGGGAGGCGCTGAACCGGACTGCAACGCCCATCGGACCAGACCGGACGGCGGACCGCCCTGGGTGAGTATAATATAACTCGTTTTTCTTATCTTTCAGGTAACATCGGGGGCTTATCTACAGCATTACTGAATGCTGTAGATAAGCCCCTGATGGCGGTGGCCACATCTCATACTGCAAAAATGGGGTGACAGATTCCCTTTAATAAGATTTAACCTGCCTACCACAGAGAGTTGGAGTTTACACCATGCCGTTATTTTGCACTTAATTTTGTCTAGAGGAGGCAGTAGATTCTGTTTTTCATAATATCTAAGAGAGGACGACATTACCAACCCCAAGTATTTGAACTGGGAAACCACCTCTGTTTGGGTATGCTGAATGTCTGAATAGTGTACCGGGCCATCTAAGGGAAATAGTACAGATTTATCCCAGTTAATAGTCAGACCTGACAACTGCCCAAACTGTTTAAGTATATCCATTACAATATTCAGGGATCTACCATAGTTACCCAGAAATAGCAGAATGCCATCCTCATGTAATGCAATCTTCTCTTCTATATTCCCATATTGAAATTCTCTAACTTCAAAAGAATTCCTCACTACTGCCGCTAAGGGTTCTATTGCAATGGAAACAACAATGGGGACAGAGGACACCCGTCTTGTGCCTCTATATACCATATTTTTCGGATTATAAGATGCTCCGGAGTACAAGACGCATCCAAATTTTGAGGAGAACAATAGGAAAAATTTTTTTTTAATAAAATGGTGGTGCTTCTTATAATTCATGTGTCTTATTGCTTACTGGGGGGTGGCTGCAGTGAAGCGGGGTCCCAGAGTCACTGCTAGAGGAGGCAAGAGTGGAGCGTTGCTGAAGGCCGCATGCTAGGATGAAGGTGTGTTCTGATGCAGGTGTCCGATGCTGCGGGTGGTGTCCGGTGGTGCTCCTGTGCTGCGGGCGGTGCTCCGGGGGCTCTGCCGACATTTTGTGAAAGGCCAGAGCCCTTGCAGTTCCATGGTTTCCTATGTGGTGGACTCTGGGAAAATGGCTTCCGGGTTTTTTTTTACTGTTTAGGCACATCAGGGGCTCTCTAAACGTGACATGACACCCGCAGACCATTCCATCAAAGTCTGCATTCGAAAACGGCGCTCCTTCCCTTCCGAGCTCTGCCATGCGTCAAAATAGTGGTTTACCCCCACATATGGGATATCAGCGTACTCAGGACAAATTGCGCAATAACTTTTGGGGTCCTATTACCCTTTGGAAAATAAAAATTGGGGGTGAAAAGATCATTTTTGTGGAAAAGATATGATTTTTTAATTTTATGGCTCTATGTTATAACCTTCTGTGAAGCCCTTGGGGGTTCAAAGCTCTCACCACACATCTAGATAAGTTCCTTGGGGGTCTAGTTTCCAAAATGGGGTCACTTGTGGGGGGTTTCCACTGTTTAGGCAGATCAGGGGCTCTCCAAGTGCGACATGGCGTCCAATCTCAATTCAGCCAAAAAAGTCAAATGGCGCTGCTTCCCTTCCGAGCTCTGCCATGCACCCAAATAGTGGTTTACCCCCACATATGGGGTTTCAGCGTACTCTGTACAAATTGCACAATAACGTTAGGGGTCCTTTTATCCTTTGGAAAATAAAAATTGGGATGAAAAGATAATTTTTGTGGAAAAAATATGATTTTTTAATTTTACGGCTCTAAGTTATAACCTTCTGTGAAACCCTTGGGGGTTCAAAGCTCTCACCACACATTTAGATAAGTTCCTTGGGGGGTCTAGTTTCCAAAATGGGGTCACTTGTGGGGGGTTTCCACTGTTTAGGCACATCAGGGACTCTCCAAATGCGACATGGCGTTCAATCTCAATTCCAGCCAAAAAAGTCAAATGGCGCTGCTTCCCTTCCGAGCTCTGCCATGCACCCAAATAGTGGTTTACCCCCACATATGGGGTTTCAGCGTACTCTGTACAAATTGCACAATAAGTTAGGGGTCCTTTTATCCTTTGGAAAATAAAAATTGGGATGAAAAAATAATTTTTGTGGAAAAAATATGATTTTTTAATTTTACGGCTCTAAGTTATTACCTTCTGTGAAGCCCTTGGGGTACAAAGCTCTCACCATACATTTAGATAAGTTCCTTGGGGGGTCTAGTTTCCAAAATGGGGTCACTTGTGGGGGGTTTCCACTGTTTAGGCACATCAGGGACTCTCCAAATGCGACATGGAGTCCAATCTCAATTCCAGCCAAAAAAGTCAAATGGCGCTGCTTCCCTTCCGAGCTCTGCCATGCGCCCAAATAGTGGTTTACCCCCACATATGGGGTATCAGCGTACTCAGGACAAATTGCACAATAACTTTTGGGATCCTTTGAAAAATAAAAATTGGGGGTGAAAAGATAATTTTTGTGGAAAAAATATGATTTTTTAATTTTACGGCTCTACGTTATAACCTTCTATGAAGCCTTTGGGGGTTCAAAGTGCTCACCACACATTTAGATAAGTTCCTTGGGGGTCTAGTTTCCAAAATGGGGGCACTTATGGGGTTTTCCACTGTTTAGGTACATCAAGGGCTCTCCAAACGCGACATGGTGTCCGCTCTCGATTCCAGCCAATTTGACATTCAAAATCTCAAATGATGCTCCTTCCTTCTGAGCACTGCCGTGCGCCTAAAGATTGGTTTTCCCCAACACATTGGGTATCTGTGTACTCAGGAGAAATTGTACAACAAATATTGTGGTTCATTTTCTCCTGATACCCTTGACAAAATTTAAAAAATTGTGTCGAAAGAAAAATTTTGGGGAAAAAAAGTTAAATGTTCATTTTTTCCTTCCACATTGCTTCAATTCTTGTGAAGTACCTAAAGGGTTAATAAACTTCTTGAAAGTGGCTTTTAACACCTTGAGGGGTGCAGTTTTTGGAATGGTGTCACTTTTGGGTATTTTCTGTCATATTGACCCCTCAAATTCACTTCAAATGTGAGGTGGTCCCTAAAAAAAATGGTTTTGTAAATTTTGTTGGAAAAATGAGATATCGCTGGTCAACTTTTAACACTTATAACTTCCTAACAAAAAAAATTTTGGTTCCAAAATTATGCTGATGTAAAGTAGACATGTAGGAAATGTTATTTATTAACTATTTTTTGTGACATATCTCTCTGGTTTAAGGGCATAAAAATTAAAAGTTTGAAAATTGCAAAATTTTCAAAATTTTCGCCATATTTCGTTTTTTTCATAAATAAACGCAAGTTATATCAAAGAAATTTTACCACTATCATGAAGTACAATATGTCACGAGAAAACAGTTTCAGAATCGCTAAGATCCGTTGAAGCGTTTCAGAGTTATAAGCACATAAAGTGACAGTGGTCAGAAATGTAAAAATTGGCCTGGTCATTAACCTACAAAATGGCTTGGTCGTTAAGGGGTTAAAGAGTATAATGTCTCATAAAATGCAAGCAGAACCTCCAGAATCTCTCTGGGAGGAGTCCCTTTGCGCTGCAGTAACAAGAGATAGTAAGTGCCCTAAGCTCTCACCTTCTTCAAAAAAGGTGATTACCTGAAGGCTCTTTTCCTCTCAGCTTTTTGCAATAACGTTCATGTAGCCAGGGACTGGACTGTTTTAAGCCTGTTTTGAGCCCCAGGTGTAAGATCATCTAACACATTAACTTCAGCCTGCCTGAGTTCTTCAAATACTGCCTGATCTGCTGTTTTAGTTTTCATTTTGCTCCTAGTTTCTCTAATAAATATCCCTCTCAGGTAGACCTTCATAGACTCCCAGACCGTAGGAATAGATGCTGTTCCATTATTAATTTGGAAAAACTCTTTGAGGTCTACGTCGACTTTTTCTACATTTATAATTTGTAGCCAGAGCTGATTTAATTTCCAGAGCCTAGGGAAGTTTGTGCCCAATTTGAGTGAAAGCTGAAGAGGATCGTGATCGAGATAACTCTAGGCAAGTATTGAATATCTCCCACAAGGCGATCCATAACCATATTCCCCAGTGCCAAATCTATACGTGACAAGTTTTCAAGTACATGTGCTCCTGAATCCATCTGAAGGCTTCTACCGAGCGTGTGTCAGAGCTGTATATATAAATATATACAGTACAGACCAAAAGTTTGGACACACCTCATTCAAAGATTTTTCTGTATTTTCATGACTATGAAAATTGTACATTCACACTGAAGGCATCAAAACTATGAATTAACACATGTGGAATTATATACTTAACAAAAAAGTGTGAAACACCTGAAAATATGTCTTATATTCTAGGTTCTTCAAAGTAGCCACCTTTTGCTTTGATGACTGCTTTGCACACTCTTGGCATTCTCTTGATGAGCTTCAAGAGGTAGTCACCGGAAATGGTCTTCCAACAGTCTTGAAGGAGTTCCCAGAGATGCTTAGCACTTGTTGGCCCTTTGCCTTCACGTTGCGGTCCAGCTCACCCCAAACCATCTCAATTGGGTTCAGGTCTGGTGACTGTGGAGGCCAGGTCATCTGGCGTAGCACCCAATCACTCTCCTTCTTGGTCAAATAGCCCTTACACAGCCTGGAGGTGTGTTTGGGGTCAATGTCCTGTTGAAAAATAAATGATGGTCCAACTAAACGCAAACCGGATGGAATAGCATGCCTGTTGTGAATGTTTTGGAAATGAATTCTGAGCAGAAGCTCCCTCTGGTGGTTATAAACAGTACTGAACCATTCAATGAGGATTGGCAATCAGGAGTCACAGATTGGCTTGATATAAGGGAAGTTCCCTCCCATCATGGTTGCCGGTGATCAATTGTTCTTGTCTCAACTGTGGTTCCTGGTTCACTTGGAAGCTTGCTGAGTCTTGCCTCTTCTTCTGCTTTCAGATAAGATATTTTCTGTTTTTGTGCTTACTTTTGCATATTTCTCTGCATTTCTGTGAGGTTAGCCAGGCTTGGTCTCCTCTCAGTTCCGCTGGAGCCACTGTTATTTGTTCATTTGCCTTTTCCAGTTTTTTCAGTGGCTGCGGCTTAGTTTTGTTACACCAGAGAACTGATTTAGGTGGTAGAGGTCGTGTGATCTCAGGTGTTTTTGCAATCAGTAGCGTTGGCATTTTTTAGGGTTTTTTTGGATTGCAGTGAGTATCCTTTCTATCCTTTTCTGTCTAGGCAGATTGGGCCCCAGCGTTTGCTCATATTATTTTCTGTCTGTGTCTGTATTTCCTCTTGTCTAACCACCATTACATGTTTGGGGGCTTCCTATGTTCTTTGGGGATCTGCTCCGGGGCAGATAGCTTTCCTCTTTCTATCTTTAGATGTAGTTAATCTCTCAGGCTGTGAAGAGGCGTCTAGGACCAACGTAGGAACGCTCCACGGCTGCCTTTAGTTGTGGTGGTTAGTCAGGGTACTGCAATCCAGTAGATTCCAACCTCTCTGGTGTATTGCCGTTTTTGCCTGCTCTCCTAAGCTACCAAAACATAACACATGCCACTGCAAGATGCTGTGGTAGCCATGCTGGTTCAGTATGCCTTCAATTTTGAATAAATCCACACCATCACACCTCCTCCTCCATGCTTCACGGTGGGAACCAGGCATGTAGAGTCCATCCGTTCACCTTTTCTGCATCGCACAAAGACACGGTGGTTGGAAACAAAGATCTCAAATTTGGACTCATCAGACCAAAGCACAGATTTCCACTGGTCTAATGTCCATTCCTTGTGTTCTTTAGCCCAAACAAGTCTCTTCTGCTTGCTGCCTGTCCTTAGCAGTGGTTTCCTAGCAGCTATTTTACCATGAAGGCCTGCTGCACAAAATCTCCTCTTAAAAGTTGTTGTAGAGATGTGTCTGCTGCTAAAACTCTGTGTGGCATTGACTTGGTCTCTAATCTGAGCTTGGGGACACTTTCAAAATTTTCCCAATTTTTCCGACTGACTGACCTTCATTTCTTAAATTAATAATGGCCACTCGTTTTTCTTTACTTAGCTGCTTTTTTCTTGGCATAATACACATTCTAACAGTCTATTCAGTAGGACTATCAGCTGTGTATCCACCAGACTTCTGCAAAACACAACTGATGGTCCCAACCCCATTTATAAGGAAAGAAATCACACTTATTAAACCTGACAGGGCACACCTGCGAAGTGAAAACCATTTCCGGTGACTACCTCTTGAAGCTCATCAAGAGAATGCCAAGAGTGTGCAAAGCAGTCATCAAAGAAAAGGTGGCTACTTTGAAGAACCTAGAATATAAGACATATTTCAGGTGTTTCACACTTTTTTGTTAAGTATATAATTCCACATGTGTTAATTCATAGTTTTGATGCCTTCAGTGTGAATGTACAATTTTCAGTCATGAAAATACAGAAAAATCTTTGAATGAGAAGGTGTGTCCAAACTTTTGGTCTGTACTGTATATATATATTACATACATGTATATCTTATATATAATCGGATATGTGTCCGAAGCCTTGCAGTGTGGCGTCTGAATCAGCGGATGCGCATATCACACTACGGCGCCATTTCATTGAAGATCATCTTCAATAAAATGGCGTAGTAGTGTGTATGACGCCAACCCCTACTTCAACTGGATGTATGTTCTCAGATGCCAATGCAGCTGAAGAGTATCGCAGAGCACAAATTTATCGGGTCCGTGCGCCACAATACACAATGACGGCCGATCAGGGGCCAGCAGATCACGTGCACATGACTGGGCGTATGGCAGTTATGTCACGCACCCTCATCTCTTGGACCCTGAAGCCAGCTGCCGGCTTCAGAAGATGATGACGCCCTGCGTGGGGAGCGGGGAAAAGTGAGTACCACAGGATGGGTGAGCAAATACCTAGATGGGGACATATAACCAGGATAGGGGACATATACTAGGATGAGGGGAGCATATACCAGGATCGGGGAGAGCATATACCAGGATAAGGGGAGCCTATACCAGTTTGGGGGACATATACCAGAATGGGGGGACCATATACCAGGATGAAGGAGCATATATCTGTATAGGGGAGCATATACCTGGATGGGAGTGCATATTCCTGGATGAGGGAGCATATATGTGGATGGGGTTGCATAGTCAAGGATAGAGGGACATATACCAGGATAAGGGAGCATATAGCAGGATGGAGGAGCACATACTAGGATGGGGGAGCATATACCTGGATGGGGGAGCATATACCTGGATGGTCTTCTGCCCCTGCCTGCTCTCTGCTGCTCATGCCTGCTCTCTGTATGAGTTGGTTTTCTAAACTAAAACCTCAGTATTTGGGTTAAAATTGCCATGTTGGCATTTTGCGATAAATAAGTGGGTTTTGGGTTGCAGTTTGTGCACTTGGTCTCTAAAAGGTTTGCCATCACTTTTGTAGTATATTACTTCAATAAACTGGCATTGGAGTCAGTGCATGCGCATACTGTGATCTCCAGCGCCATTTTATTGAAGACACTGTATATGCCAATTCGCAGCCACAGTGTCTTCAAAAACATAAAAATGTACCAATAAAAATGCTTGCCATCCAGGCATAGAACGGATTCAATAGCTAGTATATATATACATATATATATTATATATATATAATTATGAGCTCAAAAGTTTACATACCCCAGCAGAATTTTTGCTTTCTTGGCCTTTTTCAGAGAATATGAACGGTAACACCAAAACCTTTTCTCCACTCATGGTTAGTGGTTGGGTTAAATCATAATGACAACCCAAAACATCCAAATGACCCTGATCAAAAGTTCGCATATCCTGGTGATTCTGGCCTGATAACACGCACAGAAGTTGACACAAATGTGATTGGCTACTAAAGGTAACATCCTCACCTGTGACCTGTTTGCTTGTAATCAGTGTGTGTGCATAAAAGCTGAGTGAGTTTATGGGATCCAGACAGACTCTTGCATCTTTCATCCAGCCACTGACATTTCTGGATTGTGAATCAAGGGGGAAGCAAAAGAATTGCCAACGGATCTACAGGAAAAGGTAGCTGAACTGTATAAAACAGGAAAGGGATACAAAAAGATATCCAAGGAATTGATAATGCCAGTCAGCAGCGTTCAAAGTGTGAATAACAAATGGAAAATTAGGGGCTCTGAAAAAACAAAACCACGGTCAGGTAGACCAACAAAATTTCATCCACAACTGCAAGGAAAATTGTTCAGGATGCAAAGAAAAACCCACAAATAACATCAGCTGAAATACTGGACTGTAAAGCACGGTGGTGGATCGCTGATGTTTTGAGGATGTGTGAGCTGCAAAGGCACAGGAAACTTTATCAAAGTTGAAGGAAAGATGAATGCAGCATGTTATCAGCAAATACTGGAGGCAAATTTGCAATCATCTGCCTGGAAGCTGCGCATGGAACGTACTGGATGTTCCAAAATGACAACGATGCAAAACACAAGGCCAAGTTGACCTGACTACAGCAAAACAAAGTGAAGGTTCTGGAGTGGTCATCTCAGTCTCCTGACTTCAATATCATTGAGCCACTCTGTGGAGATCTCAAGCCGCTGTTCACTGCTAGACAGACCAGGAATTTACAGGAACTGGAGGCTTTTTTCCAAGAAGAGTGGGCAGCTTTACCATCTGAGAAAATAATTAACCTCATCCACAACTACCACAAAAGACTTCAAGCTGTCATTGATGTTAGAGGGGGCAATACACGGTGTTAAGAAATGGGGTATGTGAACTTTTGATCAGAGTCATTTGGATGTTTTGGGTTGCCATTATGATTTAAAAAGAGAAAATACAGTAGTTTGACAATAAATGGCTTCACCCAACCACTAACCATTAGTGAAGAAAAAGGTTTGGTGTTATCACTCATATTCTCTGAAAAAAGGCCAACAAAGCCGACAAACTTACTTTGTTAGGAAATGCTAGTTAGCTATATTTTCTGCTTTGTACATTTTGGGGGTTGTGGCTGCCATTTTTTGTTGTGTACACCCCAGCCCAAGTCTATTTCCATTTATAGCAGAATAACTCTAAAATAAGATGAAACTGTGCATGAATAACCTTCCTTTTTAAATGTTGACATAGTATCTGGAATTACTACATCATGAGGTATGGCATTCCATAGTTTGACTACTCTAAGAACCCTTTACGTATAATATATGTAATAAATGTTCCCAGGTCTTTAGCAAAGTTCTTGAAAAAAATAAATTGTGACATTTCTTAGTATTGCTCACTTGCGTATCTCTACACAAGCAAATGCAAGAATGAAACAATAATAGAAAAAGTATAATGTAAAGATTTGTACCTCCCCTGTTCCTGCATTCACTCTTGTTCGGTTTCTAAATACTGATCTAAAATACTGAACAAAATTCTGCCGTGTGAAACTGTCCTTAGAGAAACCTCTCATCCTATTTAATAATAATCTAGTCACTCACCTTTGAACCCCTTTCATCTTTACTATATCCTCTTACCGTGCATAGCCAAAAAAACTAAATTTGATATTCATGATGTAGCCATACGGAGGACTTATATGGGGGTAATATTACATTCGGATCACAGATTTTATTTCTCTTTTTATACATTCTAAAGTCTTGTTTGCTTTTGTAGCTGCTGCTTGACATTGGAGTACTGCTGCTTAGCTTACTTGTAACCAGAATTCCCAATCCATTTCATGTTCTTTTATATTATTACTTTTAGTTTACTTGACATTTATTAATATTAAAATTCATCTGCCATGTTTTATTCAATGTCACAGTACAGGGATCATGTGCATTGCAATGTCAAACTACAGTTATAATGCAGAGGGGGAAAAAAAGAAAGCACTGGAATGCTGTCAGCTGACAAAATGCGCAAATGGCATACGATTTCACGGATAATGCAAAAAAAAAGAGGTAATATGCACCACAATGGCAAAATAATGCAGCTTCATAG
>JARQOD010000001.1:689028087-689249849 GCA_033576555.1 Oophaga sylvatica | reverse complement strand
CATCTTCCACTACAACTAACACAGCAGATGTAGACCAACCATGACTGTTGACATTTCCACAAATTTGTGTTAACATCAGCAGCAGCAGCCACAGAAGCGACACTAAAGATAAGACAGAGTGCAGTTACGTGACATTAATGCGTCACACTAAAAAATGCAATATCACCTAGTCTGTATAGTCTGCGATTGGGGTGCAAAAGTTCTTGGAGATCCATGACTTGTTCATCTTAATGAAAATTAGCCAGTCAACACTTTCAGGGGACAGCTGTATGCGCTTATCCGTCAGGACACCACCAGCAGCGCTGAAGACACATTCTGAGTGATCGCTGGCTGCCGGGGACAATAAAACCTCCAAGACATGTGAGGTGAGCTCAGGCCTCTCATCCATTTTGGAAGACCAAAATGTGAAAGGGTCCAAACCCTCCCTGATGGTATTGATATTTAGTTCTAGATACTCCTGCATCATTCTCTCCATTCGTTCAGAAACTTGACTTGGACTCTGCTGTGCTGGTGCACGGGTTGGTCTAAAAAAAAGTGTTAAAGGATTCACAGAAATTGCTTCTTCCACTTTCACCGTTGGTGCTGCTGCTAATGTTTTGGCGTTGAAGAATTGACGGGCTGGAGGTTGGAAGTCTACAGCTGCGATGTGAACTGCGGTCTTGGGGAAAAGGTCTCTTAAGGTTGTATAAAAGCAAGTTTCGATACTCCAGCATTCACGGGTCCCTTTCTAGGGCAGGAATCATCTGGCAAAATTTGGTTTTATAAAGTGGATCTAATTAAGTGGCAACCCAGTAGTCATCATTATTCCTAATCATAACTAAACGGTGATCATGTTGCAGATAGTGCAGCAAGAAGGTACTTATATGTCGGGCTCTACCATGAGGTCCAAAACCATGCTGTTTTGGTGTCTGGGTAATAATGAGGCTCATTTCCTCTGTACCCTCCCACCAACCCCGAACAACAGAGACGGGAGGATTATCCTCTTAATCCGACAGTTGCTCACTCATCACCTCTTCCTCCTCCATTTGTTCCTTGGATCTTGCACCTTCGATAACAGTTTGTCTGTTATCATCCTCACCAGCCCCCCTCGATCACAGTACCCCCTTCCTTGGCACCCGCCTGTGTGACGACAGTCTTGAACTTCGAGAAAATGTTATCCCTTCCGCAGCCTCCTCCACTTCTTCCTCTTCTTCCTTGACCATCATCTCCCGCAGGCTCCAAAGTCTGCTCCAGCATATAAATGACTGGAATAGTGATGCTGATGATGGCGTCGTCAGTTCGTCAGTGCTAACCATCTTAGTAGCCATTTCAAAACTGTGCAGAAGGGTGCAGAAGTCATTGCTCTGTGCTCACTATGTAAACGTGATATGTGCCACCTCCGTACGGCGTTGGCCCAGACTATATGACATGACATACTGCGTCAGGGCTCGTTTGTGCTGCAACATGTGCAGAGTGGAATTCCACTGTGTCGGTACATCGCATATCAACCTGTTAACTGGCATGGACAAAGACCTCTGTATCGATGCAAGTCGATGAGCAGAGGGGTGCGAACGGTGGAAATGAGCACACATCTTACGTGCTTTCTAGAGCAGGTCACCCAGGCCAGGATAGTGGCTGAGAAAACAATGCACTACAAGGTTGAGGAAATCAGCCATGCAAGGCACGTGTGTGAGCTTGCCCGGCCATAGGGCCGCCACCAGGTTCACACCTATCAGATACGGCCTCCCCTGGATGCAGGTTCAGCGGAGACAGCCATTGATCAAATTCAGCCTGGAGAACTGTCCACAATTCTTTAGCTGTATGACTACAATCTCCAGGGCATATCAATTTTAAGACTGCCTGATTTCAGTGAGCTGTATGACTGTAATCACCAAGGCATATAAATTTTAAGACTGCATGATTTCGGTGAGCCCTGTCTGCGCAGTACGGAGGTGGTGGGGGTTCGCTATGCACTGTTGCAACATGTGTCTTGTGAAAGCAGAGGTTAAGGGCGCAGGTGGAGGCCCTAGAGGAGATAGAGGAGGCAGAAGAAGTGGAGGAAGTGTTTAATATAGAGGTTTGGCCTGCAAGCCTTGGAGATTCCAAGACTTGTGGAGCAGCACCTGTCCCCACAGCCACCAGAGTCACTCAGTGCCCAGTCAGCAAGATGTAACGCCCTTGGCCATACTTACTCATCCAAGTGTCTGTGGTGAAATGCACCCTGGCAAACAGATTTTGTCAAGGAATGGGTGATGTTGTCTGCTTCATGCTGGTGTAGCGCAGGCACAGTTTCTTAGGAAAATAATGGCGGCCTTGTATCCACCAGGTGGAAAGTAGGCATTTCTGTGGCCAACAAATTGGAGATGGTGGAGTTCAATCTCTTAGCTTTGTCATGCGTAGGCGGAAACAATCTTTTCTGTGACCACAACTGCAGAACCGTGGGCTAGCTGCAGTGATGCAAGAGGGCGGAGTACGGTAAACCGGACAAACTGCTGGACCGTGAGAGAGGTGCAGGCGGAGATGTTAGTGTGGATTGAGAAACTTCTGGTGTGATCGTGCTCTGAGATTGGTCAAAAACAGCAGGCATGTCCGCTTCCGTTACAGTTGAAGGCGGTCTCTCAGTCAGCGTGACTTGATCAGGTAAAGAACCCGAGGTTCTACGGTCAAAGACCTGTGTCTCAATAGTTGGCACGGTAAAAGAAGAGGAGGAAGCAGCAGTGGCGATTGATGGGGTGGCTGATGGTGGTTGATGTCCGCTGGTCCGCATTTTTGCGCAGTGGGATTCCCACACTAAAGCATGTTGATTGACCATGTGAAAGGTCATACATGAGTAGTCAAATTATTGCACTTTTTAAATCGACTCAGCTTTTTTTTGCAAAATTGGCAGAATACGTGAGTTGGCTCATCCTTTGCAGTGTAAAAAAGGCCCAGGCTAGGCAACCCTTGCCACCCCTACGAGCTGCAGACCCACAGACGCCGCTGGTCAGAGGCACAGTTGTGGCTGAGGATGCATCACTCGTCGTGGCTGTATCACTACATGTCTGCGACGGACGGCGCAATGTAATCTCTTCATCTTCCTTCTCAGATGACCTACTCAGCTGTGTGCCTCTATGTTCATGCCAACTGGGATCTAATATCTCATCATCATCCGCTGTGTTATGACATTCCTGGCCATTGGAGTCACTCTCCTCTTCTTCTTGCACTGACAGAACAGTACAGTCCATGTGAGACTCAGATATCTGAGTCTCCTCAGGATCACCTCCCCTTCGAGGGGTCAACGCCTGATGACAAGGGTCAGGATGCTGTTGGGGCTGTACTTCCTGCCCCGGATCCAAGCTAAAAAATTTTGGGCATCAGTGCAGATTTCCTGATCTTGACTCTGCAAAGATTTTGAGTACACTTCTGATGAACATGGCATAGAATGTGTGAACAGCTCTTCAGAATCACCCATCTGTGGTTCCATACATTCTGTTGAACATTTGGATAGTTGGGACGTGGGGAGAAGCAATGGGAATTTGGGTGCCACATCTGTGGACTGTACTGGGTGTGATGTTGAGGTGGAGGAAGAGGAGGAGAGGCCACTTGAAGCTGCACTTGCCATCCACTCAAGTACATGCTCTTTCTGGGCATCATCGACAAGGCGTACCGTTGTGCGGCTGCCAAAGAAAAGTAGTGGTGTAGCTTGTTCAGTAACATAAGTTGTCAGTTGTCTTTGCATAGGACGTGACGTTGCTTCACTAGTGCTTTCGCCAACATTACCACCTACCCCAAGTACAACTTGAACACCAAGCCAAATTCCCCTTACACCACGGCCTCGCTTTTTCCCAATCATGTTGCTCAGATAGTGTGGAATGAGCAGAGTATTAACAGCCAAAAATTAGATTTTAAACTTTGCACCACTTCTGCAGTCAGCAGAATTTCAGCGACAATAAATTCTAAGTTGAAATATGGCATGCTGTATCGTGGTAGTCACAGAAAAAAGATTTTTTCTTTGGACCAAGGATCAGGCCTCTAGAACACACTAGATGTTACGAACTCTTTTTAAAATCAGGCCCTTACTGTATGACATTAATAATTGAAGGATTTTTGTGGCCTATGTATCAGACATCGAAAACACACTAGATGCTACAAGCTCTTTTGATACTCAGGTCCCTTACTCTATGACGTTAACAAAAGAAATCTTTTTTGTACCAAGGATCAGACCTCTATAACACACTACAATGCACGCCAGGGGACACTCCAGGACAGACCAACGGACTCGCAGCAGCTGGACCCAGTAGGACAGACTGGATGGTGCAGCAGGCAGAATTCACAGCAGAGTGCAGCAGGCAGGATCTGCTCCAGAGTGCAGCAGGCAGGATCTGCACCAGAGTGCATCAGGGACTGGTACGGAACCTTACGCAACTTAGACTGCAGAACAGGAAGGTTGCTCAGGCACCTCCCCACTGGGGTGGAAGCAATATATACATAATGCCTTTCAGCCATTGGCTGGGGAGGAAATAGCAAGTGCACGCGCAGACCCTTTAAGAGGGCGGGAGCACACAAGCGCGTGCCCTAAGGACATGGCTGGAAGCTCGGCTGGGATTATGCAGAGCATGGGGAAGGGAAGAACCGACCGCAGCAAGGGTGAGTGAAGTGACACACCGGAGACCCTGTCTGTCAGAGCAGGGATCCGGCATGGTGCTAACAGACACCAGTGTTCCTAAGTGTGTGGGCTGTTCCTTAAGCCGCTAGATGGTTTTGTTAGATGGTTCAAGAACCCCAGAAGTACAGTATAGGCAAAGAAAGGTTCAGTCTATATTATAAAAATAGAAAATGAACTCGGCACTCAACTTTAGTATAGTGAGAATAAAGATTTTTATTCACAGTAGTAACACGAAACGTTTCGGTCCTATATCATGGACCTTCATCAGTCACTACATTTATAAAAAAACAGAAGAAAAAAATTATATTAACAAAATAAAGTATGTACAATCAAAATTTGGTCAATAGTAAAGGTAGAGAGTAGTTGTATACAATGCTTCAGGAGATTTAGGGAGCAATCATAGGTCAGAGTTGTATCAGAGGTATCACAAAGGCAAAAAGAATATATATGGTGAGGACATACCAGATACTACTGGGAAGGGGGTTGATCCACATAGGGAAGAAAAAAAGGGCTGGATATAGCTGTAGGTGAAAATAAGATAAACGTAAGTGCCGATATACTTTTATGTATAAGTAGATTTTGTGCCTATGCCTGTAGATGTGACATACCCTGTGTTGGTGGGGTGAGATGAGGAAGAGGACAATGCCTCTATTGCACTAGTAACCTGTAGAAACAGCGCAAAACATAGATACCATAAATATCACAACTATCAATGTGATGGTGAAGCGGTGGAGCCGCTATACTTGTCTGTGACTGACCTGTTGTGAAGGAGTCCGGCAGTGAGGATAGGTCTCTGCATTGGACGCGGTGTCCACCGCTAGTCTGAGTGCAGAGAAAGCTAGAAAGCAGCATGTATATGAGAGGAAGAGGCGGGACTATAGTGTCAGTCAAACAGAGCATTAGACAGGAAGTGAGGTGGCAGGAAGTTAATGGACATGCGTTCCAAGTGAATACTAGGTAACCAGAGGCCGTCCTACAGGTGGGAGGAGTAAAGGAGCGCGTGCTGATGGAGATGTGCCCAACAGGATGACGTGGCAGCATTATAGTATTTAATACAAGCGGCTCTAAAGTGAATGAAAGAGAGGCATGTTAGTACAAGCATAAAGGAGTTTACAGCAATAAATATTGCGATCTTATACATTAGCTTAAAGCGATAGGAATACATAACAGGCTTGCAGCATCAGTATGCGTCAAAAGGGGCATAACAGTAATATGAGTACTGATTTAGTACATTATCATAAGACAGTATGGAAGACAAATCTGCAGGCAACAAGGAATAATTAATAACCACCTAACAGAGATCAAAGCAGCATGTGGTAAATGACAGGTGATGTGTAAACATCTGTATGCATCATTTATAAAGTAAAAGGGTGTCACAGCAAAATTCATATTGGTATAGTGCGTTATCAGAAGACAGTATGGGAAAATGGGAGCACGGATTATTAAATAAATAAAACACCTGGCTGAGATCAACATATCATGTGGTATATGGCAAGTGATGTATAAAAAAGGGGGGGTGGGGGAATTATAGCCTCAGTGGTCATATGCAGAATTACATGAAGGAGAGTAAATCGTATTCACGATTAAGACCCTTAGGTGATAGAGTGTCTAGGGTGTGTATCCAATAGCCTCTCTCCTTTTCAATTGACGTATGCGGTCGCCTCCTCATCGTGAATGTGGTATTTGTTCCAAAACTTGGTATTTTAATTGGGCTATGGTATGTCCCATTGTGATGAAGTGGTGTGGGAGGGGAGTAAGGTATTCTTACATCTTATGGTTGATTTGTGTTTTGAAATGCGTTGTTTTACAGGTTGACTAGTTTCCCCAACATATAATAACCCACAAGGACACTTAATCACGTATATCACGAAGGCCGTGTCGCAAGTAAAGAAACCACGGACTCTAAATGTTTTTCCCGTATATGGGTGATGGATGGTTTCTCCTCTGAGTACGTTATTACATTGAGTGCATCCCAGACATGGGAAAGTACCCGTTCTTGGTTTTTTCAGGAATTGTTGTGTAGTTCCTGATTTTTTAGGGCCTAAGTCAGCTCTGATCAATGCATCCCTTAGGTTGGGTGCACGGCGGAAGCATGGGAGAAAAGGTCTAGAGAATTCTTTAATGTCCGGGTGCGCAGTCTGGAGGAGCGGCCAATGTTGGCGAATGGATTTGTGCAATATATACGCATAGGGGTGGTAATGGTGTACGAAAGTAATTCTGCCCCCCATATCTTGTTTATTGCGAGTGACCGTAGTTCTGGAACGATCCAGGACCCCTTGTGGATAGCCCCTCTCTCTAAATTTTGAATTCATTTCTGAGAGGCGGGTTTCCTGAGTGGTATGATCGGAGACGATCTTTTTGACCCGATAGAATTGGGATGTCGGAATGGATTTCTTCATGGCGACTGGATGGAAGCTATTAAAATGAAGTAAGCTGTTACGATCTGTCGGTTTGACATATAGATCAGTGGATAAACAGCCACTGGAATCCTTTATAATCACAGTGTCTAGGAAATTGATCCTGGAGTGGTCGTGTGAGATGGTAAAGCTGAGTCCCGGCCAAGAGCAATTCAGAAATTGATGAAAGAGTGCTAAGGACTCGAACGTGCCCCCCCATATGCAGAAGACATCGTCTATGTAACGTTTCCAGACAATGGCGTTGTTCTTGAATAGAGGGTTTGTGTAGATCAATGTCTCCTCAAAATGGGCCATGTAGCAATTTGCATATGGGGGTGCTACGTTCGAGCCCATCGCGGTCCCGCGTATCTGCAGGTAGAAATCATCCTGGAACATAAAGTAGTTGTGTTTAAGTACGATGGTTAACAGATCCAGACAGAGAGCGATCTCTGCTGGATTAAAGTCCGATTTTTCAAGTAAGCGTTGGACAGACCGTATACCGTTCTCATGAGGTATGGAAGTGTAGAGGTCTTTTACGTCAAATGTGACTAATAGGGAATTAGCTGGAACTTGATTGATGGAACGGATCATGTCCAGAAACGCTCCAGTGTCCAAAATGAATGATTTGCTAGTTTTGATTAGAGGAGTGAAGATTTTTTCTAGATAAATTGCCAATGGTGAGAAAATGGAGTCCGAGGCAGCCACGATTGGCCTGCCAGGGGTTGCTGGAGGTTCTTATGGATTTTGGGGAGTATGTAGAATACAGGGATGATCGGATTATGAGAGATTAGAAACTCATGAGTTTTACTGTCCAGGATGCCTGCATCACAATGTTGTCTGAGTGTGTCGCTAATGCGGGTCCGTATATCATTGGTGGGATCACGCGGTAATTTCTGATAAATAGTGATGTTGTCGAGTTGCCGGAGTGCCTCAGAGATGTAATATGAACGGTCCATCACGACAATTGCACCCCCTTTATCCGCAGGTTTTATGATGATATTTTTATCATCTTGTAAGGATTTAAGGGCATGATGATCAGTAGCCGTGAGGTTATGTGGGTAGTGTAATTTGCCTTTTTCCATGTCAGATTTAAGACCATGGAAAGAGGAATAAATGAAATCAATAAAGGTCTCAAGAGCATTCGATCCGGGGGGAGGTCTGAAGAGGCTCTTTGTTCTCAGGCCCAGAGTAGTGGCTGAGAGTCGTCCCGGTTCTCCCGGAGACTGTATAGGTCTAGGTGCGGAGGTTGAGAAAAATACACCCGTAGTCGTAGGGAACGAAAAAACCTTTGAAGGTCCATTTCAAGTTCAAATGTCCTATATTTGTAAGAGGGGCAGAAGGAAAGTCCTTTTTGGAGGACATAATATTCTGCGATACTCAAAGTCCTGGATGAGATGTTAATGACGAGTGGGCACATACCTGGGAACGAGTTGTCCGTATTTGATTCGGATTGTCCCTTCGGTCTGTGCCCCCGTCTGGTCCTCTTCGTCTTGTTTGGCGTCTGCGTGGGCCTAAAAAAGGAATGGAGTGGATCGCAAGATCTGTAATTTCTCACTAGTGGCGAGAGAGACCCTCTTCATGGCGACCTTCCTATCGTCCAGGTCAAAGATCTTCAACCGATGCCTCTACCTCCGGCTCAGAACAGGACAGAGGTGGCCTTTCTTCTGCTCCTATTCCTTTTTTAGGCCCACGCAGATGCCAAACAAGACGAAGAGGACCAGACGGGGGCACAGACCGAAGGGACAATCCGAATCAAATACGGACAACTCGTTCCCAGGTATGTGCCCACTCGTCATTAACATCTCATCCAGGACTTTGAGTATCGCAGAATATTATGTCCTCCAAAA
The DNA here is from genome assembly GCA_033576555.1 of Oophaga sylvatica. Lineage (NCBI taxonomy): Eukaryota > Metazoa > Chordata > Amphibia > Anura > Dendrobatidae > Oophaga > Oophaga sylvatica. Next base: position 689,240,982 of record JARQOD010000001.1, on the reverse strand, counting down.
AGGACTTTCCTTCTGCCCCTCTACAAATATAGGACATTTGAACTTGAAATGGACCTTCAAAGGTTTTTTCGTTCCCTACGACTACGGGTGTATTTTTCTCAACCTCCCGCACCTAGACCTATACAGTCTCCGGGAGAACCGGGACGACTCTCAGCCACTACTCTGGGCCTGAGAACAAAGAGCCTCTTCAGACCTCCCCCCGGATCGAATGCTCTTGAGACCTTTATTGATTTCATTTATTCCTCTTTCCATGGTCTTAAATCTGACATGGAAAAAGGCAAATTACACTACCCACATAACCTCACGGCTACTGATCATCATGCCCTTAAATCCTTACAAGATGATAAAAATATCATCATAAAACCTGCGGATAAAGGGGGTGCAATTGTCGTGATGGACCGTTCATATTACATCTCTGAGGCACTCCGGCAACTCGACAACATCACTATTTATCAGAAATTACCGCGTGATCCCACCAATGATATACGGACCCGCATTAGCGACACACTCAGACAACATTGTGATGCAGGCATCCTGGACAGTAAAACTCATGAGTTTCTAATCTCTCATAATCCGATCATCCCTGTATTCTACATACTCCCCAAAATCCATAAGAACCTCCAGCAACCCCCTGGCAGGCCAATCGTGGCTGCCTCGGACTCCATTTTCTCACCATTGGCAATTTATCTAGAAAAAATCTTCACTCCTCTAATCAAAACTAGCAAATCATTCATTTTGGACACTGGAGCGTTTCTGGACATGATCCGTTCCATCAATCAAGTTCCAGCTAATTCCCTATTAGTCACATTTGACGTAAAAGACCTCTACACTTCCATACCTCATGAGAACGGTATACGGTCTGTCCAACGCTTACTTGAAAAATCGGACTTTAATCCAGCAGAGATCGCTCTCTGTCTGGATCTGTTAACCATCGTACTTAAACACAACTACTTTATGTTCCAGGATGATTTCTACCTGCAGATACGCGGGACCGCGATGGGCTCGAACGTAGCACCCCCATATGCAAATTGCTACATGGCCCATTTTGAGGAGACATTGATCTACACAAACCCTCTATTCAAGAACAACGCCATTGTCTGGAAACGTTACATAGACGATGTCTTCTGCATATGGGGGGGCACGTTCGAGTCCTTAGCACTCTTTCATCAATTTCTGAATTGCTCTTGGCCGGGACTCAGCTTTACCATCTCACACGACCACTCCAGGATCAATTTCCTAGACACTGTGATTATAAAGGATTCCAGTGGCTGTTTATCCACTGATCTATATGTCAAACCGACAGATCGTAACAGCTTACTTCATTTTAATAGCTTCCATCCAGTCGCCATGAAGAAATCCATTCCGACATCCCAATTCTATCGGGTCAAAAAGATCGTCTCCGATCATACCACTCAGGAAACCCGCCTCTCAGAAATGAATTCAAAATTTAGAGAGAGGGGCTATCCACAAGGGGTCCTGGATCGTTCCAGAACTACGGTCACTCGCAATAAACAAGATATGGGGGGCAGAATTGCTTTCGTACACCATTACCACCCCTATGCGTATATATTGCACAAATCCATTCGCCAACATTGGCCGCTCCTCCAGACTGCGCACCCGGACATTAAAGAATTCTCTAGACCTTTTCTCCCATGCTTCCGCCATGCACCCAACCTAAGGGATGCATTGATCAGAGCTGACTTAGGCCCTAAAAAATCAGGAACTACACAACAATTCCTGAAAAAACCAAGAACGGGTACTTTCCCATGTCTGGGATGCACTCAATGTAATAACGTACTCAGAGGAGAAACCATCCATCACCCATATACGGGAAAAACATTTAGAGTCCGTGGTTTCTTTACTTGCGACACGGCCTTCGTGATATACGTGATTAAGTGTCCTTGTGGGTTATTATATGTTGGGGAAACTAGTCAACCTGTAAAACAACGCATTTCAAAACACAAATCAACCATAAGATGTAAGAATACCTTACTCCCCATCCCACACCACTTCATCACAATGGGACATACCATAGCCCAATTAAAATACCAATTTTGGAACAAATACCACATTCACGACGAGGAGGCGACCGCATACGTCAATTGAAAAGGAGAGAGGCCTATTGGATACACACCCTAGACACTCTATCACCTAAGGGTCTTAATCGTGAATACGATTTACTCTCCTTCATGTAATTCTGCATATGACCACTGAGGCTATAATTCCCCCACCCCCCCTTTTTTATACATCACTTGCCATATACCACATGATATGTTGATCTCAGCCAGGTGTTTATTTATTTAATAATCCGTGCTCCCATTTTCCCATACTGTCTTCTGATAACGCACTATACCAATATGAATTTTGCTGTGACACCCTTTTACTTTATAAATGATGCATACAGATGTTTACACATCACCTGTCATTTACCACATGCTGCTTTGATCTCTGTTAGGTGGTTATTAATTATTCCTTGTTGCCTGCAGATTTGTCTTCCATACTGTCTTATGATAATGTACTAAATCAGTACTCATATTACTGTTATGCCCCTTTTGACGCATACTGATGCTGCAAGCCTGTTATGTATTCCTATCGCTTTAAGCTAATGTATAAGATCGCAATATTTATTGCTGTAAACTCCTTTATGCTTGTACTAACATGCCTCTCTTTCATTCACTTTAGAGCCGCTTGTATTAAATACTATAATGCTGCCACGTCATCCTGTTGGGCACATCTCCATCAGCACGCTGCTCCTTTACTCCTCCCACCTGTAGGACGGCCTCTGGTTACCTAGTATTCACTTGGAACCATGTCCATTAACTTCCTGCCACCTCACTTCCTGTCTAATGCTCTGTTTGACTGACACTATAGTCCCGCCTCTTCCTCTCATATACATGCTGCTTTCTAGCTTTCTCTGCACTCAGACTAGCGGTGGACACCGCGTCCAATGCAGAGACCTATCCTCACTGACCGGACTCCTTCACAACAGGTCAGTCACAGACAAGTATAGCGGCTCCACCGCTTCACCATCACATTGATAGTTGTGATATTTATGGTATCTATGTTTTGCGCTGTTTCTACAGGTTACTAGTGCAATAGAGGCATTGTCCTCTTCCTCATCTCACCCCACCAACACAGGGTATGTCACATCTACAGGCATAGGCACAAAATCTACTTATACATAAAAGTATATCGGCACTTACGTTTATCTTATTTTCACCTACAGCTATATCCAGCCCTTTTTTTCTTCCCTATGTGGATCAACCCCCTTCCCAGTAGTATCTGGTATGTCCTCACCATATATATTCTTTCTGCCTTTGTGATACCTCTGATACAACTCTGACCTATGATTGCTCCCTAAATCTCCTGAAGCATTGTATACAACTACTCTCTACCTTTACTATTGACCAAATTTTGATTGTACATACTTTATTTTGTTAATATAATTTTTTCTTCTGTTTTTTTATAAATGTAGTGACTGATGAAGGTCCATGATATAGGACCGAAACGTTTCGTGTTACTACTGTGAATAAAAATCTTTATTCTCACTATACTAAAGTTGAGTGCCGAGTTCATTTTCTATTAGATACGGTGTGGGAACCTACTCTGGCACCTTCTTGGTTGTGCACACGGTTATTTTTTCATATATTATAAAAATAAACTGTATTTTACTAAAGAACTTGATGTAACACAGGTACACAGAATAACAGGTATATGACTTGTAAGTCACATCTTCTATGTTGAGTTGAGGCACAGTCTTATTGGTTACCGTGGTGGCACATATCTTATAAAGTGTACCTCAATTACAGTCATTCTTTGTCCCTCCATCTGTCGTGATACTATTTTCTTTTGCTTCTACTTTAGCTACCACTGTAAATGTACAATCTGTGTAATTGCTTGGCTGTATACAATAGACTTCTTTCTCTAAATTCCAAACCTGGCTTACACGTACCGCTGTACCTGTCAGCCTTTGCTTCTTAGGGTCCACACAAATTCATGGCTAACTCTCTGGACCTTTTCACTCAGTACAACTGAAGTTGCTTCCTTCACTTCTCTCCCAGACGTTTGTTCAGGTCCCAGGTCTTACTCTAGCTTCTCAGCCACATATCAGTATCAGGGTCAATTTAGAGGAATGCTATTGTAAGGAGAAGGACTGGATCAGACATACCTCCTCCGTAACGAGTCTGGAACTGTCGGGGCTGTCACCCATGTTGCACGGGGAAAGAAAAAAATCCCAGATAGATCTTTGCACCCAGTGACGGGGGGCGCAGCTAAGATTAAAAGGCTGCAACGCGGGAAGTGAGGCAGAGTTGGCGGAACACGCAGCGCGTAGAGGGGCAGTATTGGCGCTCCGTCCTTAGAGCAGCGAGAGGAGCAGGCCCACGCCATAGGGGCGCAGTATTCTCCTGCACAGACGGTCAACAGAGACTTGCAATGTGCCCGCTGGCACCTTTGACCGGGAGTGACAAAATCTCCAGGCAGAAGCTTGACACGCGCGTGCCGAGGCAGAGAAACCGTGGGACCCACTGTGAACTGTGTCCCTACCTACCCGCATACAGCTGCCAAGCAACGGTAAGCTCGGGCAGTGGGAAAGACTCGTTCCTGTTTTGCCTTCCCTGGACCCAGGACTCCCTTCAAGTCATCGAGGACTCATCACCGGGAACCTGATCCTCATCTCCTTCAGGACCACACCGGATCCCTCATGCGCCACGGCCTTGGCGCCCTCGTTCAAGCCTAGGATTCCCCACTCTGGACGTCGTCGGACTGATAAGTCTATTGTTGTTGAACTCTCCTCTAAAATCCCTATTCCTGTGTTCTCACGCTGCATATTTGTTATACCCCTGTTGAACATTTATTCTCTCCCTGCGTGGAGTATTCCCTGTTACAGTAAATCTTACGTTAACCCTTGCTCTGCCTCCTTCCGTTACTGCATCTTGGTAGCTGCTCACACTATCATCAACTTTCCTTATCACAGACCCTTCACTCTCTTCACTTACTTGTATTTAGCTGACACACTTGGAAATTCCGTTTTTGCTTATTAAAACTTTTCCTTGTTAAAACACCTGGAAAAGTGTTAACCTCTCTGTGCCTGCAATACTACTTTCACTTTCCAAATAACATGGAATTTTTCTAAGCATATCAATAGTAAACAGTTGCATCATACATCAACATATAAAGAATACATTAATTTAGCATCACAAAACATTAGTAACATTTTCTTGGGGCATTTCTTCTTCTGCTGCACTCAAGGGTATGCCACACTAAACGAGATCGCAAACGAGATCGCAAACGAGATCACTAAAACGTCACTATTTTGCATCTCGTTTGCGACCTCGTTGTGTGTGGCATGTAGCAACGATGTGGCCCCTGCTGTGATGTCGCTGATCGTTCACTAGAGTTCTGGACCGTTTTTTGATCGTTGGCGTCCCGCTGGTGAGCCTGAATCGCTGTGTTTGGCACCTTTTGCGAACGACGAGCGACCTCGTTTGTGACGCATGACTGTTTTGCGTCACGGAGTGGATCGCAAGATCTGTAAGTTCTCTTTTGCGTCACAGAGAGGATCGCAGAAGTTGCAAAGCAGGCTAGCAGGACGCAGAGAGCAGGAGCGATGCTGGAAATTCCTATGAATCAGAAGCGCTCAGTACATGCTAATAGATCCTAACGACAGCCAAAGTCGTTAAAGAGATCGCTGACCGCTGATGAGATGTTTATGAGATCTCCTGTTTGGCAGCTACTAGCGACCTAAAAGAGATCACACCAACGATCTCATTAGCTTGCGTCGTTATTGAGATCGCTAACCAGATCGCTAAGTGTGGCAGTACCTTTACAGCGGTACATTGTATCAACCCCAGCATGACACCATTACATTTTGATAGAACCTAACCAAGAGAGTCCTGCAGCCTTTCTCATAGCTCAGCTTCCTGTATACTTACTTGAGCACCAATTTTACTTTTGTGGGGCATTTTATATACAACGTTGTGCAAAAAGTATATTGACTAAACTAGATGACTAAGATAGGCTGATATTTAACAGCTCTTTCTTTCATAACATGTAGAGATCTTTCCAGGGAACTGGCATAATAAATGAACATAGATTTCAACACAACAACATTTCTAATTTATTGCATCACTTAATGTTAAGTGAAATAATGTTTGTCATTTTTCAAAAATTAATAGTATATATGAAAATGATTAGCTTTGAATCATATCTTAATGGAGAAATCTGCTTCTTTCTCCTCCTGTGCTGATTTTTAATTCTCAAAATTCTCAATTCATGGGTAAAATCTGTCTTCAATGAATATAGATTATTACATTGCTGAGATAGGAGATCACAGTTGGCGCTCATAGTGTTCAAAACTGTTCTTTCAGGAGAATTTGCAGAAGAATGTCTGTGTCTGCCTCTAGATCCTTGCTCCTCCACCATTCTCGCCATAGAATTTTAAAAGAAACAACTGTCATCTCCTATCAAACTAATAAGAAAATCTGTCATTACTGAATAAAGAATTTACAGATTTTACCCATGAGTTGACATGGAAAGAACAGTTCAGGAGGTGAAAGAAGAAAATTTCTCTGATAAGATAAATTTCAAAGTTGCTTATTTTCATGCGCTCTATTTATTTATGAAATAAAAATTTAAATGGCGGTTACTCGATAAGGAACCTGATAAAGGACAGATGACTAATATTCAGGATTATCATATGGTCAATAAGAAAGTACCTAAAACTTATAAGTAGAAAACTAAGCATAAAAGACTAAAATAAAATACTAAAAATATTTAGATTTGAGAGTCAAATCTAAATATTTTTCTATCTACTGGATAACACAGTACAAAGAAATACAGGTGCTTCTCACAAAATTAGAATATTATCAAAAAGTTAATTTATTTCAACTCTTCAATACAGAAAGTGAAACTCATATAAACTCATATCATATATTATATAGAGTCATTACAAACAGAGTGATCTATGTCAAATGTTTTTTCTGTTAATGTTGATGATTATGGCTTACAGCTAACGAAAATCCAGAAGTCTCAGTAAATTTGAATACTTTATAACACCAGCTAGAAAAATGATGTTAAAATCTGAAATGTTGGCCTACTTAAATGTATATTCAGTAAATGCACTCAATACTTGGTTGGGGCTCCTTTTGCATCAATTACTGCATCAATGTCCCGTGGAGTAGCATGGTGGTGATCAGCCTGTGGCCCTGCTGAGGTGTTATGGAAACCCAGGTTGCTTTGATAGCAGCCTTAAGCTCGTCTGCATTGTTGAGTCTGGTGTCTCTCATCTTCCTCCATTGCAGATCTCCACTGTGTGCCTCTCCACTCTTCCTCCAGACTTTGGGACCTTGATTTCTAAATGAAATGTAAAATTTACTTTCCTTGTGGAGTGTGTCAATGACTGCCTTTTGGACATCTGTCAAGTCAGCAGTCTTCCCCATGATTGTGGAGCCTACTGAAACAGAATAAGGGACCTTTTTAAATGCTTAGAAAGCCTTTGCAGGTTTTTTTTGTTAATTATTATAATTTACTGAGAAAATGACTTTTGCGTTTTCATTTGCTGTAAGCCATAATCATCAACATAAACAGAAATAAATAGAATAGATCACTCTGTTTGTAATGACTCTATTGTTGTATTGAAGAACTGAAATAAATTAACTTTTTGATGATATTCAAATTTTTTCAGAAGCACTTGCATATATATATATATATATAAATATATATATATTATATAAAATAGACATATATACACACACAGTATACAGTTGTGCTCAAAAGTTTACATACCCCAGCAGAAATTTTACTTTCTTTGCCTTTTTTCAGAGAATATGAATGATAACACCAAAACTTTTTCTCCACTTATGGTTAGTGGTTGGGTGAAGCCATTTATTGTCAAACTACTGTGTTTTCTCTTTTTAAATCATAATGACAACCCAAAACATCCAAATGACCCTGATCAAAAGTTTACATACCCTGGTGATTTTGGCCTGATAACATACACAGACATAACATATACAAACTGTATATATATTTACATATGGTATATAAACATACACAGTAAAAACATATATACATTTAGTATATATACAAAATATACAGTGTTATGTTTAGGTAGCTGAGGAGAAATAGCAAAAACGGTAATACACCAGAGAGGCTGGAACCTATTGGATTGCAGTTACCTGAACTAACCACACAACTAGAGGTAGCCGTGGAGCGTTCCTATGTTGATCCTAGATGCCTCGTCACAGCCTGAGAGATAACGACACCTAAAGGCAGAAAGATGAAAGCTATCTGCCCCGGAGTAGATCCCCAAAGAAAATAGGAAGCCCCCAAACATGTAAACATGTAATGGTGGTTAGACAAGAAGAAAGCACGGACACAGACAGAAAATAGATTGAGCAAACGCTGGGGCCCAATCTGTCCAGACAGAAAAGTACAGGACAGAATTCTGACTGCAATCCAAAAAAACCCCTAAAAAATACCAACACTTCTGATTGCAAAAAACCTGAGATCACACGATCTCCTCCACCTAAATCAGATCTCTGGTGTAACAAAACCAAGCCGCAGCCACTGAAAAAACAGGAAAAAGCAAATGAACAAATAACAGTGGCTACAGATAAACTGAGAGGAGCACAGGCCCCAGGAGGGGACCAGGCTGAACTCCAAAAGTGTAGAAAACTTATGCAAAAAGCAAGCACAAAAAGAAAAGCAAAAATATCTTATCTGAAAGCAGAAGATGCAGGCAAGACTCCAGCAAACTTCCAAATGAACCAGGAACCACAATTGAGACAAGAACAATTGATCACCGGCGACCATCATGGGAGGGAACCTCCCTTATATCAGTCCAGTCAGTGATCCCAGATTGCCATTCCTCGCTGGAAGGTTCAGTACTGTCTGTAACCACCAGAGGGAGCCTCTGCTCAGAAACCATCTCTAGCACATTCACAACAATACAGGCTAATATGTATATATTTATTTTTTACATATAAGAAGAAGAAAGAAGAAACATGAGTTGGGGTGGTGTTGTGAATGTGCTGGAGATGTTTCTGAGCAGGGGCTCCCTCTGGTGGTTACAGACAGTACTGAACCTTTCAGCGAGGAGTGGCAATCTGGAATCACGGACTGGTCTGATATAAGGGAGGTTCCCTCCCATGATGGTTGCCTGTGATCAATTGTTCTTGTCTCAATTGTGGTTCCTGGTTCATTTGGAAGTTTGCTGGAGTCCTGCCTGCATCTCCTGCTTTCAGATAAGATATTTTTTGCTTTTCTTTTTGTGCTTGCTTTTTGCATTGTTTTCTGCACTTTTGTGGAGGTCAGCAAGGTCCCCTCCTGGAGCCTGAGCTCCTCACAGTTTTTCTGCAGCCACTGTTATTTGCTCATCTGGTTCTCCTCTTATCTTTCTGACCGCTCCTTCAGTGTTTCGTTCTCTGGCTCCACATCATCTCCTCTTCCTCTCACTGTCGGTGTACCCCAGGGCTCAGTCCTTGGCCCCCTTCTCTTCTCTCTCTGCACGGCCCCAATTGGACATACCATCAGCAGATTTGGCTTTCAGTACCATCTTTATGCTGATGACACACAACTATACACGTCATCCCCCGACCTTACCCCCGCTGTACTACAGAACACCACCGACTGTTTGTCCGCAGTCTCCAACATCATGTCCGCTCTCTATCTGAAACTTAACCTCTCCAAAACTGAACTTCTTCTGCTCCCGCCGTCTACTAACCTCCCTAAATCTGACATTTCCCTCTCCGTGGGCGGCACCATAATAATACCCTGGCAGCAGGCTCGCTGTCTGGGTGTTATGTTTGACACCAATCTCTCCTTCACCTCCCATATACAATCTCTTGCCTGCTCTTGCCGCCTACACCTAAAGAAAATCTCTAGAATCCGACCTTTTCTCACCATGGAAACAACAAAAACCCTCACTATAGCATTGATCCACTCCCGCCTGGACTACTGCAACGCTCTATTACTTGGCCTCCCCATTACTCGACTATCCCCTCTCCAGTCCATCCTTAATGCAGCAGCCAGGGTCATCCATCTGGCTAATCGGTACTCGGACGCGTCTGTTCTTCGCCAGTCCTTACACTGGCTGCCCATTCATTATAGGATCCAATTCAAAGTACTAGTTCTCACCCACAAAGCTCTCCACAGTGCAGCACCCCCCTACATCTCCTCCCTCATTTCTATCTATCGGTTTAACCGACTGCTGCACTCTGCAAACGACTTTCGGCTAACCTCTGCACTAATCCGTACCTCCCACTCCCGACTCCAAGACTTCTCCCGCGCTGCGCCAATCCTCTGGAATGCTCTACCCCAAGAAATTAGGACTATCCACAATTTGCATGGTTTCAGGCGCTCCCTCAAAACACATCTGTTCAGAGCGGCCTATCACATTCACTAATCAAAGTCATTCCATGTGTAAGTGTGTGTGTGTAGCTCATTCACTATCTCCATCCATCCCTCACTCCCTCAAGATGGCTGGACCATCATTGTAAATGCACCATTGTATATACACATCTGTACTTTGTATCTCCCCCACCTCATTGTAGATTGTAAGCTCTCACGAGCAGGGTCGTCTTATTTTGCTTTAATTATTGTATTGTTAACGTTGTTACTTATGACTTGTGTTTTGAAACTGTTAAACTGTAAAGCGCTGCGGAATATGATGGCGCTATATAAATAAAGATTATTATTATTATTATTATTATTAATTTGCTTTTTCCTGTTTTTTCAGCGGCTGCGGCTTGGTTTTTGTTCACACTGAGATCTGATTTAGTGGGTGGCGAGATCGTGTGATCTCAGTATTTTTGTAATCAGAATTGTTGGATTTTTGTAGGGTTTTCTGGGTTGCAGAAAGTAATCTCTCCTGTCCTATCCTATTTAGTCAGCTTGTGGCCCCAGTGTTTGCTCAGTCTATTTTCTGCCTATGTTTGTATTTTCATCTTGTCTAACCGCCATTATATGTTTGGGGGCTTCCTATTTTCTTTGGGGATCTGCTCTGGGGCAGATTGCTTTCATCTTTCTGCCTTTAGGTGTAGTTATCTCTCAGGCTGTGACGAGGCTTCTAGGATCAACCAATGAACGCTCCACGGCTACCTCTAGTTGTGTCGTTAGTTTAGGAATCTGCAACCCATCAGTTACCAACATCTCAGGTGTTCGGCTGCCCTGCTGTTGTTCCTGTCCTCCTCAGCTACCAAAACATAACAGGGTGGGTGACATGGCAATTTTTGGCTTTCCACTAATGTAAAAAACTTATTTGCATCTTTATTTTCATCTGGCTTCCCTATGCTGCTAATCTAGCTTACAAGTTAGTTTACATGCACTGAGGCACTTTTTTGATTACTTGATAGTGATTTTACACTCATTGTTTACATCTTTTTCAGTACCTGCCTGATACATACCTGTTTATTGCACTAAAGCACCTTACTTATATGAATTACTAATTATTTATATATTTACTGTTAAAAGGTATATATGGGTATTTTTTCAGTGTATATTTTATAATAGCCGTTATCATCCAGCTAAATCTACAAGTATGTTATACATGGAACCCTTTAGGTTTGGGCAATTCTACAACCCACAATGAGTGGTTAGTTATTTTATTTGATGTTTGACTGTATACGTGTACATAAAATTATTGATTGTCATACACATTCCCCTCCATTCCCTTATTGTGAAGGGCTTGTTTATGTATTACGATATTGTAGTGTGTTCTTATTTGTGAAGGTTTCTATGGACTAATTTTTATGCATATATCCAGTATATATATATATATATATATATATATATATATATATATACTACCATGTAAAAGTTTAGGGTCACTTAGAAATTTCCTTATTTTTGAAAGAAAAGTAGTTTTTTCCAATGAAGCCAACATTAAATGATACAGAAATACACTCTATATATTGTTAATGTAGTAAATGAGTATTCTAGCTGCAAATGTCTGGTTTGTAATGCAATATCTTCATAGGTGTATAGAGGCCCATTTCCAATAACCATCACTCCAGTGTTCTTATGGTACTTTGTGTTTGCTAACTGTGTAGTGAAGGCTAATGGATGGTTAGAATACCCTTGAAAACCCTTGTGCAAGTATGTTAGCACAGCTGAAAACAGTTTGGCTGATTAGAGAAGCTATAAACCTGACCTTCCTTTGAGCTAGTTGAGAATCTGGAGCATTACATTTGTTGGTTCCATTAAACTCTCAAAATGGCCAGAAAAAAAGAACTTTCACGTGAAACTCGACAGTCTATTCATGTTCTTAGAAATGAAGGCTATTTCATGCGAGAAGTTGCCAAGAAAATGAAGATTTCCTACAACGGTGTGTACTACTCCCTTCAGAGGAGAGCACAAACAGGGTCTAACCAGAGTAGAAAGAGAAGTGGGAGGCCCCGCTGCACAACTGAGCAACAAGACAAGTACATTAGCGTCTGTAGTTTGAGAAATCGACACCTCTCAGGTCCTCAACTTGCAGCTTCATTAAATAGCACACACAAAATGCCAGTGTCAACGTCTACAGTGAAGAGGCGACTCAGGGATGTTGGCCTTCAGGGCAGAGTGGCAAAGAAAAAGCCATAACTGAGACTGACTAATAAAAGGAAAAGATTAATATGGGCAAAAGAACACAGACATTGGACAGAGGAAGATTGGAAAAAAGTGTTATGGACAGACAAACCCAAGTTTGAGGTGTTTGGATCACACAGAAGAACATTTGTGGGATGCAGAACAACTGAAAAGATGCTGGAAGAGTGCCTGACGCCATCTGTCAAGCATGGTGGAGGTAATGTGATGGTCTGGGGTTGCTTTGGTGCTGGTAAAGTGGGAGATTTGTACAAGGTAAAAGGGATTTTGAATAAGGAAGACTATCAATCATTTTGCAAAGCCATGCCATACCCTGTGGACAGCGCTTGAGCCAATTTCATCCTACCACAGGACAATGACCCAAAGCACACCTCCAAATTAAGCAAGAACTATTTAGGGAAGAAGCAGGCAGCTGGTATTCTATCTGTAATTGAGTGGCCAGCGTAGTCACCAGATCTCAACCCCATTGAGCTGTTGTGGGAACAGCTTGACCATATGGTACACAAAAAGTGCATATCAAGCAAAACCAACTTGTGGGAGGGGCTTCTGGTTAAATTTCTCCAGATTACCTTAGCAAATTAACTGCTAGAATGCCAAAGGTCTGCAATGCTGTAATTGCTGCAAAGGGAGCATTCTTTGACGAAAGCAAAGTTTGAAGGAGAAAATTATTATTTCAAATAAAAATCTTTTTTTCGAACCTTGTCAATGTCTGGACTAAATTTTAAATTCATTTGGCAACTCATTTGATTAATAAAAGCATGAGTTTCATGGAAAACACAAAATTGTCTGGGTGACCCCAAAATTTGGAATGGTAGTATATATACAGTACAGACCAAAAGTTTGGACACACCTTCTCATTCAATGATTTTTCTGTATTTTCATGACTATGAAAATTGTAGAATCACACTGAAGGCATCAAAACTATGAATTAACACATGTGGAATTATACATTACACTTTACAAAAAAGTGTGAAACAACTGAAAATATGTCTTATATTCTAGGTTCTTCAAAGTAGCCACCTTTTGCTTTGATTACTGCTTTGCACGCAGAAAAGTTGAACGGATGGACTCTACATGCCTAGTACCCACCGTGAAGCATGGAGGAGGTGGTGTGATGATGTGGGGGTGCTTTGCTGGTGACACTGTTGGGGATTTATTCAAAATTGAAGCAGTGAGCAGTCCAGCTCACCCCAAACCATCTCGATTGGGTTCAGGTCTGGTGACTGTGGAGGCCAGGTCATCTGGCGTAGCACCCCAACACTCTCCTTCTTGGTCAAATAGCACTTACACAGCCTGGAGGTGTGTTTGGGGTCATTGTCCTGTTGAAAAATAAATGATGGTCCAACTAAACGCAAACCGGATGGAATAGCATGCTGCTGCAAGATGTTGTGGTAGCCATTCTGGTTCACTATGCCTTCAATTTTGAATAAATCCCCAACAGTTTCACCAGCAAAGCACCCTCACACCATCACACCACCTCCTCCATGCTTCACGGTGGGAACCAGGCATGTAGAGTCCATCCGTTCACCTTTTCTGCGTGCAAAGCAGTAATCAAAGCAAAAGGTGGCTACTTTGAAGAACCTAGAATATAAGACATATTTTCAGTTGTTTCACACTTTTTTGTAAAGTGTAATGTATAATTCCACATGTGTTAATTCATAGTTTTGAAGCCTTCAGTGTGATTCTACAATTTTCAGTCATGAAAATACAGAAAAGTCATTGAATGAGAAGGTGTGTCCAAACTTTTGGTCTGTACTGTATATATATATATATATGCCATTTTTACCCACTTCTTGTGTGAAAATGTAAAATCTTTGGCTAAAACAAAATTTGGGTGGTAAAAATGTAGTTATTTTGTCTTCACTGTCCATTGGTATAAAATTCTGTGACACATCTCTGGTGTCAATATGATCACTGCACCCCTAGATAAATTCATTGAGAGGTATAGTTCGTAAAATGGGGTCACTACTGGGGGTTCTGCTGTTCTGGCACCACATGGGCTCTCCCAGTGGGTCATGGCACCTGCAACCCATAACAGTAAAATCTGGCGCTCCTTGCCTTCTGAGATTTTCCCTGTGCCTGAAAAATATTTCCCGATTACAAGTAAGGTATTGTCGCACTCAGGAAAAAAATGGACCTCAGTTTGTTGTAAAAATATTTCCTATTAGCCCTTAGAAAAATTAAAAACTTGGGGCTAAAACAACATTTTAGTGGTAAAAATTTAATTTATTCTTTCTTCATCACTCAGTGGTATAAAATTCTGTGAGGTACATGTGGTGTCAATATGATCACTGTACCACACTAGATGAATTCATTGGGGAGTGTAGTTTATAAAATGAGTTCACATATAGGGGGTTTCTGTTGTTCTGGCACCTCAGGGGGTCTGCCAATGTGACATGGCACTCTCAAACCATTCCATCAAAATCTGATCTCCAATATAGCGCCTCTTCCTTTCTGAGCTTTGCACTGTGCCTCAAAAGTACCCCTACATATGGGGTATCGGCATACTCAAGAGAAATTGCACAACAACTTTTGAAGTCCAATTTCTCCTGTTACCTTTGGTAAAATAAAAAATTGGGGCCGAAAAGATCATTTTTGTGGAAAAAAATATGATTTTTTTATTTTCACGGCTCTACATTATAAACTTCTGTGAAGTATTTGGGAGTTCAAGATGCTCACCACACATCTAGATAAGTTCCTTGGGGGGGGTCTAGTTTCCAAAATGGTGTCACTTGTGGAGGGTTTCCACTGTTTAGGCACATCAGTTGTTTACCCCCACATATGAGGTATCAGCCTACTCAGGACAAATAGCACAACAACTTTTGGGGTCCAATTTCTCCTGTTACCATTGGTTAAATAAAAAAAATGGATCTGAAGTAAATTTTTTGTGAAAAAAAGTTAAATGTTCATTTTTTTAAAAAAATCTAAAAATTCCTTGTGAAGCACCTGAAGGGTTAATAAACTTCTTGAATGTGGTTTTGAGCACCTTGAGGGGTGCAGAGTTTAGAATGGTGTCACTTTTGGGTATTTTCTATCATATAGACCCCTCTAAGTGACTTCAAATGTGATCTGGTCCCTAAAAAAATTGTGTTGTAAAAATGAGAAATCACTGGTCAACTTTTAACCCTTATAACTTCCTAACAAAAAAAAATATTTTTGTTCCAAAATTGTGCTGATGTGAAGCAGACATGTGGGCAATGTTACTTATTAAGTATTTTGTGTGACATCTCTTTGAATTTTCATGCCTTTAAATCACAAAGTTAGAAAATTGCGAAATTTACGCCAAATTTCCATTTTTTTCACAAATAAACGCAATTCATATCAAAGAAAATTTACCAATATCATGAAACAAAATATATCACGAGAAAATAATCTCAGAATCACCGGGATCCATTGAAATGTTCCAGAGTTATAACCTCATAAAAGGACTGTGGTCAGAATTGTAAAAATTGGCCCGGTCATTAACATACAAACCACCCTCGGGGGTAAAGGGGTTAAATCACCCTTCCTTTCCGCTCTTGAAAAATATAAATATTAAACATTTTAAGATAAACTAATTTGGTTTCATTTTTTTTTTTATGCAGCGTAAGTTTGAAGCCTCAAAATCCCCCCAAATACTAATTGTAGAAACAATTTATTTATTTTCTTTTTATTAAAAAACAAATGAAATATGTACATATATATGCATGATGTATGTATGTGAATGCTGTATATGTAGTGATATATTAGCAGTTAAACTTCTAGTTAATATTCAAGCAATAAAGACAAAGTGCATTTCTTTAGGTGGCAATTATTATTAGTTTTCATTATAAAAACATTAAAAGGTGATATTTATGAATACCACATCTCAAATCTTATGGAAGCCTGTAGCCAAGTTAAATCCTCCCATGGGTTCCATTATTTTCCACAAACCCTACAAAAACATAAACTGGGTTCACTACTGAAATAAACCATTGACACTTATTTGTATTTCACATATAATCAGTTTAATTCTACTTATTATAAACCTGAAAAAGAAGCAACAAAGAAACTATTGAGAGGGCAGAGAATGGAGCATGTGTGTTTTTGAAGCCTCCCGCTTGTGGCCCCAGAGTAGAATTTATTCCATGCAAGCAGGACCTAAAATTAGAAACATGCCATACAATTTAAATGAAAAAAATAAATGCAATTGATTAATGCATTACATCTGAAGTCATTTCCTTTGCACCTGCAGTTCACTTCTAGAGAAAAACCAAACCACCACTTAAAGCAGAGTAGGTTCACAGAGTGGGAAGATTCTATTTTCTATCCATACAAGTGCGCTTTAATATATAACCACTCCCTGATATTGCGTCAAACAAAATACAAATGTTATTCCATGTGAGTAGAAAGCTAAGCAAAATGTTTCTAGCTTGTAATCGTAAAGCTTGGTATATTTCAATGCAATTATTTATACGTTTCAAAATGTGCTGCAAATCGAAATCCTTCCCAGTTAAATGTTATTCATGTCCTCCTACCCAACCATCTTCATGTGCCTGATGTCCACAGAAGTGGTCGCCCTGGTTAGAACTGCTACCTTGCTTCCCTGTGGTCATGGTTTTGAAAAAAACTATAGCAATTTCTGCATAAATTCTGCGTCTCCTCTCCACATTTGTGTGGGTTTCCATCTATATAAAAAATGCACTGACATATTTATTAGTTTCCCTTAAAGGAGACTTGTCTGCACTTTTAAAATTTATTTTTATAATTTTGGTATGTTTGTGATCCTCATAAATACAACAATTCTAGAGCACCTTTTCTTAATAAATTGACAACTCAGTGGTACCAGTTGGGTGTGTGTCCCTATCTACTCTGACAGTGTCCAATCAGTAATGACATATAGAGACACACCTCTTTGTAAAGAAAAAATGGAGCTGCCCAGTAGTCAATTTATTCAGATATTTGTAAGTGGAGTAACAGAAAAAAATTTCCAATGCAGAGATCTTGGAAAAGATGCTTCAGAATTTTTATTAGGCCACATTCACACGGTCAGTATTTGGCCAGTATTTTACATCAGTATCTGTAAATCAAAACCAGGAGTGGGTGAAAAAAATGCAGAAGTGGTGACGTGTTTCTATTATACTTTTCCTCTGATTGCTCCACTCTTGGTTTTGGCTTATAAAATACTGATGTAAAATACTGACAAATTACTGAACGTATGAACGTGCCTGTACAGGGGCGCAGATGCAATGACGAGCCACAGGTCACCCAGCCACGGAAAGCTTCTGAGACCATGCTCAAAGTATGGTCTCAGAAGCTTTCTGTACAGGTATAATGGATTGCAATACTAGTGCATTGCCATGCATTATACCTGCAATCAAAGTAAAAAAAAAGGGAAAGTGTCATAGAGGTACTAAGTAAAAAAAATTAAAAAAAGCTAAAAAAAATAGTAAAAATATAAAAAAATACAAAATAATAATAAATAAAAAAAGATATTACACTAATAAATACACATTTTTATGTAAAAAAAAACCAATACAATAAAAAGTATACATATTTTGTTATGAACTAATCTATAAAAATGTCACACAGGTTAATCACTTCAGTGAAAATTGGAATAAAAGTGATCAAAAAAGGGCATGTGCCCAAATACGGTACCAATAAAAACGTCAACTAGTCCTACAAAAAAACAAGCTGTCACATCACTCTGTAGGTAGAAATATGGAAATACTATAGCTCTCAAAATATGGGGATGCAAAAACTAGTTTTTGCAAAAACAAAACAAAATAGCTGTCTACAAATATCTCAAGGGCTGTCACATTGTAGAAGGATCATCTTTATTCTCATTTGCACAAGGAAAGACTAGAAGCAATGGGATGAAACTGAATGGGAGGAGACACAGATTAGATATTAGAAAAAACTTTTTGACAGTTAGGGTGATCAATGAGTGGAACAGGCTGCCACAAGAGGTGGTGAGTTCTCCTTCAATGGAAGTCTTCAAACAGAGGCTGGATAGACATCTGTCTGGGATGATTTAGAGAATCCTGCTTTGAGCAGGGGGTTGGACCAGAAGGCCCAGGAGGTCCCTTCCAACTCTACCATTCTATGATTCTACGTCTTTTAGTGTGTGTGACAGCAGCCAAACATAAAAACCCGATATAAATCTGGTATTGCTGTAATCGCACCAACCCGAAGAAAGATGTCTAATCACTTATAATGCACAAGGAACAATGGAAAAAATAAAACCAATACTTCATCTGCTGTTGATTTTTTCATTCTGTCTCCCAAAGATCGCAGTAAGCTCGAGGTCACACTTGCAAGTGCAATGCGAGAAACTCGCGCATCAATACCCGGCACCGGAGTGTGCGACTGCATGTATTTCTATGCAGCTGAACGCTCGGTTCGAGTGTCGGCGGCAGTGCCGGGCATTGATGTGCGAGTTTCTCGCATTGCACTCCCAAGTGTGACCCCGGTATTTATCCTGCACTCTGCGTTGAGTGTTTACACTGGGATTTCCATGTAAATCTCTGACACATATGATTCAGACGACAGAACCATTTGGAGGAAGATTCCCTATAATGAGATAGACGGATGAACTGTGGCCGCCGTCTGGCCGCCTATGATACTGCGGTCTGAAAAAAGACAAGGCTCTACTAGAAAGAATCGTGCACAAGTAGGATCCAAATCCGTCAGTTGTACTGTAAAAAGACTTGGCACTCATTCAGTGTGCTCAACAAGAATATTTATTAATTGTACAAAATGCAGAAAAAAACAAGAGACATTTTGGTCAATAAAAGAACTTCATCAATCATCTGGATAATTAGGAAACTGTGTACTGCAGCACCAGGCGAGGGTCTACGGTATCCACTGCTCAAACTGGAATTTCTACAATTAATAAATATTCCTGTTGAATACACCAAATAAGTGCCAAGTCTTTTTACAGTACAGTATGATCTGGCGGTGTCCGTCTTTTTAGGCGTGCAAAAAAGCGCGGTCAGCCACAGTTTTGTGCACTACTGAAAAGAAGGACACCACTGAACAGAGTCCAGAGTAACTCTGCTGCTTCATTATAGTGAATGGATCCCTTGGGGGTTTCATCTGAATCATGTCATTCAGAGATTTAGATGTAAACCTTGATGTAAGTGCTCAGCGTAGAGTGCCGTATAAAAATGATCCCAAATGTTATGTTAACTGTTCCAAACAAAAGCTTCAACTCAATCCACAAAAAAGCCCTATTCAGGTCCATCATCTGTTAACGGAAATATAGGGGGCTTCCACAGTAGTGGTAGTACAAAGGCTCTGTAAAAGCACTATGGCTCCTCGCCCCTCCAAGAAATTCACCAAATTCTGCACTCCAAAATCCAAATGACCCTCTCCCTTCTGAGCCCCACAGTGTACCTAAACCACATTTAGCATCCACAGGATTGGCAGGGGTATAATTTCCAAAATGGGGTCACTTGAGGAGGAATTCTGCTCTTCTAGCACTTAGGGGATCTGTATATGGAGTCTGCAAACTATTGTAGGAAAGTCTGCGCAGCAGAAGGCACATAGTGGTCCTTCCCTCCCGAGTACTGGACAGCCACATATGGGCATTGCCATGTTCAGCAGAAATTGTGTGACAAATTTTGGTGCCAATTTTACCCATTTTTCAGTTTAAAAATAAACATCTGGGACTAAAACAAAATTTTTGTGGTAATAATGTAATTATTTTTTCTTCACTGCCCAATTGTATAAAATTCTCTGACACACCCGTGGTGTCAATATGATCAATGCACCCTTAGATGAATTCATTGAGAGGTGTACTTTGTACAATGGGGTCACTTATGGGAGTTCTGCTGTTCTGGCATCTCAGGGGCTCTCCCAGTGGGTCATGGCACCCACCAAACACAACAGTAAAATCTGCACTATAATATGGCGCTCTATCCCTACTGAGTTTTGCACTGTGCCTCAAAAGTAGCTCCCGATTGCATAAAGGGCAATGGTGCAATCAGAAGAAATTGCACAACAAACTGAGGTCCACTTTTTACTATTAGCCATTATAAAAACAAAAAAACTGGGGCTAAAACAACATTGTAGCAGTAAAAATGTAATTATTCTTTCTTTACTGCCCAATGCTATCTATTTATGTGAGGCACATGTGGTATCAACATGCTCACTGCACCCCTAGATAAATAGATAAATTCATTGAGAGGTGTAGTTCGTAAAATAATGTCACTTATGGGTGGGTTTCTGTTGTTCTTGCACCTCAGTGGCTCTGCCAATGTGACATGTCACCCTCAAATCATTCCAGCAAAATCTGAACTCCAATATGTAGCTTATTCCCTTCTGAGCTTTACACTGTGCCTCAAAAGTAGTTTTCAATCACATATTTGGTATTGGCACACTCAGGAGAAATTGACCAACGAATTTTAGGGTCTATTTTCTCCAGTCACCCTTGTGAAAATAAAAAATTTGGGGCTAAAATAATGTTTTGTGGGAAAAATGTGATTTTTTTTTTATTTTCACAGCTCTATATTATAAACTTCTGTGTCTATATTATAAACTTCTGTGAAGCACCTAGGGATTCAATGTGCTCACCACACATCTAGATACATTCCTTAAGGGGTCTAGTTTCCATAATGGGGTCACTTATGAGGGGTTTCAACTGTTTAGGCACATCAGGGGCTCTGAAAACTTGACATGGTGTCCGTTCACAATTCCAGCCATTTTTGCGTTCAAATAGTAAAATGGTGCTCCTTTCCTTCTGAGCTATGCCGTGCGCCCAAACAGTGGTTTCCTGCACATATGGTGTAGTGATGTGCTCAGGAGAAATTGAACAACAAATGTTGGGATCCATTTTCTCCTGTTACATTTGTGAAAATAAAAAATTTGGGACTAAAGAAAAATTTTTGTGAAAAAAAGTTAAATGTTCATAATTTTTTCCTTCCACATTGCATTCATTCCTGTGAGGCACCAGAAGGATTCATAAACTTCTTGAGGATAAGTTCACACTAGACGTTTTTGCTGCGTTTTTTTTAATGCTAATTTTCAGCTGCGTTTTACAGTATCAGCAAAGCCTATGAGATTTCAGAACTCTCATGCACACACATTGCTTTTTTTTTGTCATCAGTATTTTGTGCTTTACATAGTTTTTTGGACATACAGCAGGTCACTTCTTTCATTGTTTTTTCAGAGTTTTTCACCCATTGACTTGAATGGATGTTGAAAAAAACGCACCAAAAATGCAGGTATCATGTTTTGCTGTGTTTTTTGTTCCAAATACCTGATTCAATGGAATAGGAATTTTTTTTCAACACTAAATTTTATCAGCGTGCACAAGAGACAAATCTAGCATGCCAAAACCGTCGCAAAAAAACGCATCAAAAACGCCTCAAAAAGCTCAAGAAAAACATGCTGAGAAAACACCAAGTTTGAACTTACTGTGAATGTGGTTTTGAGGCGTTTGATGAGTGCAGTTTTTAGAATGGTGTCACTTTTGTGTATTTTCTGTCATATAAATGTGATATGGTCCCTGAAAAAAATGGTTTTGAAAATTTTGTTGTAAAAATGAGAGATCGCTGGTCAGATTTTAACCCTTCAAACTTCCTAACAAAAAAAAAATGTTTCAAAACTTGTGCTGATGTAAAGTAGACATGTGGAAAATGTTATTTATTAACTATTTTGTGTGACACGACTCTCTGGTTGAAGGGTATAAGAAGTAAAATTTTGAAAATTGTGAAATTTTCTAAATTTTTGCTAAATTTTCACAAATAAACACAAGTCAAATAAAACACATTTTACCACTATCATGAAGTACAATGTGTCACGAAAAAATGGCCTCAGAATCAGTGGGATCTGCTAAGTTATTACCTCACAAAGTGCCACTTGTCAGATTTAAAAAATGAGGCCCAGTCATTAACCTACAATGTGGCTCGGCCTTATAAGGGGTAAAGAGTAAATATAATAAATTCTTTATTTGGAGTAGATTTGTTAAAAATGTGGAATCACATAATGAGGATGTCTTCTGTATCAGATGGTCTGGATTTATGCAGTAAGATGTTTAACAAGGTGTATGAGACGTGAGAACCTCAGTGTCTTAAAATATCTGGATTCTTCCTGCCAACTTATTAAACTGAAAGCTGTTGCCCTGCCTTCACAATAAAATGCAAAGCCAAAGAAAAGCTGGAGATAGAGGTAGCAGCTATGCACACTAGCTTTCTTCCTGCCACTATTCTCACAGAGTTTTCGTTTTTCAAACTATTTTAAATGTTGGAAAATGAACAGCGCTGCCAGGTAATCACGTGTTCCAAGCCTTTCTAACTGAGCCAAGGCAAAAAATGAAGAAAGTCTCTAACTTTTCAAGCCAAAGCCTATAAACAGAAACATTTGGACCCTGCATTAACCCCTTGGCAGCATAACAAGTGCTTAACGGTAAAATAAAAATAGAATGTCTTAGTAAAATCACATTTTTGGAAACCTTTATTATTCCTAAATAATTCTTGAAGCTAAAAGGGGTATTATTTGATTCACATATGAGTAAAGTAACTTAATATTTTAGTAGCACTAGGCTGGATTATATAGTTCAACAAAGGTAAAACCAAACAGTTCTACTGCTGTAGAAGTCAAAAAACCAGCCCACACTGAGTGGCCAATGGGCGCACAATTATCCCCGCCGTCCGTGTGGCCTTACACTTAAAACACGAAGTATTGAAAACTAGAAAGTGCCATGTTGATCGTATCGATGCATAGACCCCTAGGTCTCTGAGGTTTACACAGAGAATGTGACAGCAGGTCTTTAATTACAAATTGTCATCAGTTACAAAGTAGTAGAAAAAGCTGTAGGAGAAGAAAAGTGCACAAGACCATAAAGTGAAACCCTTTTGGGTACAAGGAAAGTAAAAGGAAGGTGCTCACCTGCGCATGTTGCATGCAGGAACAACTCCCATTAACACTTGAAAATATCAGCTGCCTCGAGAGGCTGAGGGATGATGTCCTTCAGGATAGTTGACCAATTTTGATGATAAATTAGGTGGCGCTCCTGTAATGAAGAGTCCTTGTTTTGTGAAAAGCAATTGTTTGGTTTTTTCTTTTACTTCAAAAAGATGCTAGTCCAGCGTTGAAACATGTTGTGGAAATAAAAACCATTCAACTCATCTTGGGTTTAATAAGGATTCTTCATTACTGCAGCGCAGCCTGATACCGGTTTTTCGTCCAAATAACTCATCAGTAACAAGCACTGAGTCACAGCTTTCTGTGAACATTGTCTTTTGATAGTAAGCTGCTTATCAGAGGAGAGGATGTGCTTGGACCGCTAGGCACGGGGAAGCTAGTCAGGTAGTGATAATCACCTAATGATAAAATATTCATTGTATGGAAACGAGCACACAGTCTAATAAAGGACAGATCCCTTTAATCTGTATCTCAGCCCCTACATCATGCTGTCTTCAGATTACATAGCAAAAACCTGCTAACAGATTCCCTTTAAGTACCACAAAATTTTCCATTTTTAGCACTTAAAAAAAGTGTTTGAAATTTCTCTTATGTTACTAATACTATAAATATTAAAAAATAATGAAATATTGTACATTTTCACACTGCTCTCTGTATTCACTAATGTATTCCCACTTCCTGTTCAACAGAGATCACTTCTCAGCAATAATATTATCATCAGGACTGCATTGAAAAGTAACACATTTATTTTAATATGTAAATACCCTCTTCAGGGAGGAAGAGGACGAGAACTATTTTACCACCCTGGGGGTAGCAATCCTAAAACAGGGATTTTTGTGTACTCACTGTAAATTCCTTTTCTCCGAGCCACTCATTGGGGGACATGGGTGTATGCTACTGCCACTAGGAGGCTGACACTAAGTGAATACAAAAAAGTTAGCTCCTCCTCTGCAGTATATACCTGCCACAGGCTCCAGCCCGAACCAGTTCAGTGACAAAGAAGTAGGAGATCATAAACATCAAATACAGGTACAACATGTCCAACCAAAGACAAACATAGCAGGCCAAAAAGGGTGGGTGCTGTGTCCCCCAAGGATTTTACGGAGAGTACACAAAAATCCCTATTTCTCCTTCGCCTCATTGGGGCACACAGAACCAGGGTCCTAAAGCAGTCCCTGGGTGGGGAACAATATTACAGATCAAACCCCATGTATCAACTGACCAGAGGGGCGCAACTGCCGGTTGCAGACACCGTCTGCCCAAACCCACATCCGTGGAAACCTAAGTGTGGATATGATAGTGCTTAGAGAATATGTGCAGACTGGACCCAGTCGCAACCTTGCAAACCTGCTCTGCTGACGCCTGGTGCTGAATGTCCCAAGCAACGTCCAGCGACTGAGTGGAGTGTGCTCTAATCCCTGCTGGGATAGGTTTGCCTTCGACACTGTAGGATTTATGAATTCCTGAGGGAATCCACCTGGCTATAATGGACTTTGGGACAGCTAAGCACTTCCAGTGACCCTCAGGAAGCACGAACAAGGCATCTGATTTACAGAAGGACGCCATCCATGAGAGGAACCTTCTGAGGGCCCTCACCCTATGTAGAGCCCTCTCAATACGATGTACAAACACTGGGCAAAACAAGGGCAGAACAATATCCTTGTTGAAGTGGAAAGAAGAGACCACTTTGGTCAAGAAATCCGGGGACGGCTTGAAAAACCATTTTGTTCTGGTGGAAGATTAGGAAAGGAGTCTCCTTAAGAATACCCAGGAACAGGATAAGGTCCGTGCATCGAACGGAATCCTGTAGCGGGGACCACATGAGAGACCCCTGAAAGAAAGTCGACACTGCAGGTTGGAAACAATCCTACGCTGAAATAAAACTGATAAAGCCAAGAGCTGACCTTCCAAGGAGCTAAGCGCCATGCCTGACTCCAAGCCGGCTTGGAGGAACTCCAAAATGGTAGGAATGCATAAGACGAGGAATGATGTCCAGTTTCTGCACCCTGAGAAAAAATTTTCCCAGGTGTGTTGATACATGCACACTGACGCAGGCTTCCAGGCGCTAACCATGGTCTAAACCACGTGAAGGGTGAACCCAGCCAGAGTTAGGACCCAGGATTCAACGGCCCAACTGTTAAGCACAGAGCCCCTGAATTATGGTGGCAAATCGGAATCTGAGAGAGCAGACCTGGTCGATCCAGAAGCCTCCAGGGGATGTCGTCGACATGCTGTGGCCAATCTGGAGTGACTAGGACCACTGGAAACCCTTTACACTTTGATCTTCCTGATGATGTTTGGAAGTAACGGAAGCGGGGGAAACACGTATGGAAGATGAAACCCAGTGCATCCGCTACAAAGACTTCTGGATCCCGAGACCGAAGAATGGACTCGGGATCTTTGTCGTTTAATCTTTGAAATCATCAGATCCCCGTCCGAGGTCATCCAGCGATGACAGATCTGCTGGAAGACCTCCAGGTTAAGAGAACACTCTCCCGAGTAGAGACCCTGATGGCGGAGGGAGACTGCCGCCCAGTTTTCCACCTCCGGAATGTGGTCTGCTGAAAAGACTGAGTGGTTCCTCCGGCACAGGATGTAAATCGCCTAGCGCATTGGTGCCCTGCTGCGAGTGCCCTCTTGATGATTGATGTATGCCACAGCCATGGCGTTGTCTGATTGAATTCGGATGGGGCGACCCGCCAGGAGATAATGGAACCACCGTAGAGATAACTAGAACGCTCGAATCTCCCGGACATTGATCATAAGACAAGACTCCTGAGGCGACCAACGCCCCTGGACCATGTGGTGACAGAAGATCGCTCCGCAACCAAGAAGGCTGGCATTGGTAGTGACCACTAGCCAATGGACCGGGAGAAAGGATTTCCCCTGGATGCGGGAAGACTCCAACGTCCAACACTTTAGCCCTGCTTGACCCGCGGAGGCAAGCGGCACAGCCGGTCAAGAGGAAACGGACTCCTGTCCGAGACTGGCAGGGTAGATACCATGATCACTAAGGTGATTCTCCCAGGGTGAGGCTCACAAGTCAACAGTGCAATGATACAATAGGGATATAGGCAGCGGCCGCGCCGATCCCATGACATTTGATATTACCACCGTTGGGGAATGAGATTACAGGGATTACCACTATGATGTTAAAGGATTAATTATAGGTAGGAATTTTCCCCCATGGTGACAATTGCACAGTTGCTTGAGTTTTTATAGTCCTATTAGCTCATTAAAAGTTACGTTTTATTATGATTTTAGTTAGGGATTAGTTGCCAAATGGCAAATTGTGATTAGTGTTATTACCCTACGCTGATTATTGAGAAACAATTGTTGTGTATTAGGTTCCTTACACCAGCTTGGCACGCTCCACAAGGAGAAATGTTCTGCCTTAGAACCCACAATTATTTTAAAGATGGAGATGGATAACAGAAAATTGCATTATTGAAAGTATGTCACAGACAGCCTACCTCTTTCCTCTTCCTCTTCCTGATCCCAACATGTCACACATCATGTCTACAAGACTCTCCCTTAGAAATCAAGAAGTGATTTTTTTTTTAACTTTGAATTAGTATTCTTATGTCCATGTGGCTGCTATAAACAAAATATTTGAAAGGAATCTGTGAGTAGTGAGTATTTGCTATTGAATTCGAGAGGAGCATAATATAGGGCAAGAGAGTCTGATCCTAGGGATGTGTCACTTACTAGGCCTTATACTGTAGTTTTTATACAATCAGTGTTTTATCAACAGGAAATTATCACTGCTGGAGTAGTTCTCATGTGCACATTAGTCAAGATAATCTCTGAAACCCCTCCCCTGCCACTGCTTGGTGAATTAGTGGTGTTCGTGGGGTTATTCACATCTACAGCAGAGAAACAAGAATTCTATGAAAACTATACCAAGCAGTCCAGTAAGTGATATATCACGGGAATCAGGCTTCCTTGCCCTATATTGTGCTGCTCTCAGATTACATAGCAAATACCTGCTGACAGATTCCCTTTAAACTGTTATTTTCTGCTTAAAACAGCAGTTTAAACAAAATGTCTGCTTCCATAATTACATAAAAATGTTGTTTTTTTTCAAGCATGTTGTGGACTCAAATGGAAAGATGAAATATTCCAGGTGCAAGCGTACGAGAAGAAAAGATGTGATAATTGAGGCTTGTTTATTTAGAGGTAAAGACATTTTTGATGACATACTAAAAACATAAATCCATGTCTTTCTGCGTGTTCAGACAACATTGATAAAAGGGTAGTTTAGAACATGCAGCTATGTCAATGAAAACCTTGTTTGAAAATCTCTTAGACAGCAAACACATGTTTGGCAAGGTTTATCATTGCTAAAATGCAATCAGCAGCAATTAGCTAATGAAACGTGCTTTTGGCAACACAGTGGTCTGTATTTGTACTCATACACACGGCCATATTGTGGCTATATTGTACAAAGCTCCAATGGGCTGCCATAGAAGTGTATAAATTCTGCAGTACCTACGTACAGTGGGGAAAATAAGTATTTGATACTCTGTCGATTTTGCAAGTTTTCCCACCTACAAAGACTGGGGAGGTTTTTAATTGTTATCGTAGGTGCACCTCAACTGTGAGAGACAGAATCTAAAAATAAAAACAGAAAATGTTTGATTTTTACATAATTAAATTGCATTTTATTGTTTTAAATAAGTATTTGATACAAAAGAAAAACAGAACTTAAAGGGAATCTGTCACCCCCTGGGACATATATGACCTATTTATATGGGCATACAGGTAATAGAAATGTTACACTGGTCCTACCTGTATGCCTCATATTAATGGCCTTGTTGCTGAGAAATGTTATATTCTGTCTTTATGTTAATGATTTCTGTCAGGCTCCAGGGCATGTGGTGCCTGGAAGAAATCCCTAACTCCATCCCATCAGAGTCAGTTATAGCCCCAGAATCCTGCGCCTGCGCCTACACTCCCAGCCTTCTGCGCAGGCATGAATGATTGAACTCTTAACTGTATAAAAGATACTTGTCCACATACTTAAACAGGTGCAATTACTACAGGTAATGAGTGCAGAGTAGGAGGCTTCTTAAAGAAAACTAACAGGTCTGAGAGAGCAAGAAATCTTGCTGTTTGGTAGGTGATCAAATGCTTTTTTCATGCAATAAAATGCAAACAAATTATTTCAAAATCATACAATGTGATTTTCTGGTTTTTATGTTTGGATTCTGTCTCTCACAGTTGAAGTGTGCTTTTGATAAAAATTACTACAGACCTCTCATTCTTTGTAGGTGGGAAAACTTGCAAAATCGGCAGTGTATAAAACATTAATTTTCCTCACTGTATTCCTTGGATTTTGTACAGAAGTGAACTGTATACATGGCATGCTCCATTCAATAATATATGTAATCATTGCCTTGTAGGGGAAAGTTTCCCATACTCTGAGTTCAACAAAAAATGCTGAATACAAAATACTGTTTTTTAATTCCTTAAGTACCAAGCTTATTTTTTTTATTTGAAACCTTTCCGCCATGGCCAGTTTTCATTTTTGTTTTGTCTTTCCCTTCTAAAATTATCCAAAACTTTTTGCTATATTTTTTTTTCCAACATAGCCATAAGAATGCTTGTTGTTTGTGGGACGAGTTGTATCTGTGACTCACTTAAAACCTTTTCAGGAGGACCTGATCCAAAAAATGTCATATGAACATACCCTGAAATCTGCTGGTTACTATAGGCTGCAGGCTCAGTTCCTGAGCACTCTACAATATCCTATGTCAGAAAGGATTAAGCGCCAGCAATTTCTTTGTTTTTGCGCTCCTGCATTTACTGAGACATTTATTGCAAGTCATGTGATATCGGTGTAGCTGCACAAGATTGTTCTTTTACGATGATTAATCCTTTTATATTGGTTGGTACTATTATGATAACACCTTATATGTATAGTTAATTTTTACTGTTTAAGTATCTTTGCACAATAATAGCATATTCTATGAAAAACGTCAGACCATTTCAAGTCTATTTCATTGATGTATCTGTGGGTATACTTTTTCTTTTTGTGGGACCAGTCCTATTTTGTAATAAAATCATTGATTATTTTTTGGTGAGAGGAATAAAAACAGCAATTCTACGGTACTTTTTTTGTGAATTTGTTGTGATGTTCACTTTTCCACTTAAATAACATGTTATTATATATAGTACCTTGAAAAACTATTAATGTAAACTTTTCCAGGTTTTTCACGTTACACAAACAAACGTAAATGTACTGTAATTTATTGTGATTTTACGTGGTATACCAACACAAAGTAGCAGATATTTGTGAAGTGTAAAGGAAATAACACATGGTGTTCTAAATATTTTAAAAATACTAATCTGAAAATTGTGATGTGCATTTGAATTGAGCCCTCCCTTTGCTGCAATTACTGCTGTAAGTATCTTGGGGTATGTCACTCTCTACCAGCTTTGCACATCTAGAGGACACATTTTTAATTGCTATTTTGTGTTAGTATAACAGTGGGGAAAAAAGTATTTAGTCAGCCACCAATTGTGCAAGCTCTCCCACTTAAAAAGATGAGAGAGGCCTGTAATTTACATCATAGGTAGATCACAACTATGAGAGTCAAAATGAGAAAAGAAATCCAGAAAATCACCTTGTCTGATTTGGCAAGATTTATTTTGCAAATTATGGTGGAAAAGAAGTAATGGTCATTAACAAAAGTTCATCACAATATTTTGTTATATATCCTTTGTTGGCAATGACAGAGGTCAAACGTTTTCTGTAAGTCTTCACAAGGTGAGCACACACTGTTGGTGGTATGTTGGCCCATTCTTCCATGCATATCTCCTCTAGAGCAGTGATGTTTTGGGCCTGTCGCTAGGCAACACGGAGTTTAAACTCCCTCCAACGGTTTTCTGTGGGGTTGAGATCTGGAGACGGGCTAGGCCACTCCAGGACCTTCATATGCTTCTTATGAAGCTACTCCTTCATTGCCCTGGCGGTGTGCTTGGCATCATTATCATGCTGAAAGACCCATCCACGTTTCATCTTCAATGCCCTTGCTGATGGAAGGTTTGCACTCCAAATCTGACAATACATGGCCCAATTCATTCTTTCATGTACACGGATCAGTCGTCCTGGTCCCTTTGCAGTGAAACAGCCCCAAAGCATGATGTTGCCACCCCCATGCTTCACAGTAGGTATGGTGTTCTTTGGATGCAACTCAACATTCTGTCTCCTCCAAACATGACGAGTTTTGTTTCTACAGTTCTACTTTGGTTTCATCAGACTATATGAAATTCTCCCAATACTCTTCTGGATAATCCAAATGCTCTCTAGCAAACTGCAGACGGGCCCGGACATGTACTGGCCTAAGCAGGGGGACACGTCTGGCACTGCAGGATCTGAGTCCCTGGTGGCTTAATGTGTTACTGATGGTAGCCTTTGATTATGGTGGTCCCAGCTCTATGCAGGTCATTTACTAGGTCCCCCTGTGTGGTTCTGGGATTTTTGCTCACCGTTCTTGTGATCATTTTGACCCCACGGGGTGAGATCTTGCGTGGAGCTTTAGATCAAGGGAGATTATCAGTGGTCTTGTATATCTTCCATTTTCTTTTTATTGCTCCCACAGTTAATTTCATCACACCAAGCTGCTTGCCTATTGCAGATTCAGTCTTCCCAGCCTAGTGCAGGGCTACAATTTTGTTTCTGGTGTCCTTCGACAGCTCTTTAGTCTTCACCATAGTGAAGTTTGGTGTGTGACTGTTTGAGGTTGTGGACAGGTGTCTTTTATACTGATAACAAGTTCAAACAGGTGCCATTACTACAGGTAATGAGTGGAGGACAGAGGAGCCTCTTAAAGAAGAAGTTAAAGGTCTGTGAGAGCCAGAAATCTTGCATGTTTTTAGGTGACCAAATACTTATTTTCCACCATAATTTGTAAAATAAATCTTGCCAAATCAGACAAGGTGATTTCTGGATTTGTTTTCTCATTTTGACTCTCATAGTTGTGGTCAACCTATGATGTCAATTACAGGCCTCTCATCTTTTTAAGTGGGAGAACTTGCACAATTGCTGGCTGACTAAATACTTTTTTTCCCACTGTATCACATAAAATCCCAATAAAATAATTTAAGTTTGTGGGTGTAATGTCAAAAAAATGTGGAAAAAGTTCATGGTGTATGAGTACTTTTTCAAGACTCTGTAAATCATGATGACTGCTGCAAAACCATATATGTGCCAAATATTTTTGAATATTTTTCCAAAATGAAATCACATTTTATAGATATTATTTTTTACCAGCCACATTTTTTGTTACAAACTTCGGGCCTTATTCATCAAAGTGTTTTTACCAGCCTGGCGTAAAACAACTTGTAATAGAAATCTGAAGTTGCGAAAAATGAAGCGACTTCTGGCTTTTTTTTTACTCTAGTTCTGCCTAGTTTTGCCAAAGTAGTTGGAGCTTGGGTGGGACAAGGCATGGCAAAGCCCACCTGGACAATGTAATCAAAATGAATCCAACTTTAATCTGTACATTACACCAGAAATGGACTCAGTCCCTCCCTGGAGTACTTTTCTGTTGGAGGTGAATGCCAGTTGTAAAATGCACCCAATTCATTAAGAAGCATGCACTTTTTAATGAATTAGATAAATTTTACTCCAGCGATGCTTCCATTAAGACTGTTGTACAAAATGCCAGAATTGGGCCTTTTAACTTTATTTTCTTCACTATACAATCTTCTGTTGTACTGTGCACACCAAAAATCAAGCTGAAGACATGCAGGCGGGGCAGTACATAATGCTCACATTGCGAGAAATGATTTGTCTTTAAGAAAAGATCTTTCATTCCACTGTCGACCCCCAAATATCAAACACGGACAACTTCATTTCAAACAATTACTGTGACTGGTAGGCAAAAACGATCGTTTGCTTTTAAGTTTTTACCCAACGACTGATCATTTTTGGCTGAAATTGTTCATTTCTTTTCATCATGTGCACAACCTAATGACTTTTATGAAAGAAAGATTATAATTATGAGCTGTCATATGTTCAGAGAGTGGAAGGTTGCGTGACCAATCCTCATCTCCAATTTTCAATCTAGGACACGTACAAGTGGCTGATGACAAACGGGTAAGATTCAGGGTCATATACAAATAAAAAATATAGTAAAATATTTAGCAAAACTGTTTGCTTGTAACATTAATTTAAAAAGGAGCATTCAATTACTGGAACTCTAAATCATAATAGAGGCTGAAACCAACTGGGAAGTGTGCATGCAAAAGAAAACCCCAAAAAGTCAGAATATTAACTAGAGTTCACTTTTGAAAGTTATTGATTTTTTTTTCTAAGTCTGGAAAGGATCATAGAAAACATCACCATAATGTGTTGATAAAAATGTTTGGAAATTGTGTATTGGTTATGGAGAGTGCTGAACTTTCCTTTTTCTTTCTACTTTACTAGCATTCTCCTTCAACATGGCAATGAACCTTGATTAACTGAGCGCTCTGTTAAATTGTATTTACTTTTTTTATGAATGAGTGAATTACTTTTTAAACTTACTTGAGAAAGTATCAATTGTCCATGATATCGATCCACAAATCTTCTCAGAAATTCAAAGTAAGTATCTGCACCTATGGTATTTGCAAGATATCGCAGTAGAAAATAACCCTATAAGTGCAAACACAAAAAAAAATGTTATTCCAAAACGCAATCCAAGTTGAATAAATGAATCATAGGATATAATATAGAACACAAAACAAATAGAAATCTGAACAAACAATCTGTCATACAAAGAATGCACATATAGTAAAGCATCATTGTTTTATTACTAGTACAATAATATGCCACAAAGGAACATTACTGTATAGAGGCAGTGCTATGGGCATGTCATATAGAAGAATGTAAGAAAGGCACAATGTATATATACACTGTTGTACATGTTTAATTCTTGAGAACAATGTTAGGTGAATATAATAGAGTCAGTGTCCATATTCTATGCTGTTCACTTTTTCTTGGATGTTTGCATAAGAAGAATCTATGCGTGAGGTCCAGTTGCCAGAGCCCTGAATACTTCTCATTTTATGAATATTATGCAGCAACTTGTTGCTAGACTTAGGGAATACCCTCCTGCCATTATCCTATTCTAGAACTGCTCAGCAGCATTTTTCTTTTCAGAGTGCATTGTGACTATGACGAAAAGATAAGTCTTTAGGTGACTAGTACTGAAATTCGAAA
Source organism: Oophaga sylvatica (assembly GCA_033576555.1). Taxonomy (NCBI): domain Eukaryota; kingdom Metazoa; phylum Chordata; class Amphibia; order Anura; family Dendrobatidae; genus Oophaga; species Oophaga sylvatica. The sequence continues at coordinate 689,207,300 of JARQOD010000001.1, read as the reverse complement.
ATTTGTACGTTGAACTTCGACCAAACCCTTTCAATGACGCTGATACAGCTAGCACTGTAGCTGAGCAGAGAGCCATCACTACCTGCCCCATCACTTACTCACACTGCAAGCAGCTTTTGGCCTCCAAGGCTTGTACGACATAAGGGAGATAAGGCTATGTGATAATAACATGAATACATTGCACTGCCTACTCTACTTCAAAAACTCCAGAGGAGGAGCGCATCACCTCAGCATTGGGAGCAGGGTGAGGTGAGTTTATAGTTTTTCATTCCTGACAGGCACAATGGGGGCATTATTCTTACTAGAGATGGAACATCATGGAGGGTGGAGGTTATTATTAACAGGAACCCATTTCAGTTATTATTAAAAGGAGGTACAATGAGGTTCAAAAATAAAAGGAGACATAACTGAGGATGTTATTTAACAGACAACAATTTGGTGGAGGCTATTAATATAACGACACTAGCCACTAAGGAAACTCAATGTCTCCAAAAATTCAGTATACCGTATTTTCGGACCATAAGACGCACTTTTTTTCCTCCAAATTGGAGGAAAGTGTGGGTGCGTCTTATGGTCGGAATGTAACATGTGGGGAGGGGGGCAGGGGCAGCGGTGGAGTGGGATCGTAGGAGGCAGGAAAATATCCCCTCTGCTGCAGGAATCCAGCGCTGGGGAAACCACTGGTCCGATACTTAAGTGCAGTGAATATTCATTAGCCGCTTCCCCGCCCACCTATCAGCTGAGCAGTGAGCAGGGAGCAGCAAATGACAGAGCCACATGGTTCCTCAGCGCCTGATTCCTGCAGCAGCTGGGGAGATGTGTGTTGGAAGTAGAAGGAGGCAGCAGGAGCAGAGTGCAGCAGGAGGCATCGCATACCTGACAGCACAGGGGCTGTGCTGATGCCAGGCTGAATGCTCCTGTGGAGGACCTGTGATGAGGTCATGAAGAGGGCGGGCTGGAGCATCACATGACCACACATAGCCCTGACTCTTCATGATGTCATCACAGGTCCTGCAGACACACTGTACAAGAAAAAAATAATTAAAAGGTTAGTAAATACAGCAAATAAAAAAGCACTTGTCATCCTGTGGTGGACTATAGCTCCCAGCATGCCATAGGATCTGCAGGACATGCTGGGAGTTATAGTTCTCCCATGGGATCTTAAAGCAGCACTCCAGTGTTATCAGTGCTGGAGCGTGGCTTTAAATATAAGCCCTATGCCCCCATTCTTAGGCGTGTTCACACATGCGAGAAATTTGCACGATTGTGCGAATCTCTCGCATGAACACCGGCACTGCCGCCGGAACTCGGAACGGAGCGTGCAGCTGCATGTATTTCTATGCTGCATGTATTTCTATGCTGCATGCTCCAGTCTGAGTGCCAGCGGAGTGCCGGGTGTTCACGAGAGAGATTCGCACAAAAATCGTGCAGTTTCTCGCATGTGTGACCCCGGCCTTATACTCACCCTCCAGCGTCTTCACATAGTACTTTACAGACACCACACTGGTCCCGCAGCACCATCTTCTACCCGTAGCTTCCTACATAATAACATGCTATTATATATAATAACACCACATATAATAGTATGTTATTTATGTTATTAAATATTTTACCACATTTTTTGCTTCGAATATATTTTTCCCTATTTTCCACCTCTAAAACCTGGGTGCGTCTTATAGTCCGGTGCGTCTTATAGTCCGAAAAAATATGGTAAACAGCACAAAAAGGCAGCAACACTCACCTGCCCAGATCTCAGAACAAATGCACTGTTACACTCGGTCCCTGTGCTGCTCTGCACTCCGTCCTGGTCACTCACCTGCTCCTCTAGCTGACCCTCTGCAGCAGTCTGCGCGCAGGCTGAGGTCTCCTGTCCCATCTGCTCCTCAGCGTCCTGTGTCCTCCTCCAGTTCCTGGCAGCTGCTAGCAGGCCTCCATATAGATTGCTTAGGACGCGAGGCCACGCCCACCGTCTCTCTTAAAGGGGCAGCATGCATTTTTTGAAATAGCCAATTAACCAATGGCAGCGCACTCAGTACTATATCTGGTCACTCCACCATAAGGGGAGCGCCGGAGCAACGTGTTCTATCATTGCTACATCCGGTTCTGTTCCTGATCTGTCTGCCTGCGTCTGCAGTCTCTGTGCTTCGCTTATACTATTTGTCTCCACAGATCATTCTAACCCGTATCTGGCTAACCTGGACAATCTCAGATATTACTGGCGCAAGTGTCATCCCGTTCCGCCATCAGCCATCCGTACCCGTGGACTGTGACAAGGTCACTGGAGCCAGCCTGCCACCATCCATTCTGGACCAGGACCTTACTCATCTCCATCAAGAACCCTCCACGGTTTCTGTATATACCTGTTATCCTTTTGGTCCCTCTGGGACAGCTGCCACGTGTCCGGGGTCTAACTGGAGGTAGCACCTGTGTCCTCCGGGTATTCCATTCTGGTCCTGTTCGAGGGGCCTTACTACGGGTACCCGGGGCTCATTAGTCACGCCCCCTTCGGAGCGCCCCGGACCGCGGTCTCGAGGTTCCACATTAAAAAATAAAGACGAATGTGAACTTCACCATCTCTGCCTCCGCTTCCATTCGTTACAGATTGCTCCGGCCATGGAACCCGCTGGATCCCAGAGACCTCCGACCACGGATCTGTGCCAGGAGGTGGTCCGTTTAGGAGTTCAACAGGACAAGATCACAACTTATCTACCAGCTTGTCTACCCGCATGGATTCCTTGGGGTTTCGTCTGCATCTGACTCTTCTATCAATACTCAGGTACCAGTTCCCATGGCAAGTAAAGGTCCCCGCCTGGCGGCTCCTACCCGTTTCCTGGGTGATCCTACTCTGTGTCGGGGTTTTCTCAATCAGTGCACTCTACACTTCGAAATCTTGGGGCATATGTTTGCTTCTGACTGAGCCAAGGTGGGCTTCATCATGTCACACCTGGGAGGAGAGGCCCTCGCCTGGCCAAACCCGCTATGGGAGAGAGGGGATCCGCTGGTTAATGATCTTCAATCTTTCCTAGAGGCTTTTCGCAGGACCTTCGATGAACCTGGTCGCACCACTTCGACCGCTTCTGCCTTGCTCCGCCTGCGTCAAGGTACTCTCACGGTGGCTCAGTATGCTGTTAAATTCCGCACCCTCTCGTCTGAATTGTCATGGAACAATGAGGCTTTGGTAGCTAACTTCTGGGAAGGCCTATCCGGAAAAATCAAGGATGAGCTGGCGGGACGGGACAGACCTACCATCTTGGAAGAGCTAATATCCTTGGCAACCCAAATCGACCTGCGTTTTCAGGAGCGTTCCATGGAGATCAAGTGGGACAAAAGGTCCTATCACCTGGACTCTAGTTTGTTCAAAACAGGTACCTCGCCTTCCTCCTCCGAGGCCATGGAGGTAGACCGTGTAAGTTTGTCCACCCCCGCCGGAGGCACGTCGCAAGGAGGGAAGTTGTTACTACTGCGGTAGTTCTGAGCATCAGATTCATTTCTGTCCTAAAAAGTCAGGAAACTCCAGTGCCTAAGTTCGGTAGGAGGGGCCAACCTAGGTAGTGAACAGTCCTCTCCCTCATTACAAATCTCAGTCTCCGTGTCCTATGGAGCTATAAAATTCTCCGAACATTGTCTACTGGATTCTGGAGCTGCAGGGACTTCATCCAGCAGGCGGTTGTGGATCATTACCGCTTACCAGTCCAGTGTCTTCCTGATCCGTTGCAGGTGACCGCCGTAGATGGCAAACCACTGACCGAGCCCGTCCAGTTTCAAACAGAGTTGGTGGAACTCCGGGTAGGTCTAATGCATGCTGAACGAATGCGATTTTATGTATATCCCGGTTTGTCTCATCCCATGCTTTTAGGTTTACCTTGGCTCCAGATGCATGAACCAGTCCTTAATTGGAAAACTGGAGAAGTTCTGCGTTGGGGAGATACCTGCATGAATCGTTGCTTAACCCGGATTCAACCTGTTTCGCCTCCAGTCCAGCCTGATACCCTGCCAGGGTTGCCTTCCGCCTATTGGTCCTTCTCTGACGTCTTTGGGAAAAAGGAGGCTGAGAGTCTACCTCCACACAGGTCGTATGACTGTCAGATAGAGCTTCTTCCTGGAGCATCTCCTCCTCGCGGGAGAGTTTATCCCCTTTCACAGGCAGAGACTCAGGCTATGTCGGACTACATCCAAGAGAATCTGGCTAGAGGATTTATCCGAAAGTCATCATCACCGGCAGGAGCTGGATTCTTCTTTGTGAAGAAGAAGGATGGATCCTTGCGGCCCTTTATCGACTACCGGGGTCTAAATCAGATCACGGTAAAAAACAGGTATCCATTACCTCTTATTTCAGAGCTGTTTGATCGTCTCCGAGGGGCCAAGATCTTCATCAAATTGGATCTCAGAGGGGCCTACAACCTGATCCGAGTCAGAGAGGGAGACCAATGGAAAACAGCCTTCAAGACCCGTGACGGCCACTATGAATACCTGGTAATGCCATTTGGCCTAAGCAATGCACCTGCGGTCTTTCAGGAATTTGTTAATGACATTTTCAGGGACCTGCTCTATACTTGTGTCGTGGTCTACCTGGACGATATTTTGATTTTCTCTGTAGACTTGGCGTCACACCGTAGGCAAGTACGCCTGGTCTTACAAAGACTGAGAGAGAACAGGCTATATGCCAAATATGAGAAATGCCTCTTTGAGCAGTCTTCCTTGCCTTTCCTTGGGTACATTGTATCTTCCACAGGATTAAAGATGGACCCGGAGAAGTTGCCTGCAGTTCTCAACTGGCCTCGTCCGTCTGGGCTAAAAGCCATACAACGGTTCCTAGGGTTCGCCAACTACTACCGGCAATTCATTCCACACTTTTCCACCCGAGTGGCTCCTATCACAGCCTTAACCCGGAAAGGTGTAAACTCTAAGGAATGGTCCTCCGAGGCAGAAGAGGCCTTTGTTTCTCTCAAAAAAGCCTTCGCTTCCGCACCCGTTCTCCATCGTCCTAATTCGAATGAGCAATTTTTTCTTGAGGTTGACGCTTCTTCCATAGGTGCAGTAGCAGTTCTCACCCAGAAGTCGTCTACCGGGCGGATGATCTTGTGTGTTTTTTTTTCCAAGGTTTTTTCTCCCGCAGAAAGGAACTACTCTGTCGGTGATCGCGAACTGTTGGCCATCAAATTGGCTCTGCAAGAATGGAGACATCTTCTTGAGGGAGCTCATCACCAGGTAGTCATATTCACCGACCATAAAAACCTTGCCTATCTCCAATCTGCTTTAAGGCTGAATCCCGTCAGGCCCGTTGGGCATTGTTTTTTGCCCGTTTCAATTTTTTACTTCATTTTCGTCCAGCTGACAAGAACCTCAAGGCAGACGCACTCTCCAGAGCCTTTTTGCCTCCTGAACTGGAGGAAGAACCTCAGCACATTATTGAACCTTCTAAGTTAGTCTCTGTTGCCTCCACTGATCTTGCCCGGCTTCCTCCAGGGAAGACTCTCGTGTCCGCTTCTGATCATAGTCGTGTTCTGCGGTGGGGTCATTCTTCTAAGTTGGCTGGCCATGCTGGTCAGAAAAAGACGCAGCAACTCATCTCTCATTACTACTAGTGGCCTACCATGGGCAAGGATATCCAGGAGTTCGTCGCAGCTTGTCCTTCATGTGCCCGTAACAAAACTGGTAAACATCTACCAGCCGGCAGGCTTCTGCATCTTCCGATTCCGTCCGCTCCCTAGCAGCACATCACAATGGATTTCATCACGGATCTTCCCATTTCTTCTGGCTGCTCAGTGGTATGGGTTGTGGTGGACCGCTTCTCTAAAATGGCCCACTTCGTTCCGCTATCTGGTCTCCCGTCTGCTCCAGAACTGGCCGCTCACTTCATTCAGCACATCTTCCGTCTACATGGATTTCTCTCCACATCGTGTCCGACAGGGGCATCCAGTTCACCTCTAAGTTCTGGAGAGCACTCTGTAAAATGGTAAAAATTGAACTAGATTTTTCTTCTGCATACCATCCCCAGTCTAATGGGCAAGTGGAGAGGATCAATCAAATCCTGGCTGGATACCTGCGTCACTTCATCAAAGCTCATCATAATGACTGGGTAGAATTACTGCCCTGGGCGGAATTCTCCTACAACAACCAAGTAAGTGAATCTTCTGGAAAGTCTCCCTTTCAGATTGTGTTTGGACTCCAACCCGGGATTCCTCTTCCTATCTCTGGATTGTCTGATGTTCCGGCAGTCGATACCTTGTCTAAGAATTTCTCGAACATTTGGAGAGATACCAGGTCTGCTTTGGAGAAAGCCTCTCAACGTATGAAAACGCATGCGGACAAACGACATTTGGAGGCTCCCATCTTTCGTCCAGGAGACAAGGTATGGCTCTCCTCCAAGTACATCCGTTTGAAGTTACCATCGTACAAATTGGGTCCCCGTTTCATTGGTCCCTTTGAAGTCTTGAGACAAATCAACCCGGTCTCTTACAAACTGAAATTGCCTAATTCTCTACGTGTAGCTAACTCCTTTCATGTTTCCCTCCTCAAACCAGTAGTGTTGAGCTCCTTCTTTAAGGACCCGGGTACCACTCCAGATCTGGTTTCTGAGGATGATGTTTTTGAGGTAAAACATATCTTGGCCTCTAAGAAAGTAAGAGGTAGGATCTATTACCTGTGGACTGGAAGGGTTTTGGTCCTGAGGAGAGGTCTTGGGAGCCTAAAGAGAACATCCAGGCTCCTCTTCTTCTTAAAAGATTTCACGCAGGCTTGAAAAAGAGGGGGGTAAAGAGGGGGATACTGTTACACTCGGTCCCCGTGCTGGCTCTGCACTCCGTCCTGGTACTCATCTGCTCCTCTAGCTGTCCCTCTGCAGCAGTCTGCGCGCAGGCTGAGGTCTCCTGTCCCATCTGCTCCTCAGCGTCCTGTGTCCTCCTCCAGTTCCTGGCACGCTGCTAGCAGGCCTCCATATAGATTGCTTAGGACGCGAGGCCGCGCTCACCATCTCTCTTAAAGGGCAGCGTGCATTTTTTTAAATAGCCAATTAACCAATGGCAGCGCACTCAGTACTATATCTGGTCACTCCACCATAAGGGGAGTGCCGGAGCAACGTGTTCTATCATTGCTACATCCGGTTCTGTTCCTGATCTGTCTGTGCTGCGTCTGCAGTCTCTGTGCTTCGCTTATACTATTTGTCTCCACAGATCATTGCTAACCCGTATCTGGCTAACCTGGACAATCTCGGTTATTACTGGCGCAAGTGTCATCCCGTTCCGCCATCAGCCATCCGTACCCGTGGACTGTGACAAGGTCACTGGAGCCAGCCTGCCACCATCCATTCTGGACCAGGACCTTACTCATCTCCGTCAAGAACCCTCCACGGTCTCTGTATATACCTGTTATCCTTTTGGTCCCTCTGGGACAGCTGCCACGTGTCCGGGGTCTAACTGGAGGTAGCACCTGTGTCCTCCGGGTATTCTATTCTGGTCCTGTTCGAGGGGCCTTACTACGGGTACCCGGGCTCATTAGTCACGCCCCCTTCGGAGCCCCCGGACGCGGACTCGAGGTTCCACATTAAAAAATAAAGACGAATGTGAACTTCACCATCTCTGCCTCCGCTTCCATTCGTTACATGCACTACAGGGTGCAGCCAGCCCATAAAGCAAGATGTTAGCAGCACAGGTGCAAAATACCACTCTCCACATACCCATTCAAGGAGGGGATGACTGCTCAGTATACAATTGGACAATAGAGGCCCGCATAGGGTGCCGTTCACACAAGGATACTGCACAGTGTCTGGTTCACAGCCTATTAGTTACGCCCCTACTATTCGACTAGGCGGGCTGGCCAGCACACTCTCCATGCGCATCAGTGTTAATTACCTGGGTGAATGGGTATGTGGAGAGTGGCTGTTTTATCTGGTATTTTGCACCTGTGCTGCTAACATCTTGCTTTATGGGCTGGCTGCACCCTGTAGTGCGTTTGTTCTGAGATCTGGGCAGGTGAGTGTTGCTGCCTTTTTGTGCTGTTTATATTGAATTTTTGGAGACATTGAGTTTGTTTAGTGGCTAGTGTAGTGTAGTGTAAGTACTTGTAAGCGTGGGGACCTTTGGCGCAGGTTACAAGCTTAGTATTTTGGCCAAAATATTAACTAATACCCCACTATTTTTGTATTTTTTGCACTTTATTTTTCGGGGTGCAGCCAAGCCCAAGCACGTTTTGGTCTCGCATGAGGGGTATTATATTAATATAACGAGACACAAAAGCTGTCACTATTAAAGGGTAGTACAATAGGTGTGCATTATTAAAAGGAGGCACAACAAACATTATTATTATTAATGTCAGGAGGCACAGAGGGGTGGTATAACTAAATGTAGGTACAGAGAGGGCATTATTACTGTGTAAGGGAACAAAAGGATGATACTATTATTGTGCATGACATAGAGGTGGCATTATTACTTTGTCTAGGACACTGAGAGAAGCATTATATGAGATTAATCATGGATGGAAGAAGAGGTCATGTTAGTTTGTTGGAAAAAAAAGGGAAAGTGAAGACTTTGAAAAGTGAGAAGGTCACCAGTGAGTCACTAATATCTACCAAAGGTCACTGTATGGTTATAATTGAGTCTTACTACCGTAGTTTTGGTAATCATCAGTGTGGTAGAATTTATCCTACTAAAGATGGCAGATCAGGCAAAATTCGAATTTGGCTATTAGCGCAGATTTACTGTCAAATTTGATTTGTGGAGGCATTATTCTCAGTAATTTAATGTCTATCTCCGACTTCGGCATAACAATCTAGGGTCATAAAAAGTAAAACAAACCTTATTTCACCTTACTAGCCCTTCGCTCCTCACCATCCCTGTCCCTTTTTGCTGCTTCCATCATCACAGCTGCTCATGTAGAATCCTCAATCCTTTTCCTCTCACCCCTAGACTTTGACTTCTGGCTTTGATGAAACCGGGAAGGTTCTGTGCAAGTGTTCAAAGTCACAACGTGCCCCACAGTGTAATCAAAATTGAGGAGGACTGAACGGTGATAGGAAGGAGCAGAGCGCTGGAAAGTATAACTGAAGTGAGTATATGGATTTTTTTTACTTTTATTGCTCTTTAAATCAGTAAAATGGCGGCCATATTTTGAAATTAAATTTAATTAAATGGTTTTAGGTCTGTGGTATTTTGTTCATTGAGTATTGATGGTAATATTGTTTTTCTACAGACCTGTTTGGTAATGATCGGAATGGCCATTTTATATGTGTGATTGTGAAGCATAGTGTTTTAGCATTATTACCTTATATAGCTGTATTATTGTACAATCACTACGAGGCAAGGTCATATTTGTAATAGAGTGCTCCATCCCAGAAGTGAGTGTGGGGGCTAAATTGGCTCTGTGCTTTTAAATGCCAGTATGGAATTTTAGTCCCAGTCGGCACAAGGTTGGAAAGAACAATTCTAGGAATTTGCAGGCTAGGTCAACAACTTGAACTCTTTATCTGTTACTTAACAATACCTGACCATTTTTGCAGTGTGATGAGGTCCATTATCTTACTCAAAGAAGCACTGACATTCCACACAACAGTTACCATGACGGGAAGCACATGGTTTGCTACAAAATTTAGTTACATGATACGTGTCAAAGTAACATTGTATATGCATGCCCCAAAAAATGTTGCTTGTGTCCCAATTTTCTGAGAACTATAAAGTATTCATTCTTTGGTTGATGGATCTGTGTGAGAGCTGACTTTTTTATGTGTACCAATTTGGGGTTGATATAAGGTTGTGATAGCTTATTACATTTATTGTGGTGCTGCAGTGAAAAAAAAACATGATTCAGGCATTTTTCTTCTCCTTTTCAGTATTTACCGGTTGGACTAAGTAATTTTATATGGTGATAGTTTGGTATTTTATGGATACACATGTTTATTTTTTTTATTATTTTATTATTTCTGTATTTTTAAAGGGGAAAAAGAGGGGTGATTCAAATTTTTTTACGCTATTTACCTCCAATCACTTGATCACTCATACTACAATACTATAATTTGGTGGTGTATAGTGAAAATCACGGTCTCCCATGAATGACAGCCACAGGCTGGTTTTCATAAGAGCTACGTAATGGCAAGCATGGGGGGGGGAATTTCTCACGTTGCGAGCGATGACATCAGTAAGGTTACCATAGTACAAAGACCAGCTCACACCGAGGTTACCGTGAGAACCGCCATCTGTGACTTGTGGTAACCTTAATTACGTCAGCGCTTGTCCATGCAGCTAGTTTTCATGCCACTCTCATTGTGTTCTGGCTGCTGTGGTGAGCTGTATGTATGAAAATTGTCACCACACCTACCGGAAACACTGATGTGTGAAGGAGGCCTAAAGGGAAGTTATCATCAAAAAAATGTTCTACTGATTAAATCAGGTTTTTTTGTTAAATGTATATTTTTTTGGCAAAGTTTCTTTTTTCATATCACAATTTGTATTAAAAATAAAATGTATAAATCTTGCAACTCTTGCAATTTTCACAATGTCCACTTGGGCTTTTTTAGACTCTAAAATCTTGTTGTTTCAGGAAATAACACATGTACATAGCAACAATGGTCAGACCCAGACCCTGTATTGTGTATTAAAGCATTTAGTGAACCTTTGTAATGGTGATTGTGGCAGGAGTTGGAGCAGGGTCAGCTGTGCTGTGACATCCCTATTGTCATTGGTGGAGCCAGAGTTATCAGCTGTGACAGGAAGTATGAGTCTAAAAAAGCCTCAGTGGCCAATGTGAAAACTGTAAGATTACTAATCTTGCTTTCTAATAAAGATCATGATATATATGTGTATATATATATATATATATATATATATATATATATATTGTAGAGATATGATGAACACATAGACAGATGGGAGAGTAGGGCATCACTATACCTTTGTATGTGGTTTGAGGACCTGTGATGAGGTCTATGGCCACATGACCAGTCATGTGTTCTGTGTTAGCTGGATGTCTGCGATATAAATGAGCCTACTGCTGACCACAGGTGTGAGTGGCTGGAGGTGTGGAGACCTCCAGTGTGTGTGCTCTGAGGAGACTACTCTGCTAGAGTACCAGGACTGTATATATGCCTTTTTGTTACTTTGTGCCAGAGAAGGCTGTTTTTGTTTTCTGTTGTAAGCAGTTTATGAAGTTTGAATAAACTTGCTTGAAGAATCGAGTGAAGTCGCCCTCCTGCTTACCTCTGGTCGCACTCAAGCGAGGCCTAATCCTTACAATTGGTGGAGACGTGCGAGCAGCGTTCCCAGCAGAGAAGTGGGACTGGTTACTGCATGTCGTGGGTCAAGGCTATAGCAAGCCAGCCAGCATTGCCGGAGAAAATGGAGGACCTGCTGAAACACTTGGTCCAGGCGCAGGTACAGCAGCAAGAGGCCAACAGGATGTTGTTGCAACAGATGCAGCAGAGCCAGCAGAAACATCGGCAGCAGATACAGCAGAGCCAGCAGGAGCACCAACAGCAGATGCAGCAGAGCCAGCAGGAACATCGGCAGCAGATACAGCTTCTGACAACCGCCATCCAGGGCAGGACGAGTGCCCCAACCCCAGGTCTGGCTAATGACAACCACGTCAGAAAGGCGGTAAGATGCACATTACAAAAAATGACCCCCGGGGATGATGTTGAAGCCTTCCTGACTGTATTTGAGAGGGTTGCTGAGAGGGAAAGACTTCCCCCAGAGCAGTGGGCAGAGGTACTGGCCCCATACCTGACAGGGGAGCCCCAGAAGGCGTACTACGATTTGACGGTGCAGGACGCTCAGGAATATCCTAAGCTAAAGGTTGAGATCCTCGCACGTATGGGGGTAACAATGACTGTCAGGGCACAGAGAGTGCACCGCTGGGCTTATCACAGGGACAAACCGCCGCGCTCCCAAATGTTTGACCTGCTGCATCTGGTCCAGAAATGGCTGCAGCCAGAGTCCGCTACACCGGCCCAGATGGTAGAAAGAGTAGTAATGGATCGGTTTGTGCACTCCCTACCAAAGCCCCTGCAGACCTGGGTTGCCCAGGGTGATCCCCGGAATGCTGATGAACTGGTCGGACTGGTCGAGAGGTACCAGGGGATGGAAGGAGCAGTGGGGAAGCAGCCCATTACATACTGGCGGCCCCAACAGGGGGCAGAGTCCCAAAAAGGGGTGGAGCGCCCAAGGTCAAAATGGCGGGGGAGGTGGTGCCCAAGGTCACTGCGGGTGAAATTATTTGTTGGAGGTGCCACGAGCCAGGACATATAGCTGCCCGGTGTCCGCAGACCACCGAGCAGATGGACTGCAGCATAGGACACCGTATTTCATGGTATGCATATCCAGCCTGCAGTGGAAACCCGTTCCCCAATCAGGGTCCTCAAGTCTGTCCCGTGAAGGTGAACGGTGAAGCAGTAACAGCACTGCTAGACTCTGGAAGCTTAGTGACCTTGATTAGGGCCACTTTTCCTCTCAATATATTACCAGGGAAAAAAGTTGGTGTTCAATGCATACATGGTGATGTAAAGGACTACCCTATGGCCAGAGTGGACATTGAAACGACGCATGGCACTGAGTCCCATGAAGTCAGCGTCGTTTGGGACTTGGTGCGTCCTATAATTATAGGCCGGGATTTCTGTCTGTTTTGGGATCTGTGGAGAAAGGGTTCTGAGGTCCCTAGCGAGAATGGGGAACCAGTAAACCCTAATAAACTACTGCCACACTCAGAAGGGGCGGAGTCCCAAACTGAGTCGATGAGGAGAAAAGAAGTGGCGGCGGATGAGCCGAGGAACTATTGCCGGGTTCAGGGTTTGAACAGCGTATGTCGCGAATGGTGTACTGACTTTACATCTGACCGGGGGGCACTGAACTGTTCTCTAATAGTGAATGGAGAGTGTGTGAGTGGACTTCTAGACTCAGGAAGCCAGGTGACTCTGCTGAGCGACATACTCCCTGTCTATCTGATTCCCGGAAAGAAGATAGAAGTCCCTTGTGTTCATGGGGTCACTAGGGAGTATCCGGTATCCAGGGTAATCGTTGAGACGTCCACTATTATTTCAACCCATGATGTCCCTGTAGTCCCAGACTTACCATATCCTATAATAATAGGCCAGGATTGTAAACGGTTTTGGGAGGTGTGGGACGAAGCACTGGCTGATTGCTCAGAAGGGAACCAGAATGACCCTAAGAGAGGCCCATCCCTGCAGGAGGCTGTAGTGGTTGCTGATAGTGTGGTGGGTAAAACAGAGGTAGCCACCCCTAAAGTCAAAGATACCCAGTGCCTGGTGACCGTCAGAAAGTGTGGCTCAGACCAAAGTGAGGACTTTGGGGTGACCAAATATAGGACCGCAGAAAACTGGGTAGCTCCAGAAATAGGGGCCGACACCTGGTTAAGTGGGGACTTGCTGTTCCAAGATGATAGAGGGAGTGGGAATGACTCCTATACAGACTGTAACTTAACCACAAGTGAAAGCGAGTGCAGCAAGGTGGAGTCGGGTACAAGTGGCAGACCTCCTCCTCACCGCAGGGGCTGCAGGAAGGCCAGACAGCCTATGCTCTCTAAGAAGAGAAAAAAGGGGGAAAGGATGGTGCCACATGTACTGGATAAAAGAGAGCAAGTTCATGAGATGGAGCTGCTTAAAGAGACAGTTGGGCGAGAAAGGATACGGAGACAAGGGATTGAGCAATGAGTGGAGGACCTGGTGAAGGAAGTCTCTAAAGTCCAAGGTCAACTGTCAGCGTGCCAGACGGCGACCCAAATCCTAGTGAAAGATACGGAGATGTTCAGAGCGGCCCAGGAGAAGCATCAGCAGGAACTTCTACGGAGAGAGGAGGAGCACCGCTGCTGGGCAGAGGAGCAAGAGAAAATTCTCAAAGAACTCCAAATAGAGAAGGAAGCTAATGCCCACCTCAGGAAATCCACGACAGTCCGGGAAACCGAACGGTTGCACTCTCCTGGTCCGAGCATACGGGAGGAGAGTGAACTGGAGAAGATGACCAAAGAAGGGGCCTCAACGGAGGAAGAAAGTCAGCAAGGGAACCGCCACCCGGATGGCCTCCGCGAGAAGCGGAGACGTCAGGAGCCAATAAGAAAACCTCCAAAGTCGGAAGGGGTTGGTGGAAAACCTTGGGAAGATCCGGATGCTCCTGGAGGTGCACCAAGGAAGAATAGAACAGCTAAGAATTGAGGAGGAGCAGATCAACAGACAGCTGCAAGAGTTGGGGGAAAACAGGCAGCCACCTTCAACCCGTAATATAGAGAGGCGCAGAAGTTCGCTTCAGAGTGAAAGTCATCGAAGAGGAACTAAGACAGGACATAGATGGCCTGAAATGAGAGGTAGAGGCAGTGACACCTCAATTAGCTCAGGACTCAGTGACCTAAGCCAAACTGTGACAGACCAGTTAATTGTGGAGACGACTGAAAAGAGTTTCTAGTCGGTGAATGAAATGTGCCAAGCCCACGGCTTTAGGCAGAGGGGGGAGGTATGTAGCGATATGATGAACACATAGACAGATGGGAGAGTAGGGCATCACTATACCTTTGTATGTGGTTTGAGGACCTGTGATGAGGTCATGGCCACATGACCAGTCATGTGTTCTGTGTTAGCTGGATGTCTGCGATATAAATGAGCCTACTGCTGACCACAGGTGTGAGTGGCTGGAGGTGTGATGACCTCCAGTGTGTGTGCTCTGAGGAGACTACTCTGCTAGAGTATCAGGACTGTATATATGCCTTTTTGTTACTTTGTGCCAGAGAAGGCTGTTTTTGTTTTCTGTTGTAAGCAGTTTATGAAGTTTGAATAAACTTGCTTGAAGAATCGAGTGAAGTCGCCCTCCTGCTTACCTCCGGTCGCACTCAAGCGAGGCCTAATCCTTACAATATATATAAAGCAAACAAAAACAATTGCCTTTTTTTTGTAAAAAATACATATTACACAAAAACCGGATTTGAACAATAGGTTACTTTCTGATGATTTCTTCCCTTTAAATGCAGAACTATTGTAGGTTGCAACCTTTGCCAAAATTCAGTTTTGTGACATTTCTGATCACAAGATTGCTGGTCAACTTTTAGTGCGAGATTTGTGAAGTAAAAACATCTAAGAATCATAGAATCATAGAATGGTAGAGTTGGAAGGGACCTCCTGGGCCATCTGGTCCAACCCCCTGCTCAAAGAGGATTCTCTAAATCATCCCAGACAGATGTCTGTCCAGCCTCTGTTTGAAGACTTCCATTGAAGGAGAATTTACCACCTCTCGTGGCAGCCTGTTCCACTCCTTGATCACCCTGTCAAAAAGTTTTTTCTAATATCTAATCTGTGTCTCCTCCCATTCAGTTTCATCCCATTGCTTCTAGTCTTTCCTTGTGCAAATGAGAATAAAGATGATCCTTCTACAATGTGACAGCCCTTGAGATATTTGTAGACAGCTATTAAGTCTCCTCTCAGTCTTCTTTTTTGCAAGCTAAACATTCCCAAATCCTGCAACCGTTCCTCATAGGACATGGTTTGCAGACCGGTCACAATTCTGGTGGCTCTTTTTGAACTTGCTCCAGTTTGTTGATGTCTTTTTTAAAATGTGGTGCCCAAAACTGGACACAGTATTCCAGATGAGGTCTGACCAAAGAGGAGTAGAGGGCAATAATGACCTCACGTGATCTAGACTGTATGCTTCTTTGATACATCCTAGAATTGTATTTGCCTTTTTTGCTGCTGCATCACACTGTTGACTCATGTTCAGTCTGTGATCAATTAGTATACCCAAGTCTTTTTCACATGTGCTGTTACTTAGCCCTATTCCTCCCATTTTGTATATGCTTTTTTCATTTTTATTGCCCAGATGTAGTACTTTGCATTTTTCCCTGTTAAAAACCATTCTGTTAGTTGCTGCCCACTGCTCCAGTTTATTTATATCTTTTTGAATCCTCTCTCTCTCTTCTCTAGTATTAGCTACCCCTCCTAGCTTTGTGTCATCAGCAAATTTGATCAGTTTACCCTCAATTCCTTCATCTAAATCATTGATAAAGATGTTGAACAATACAGGGCCCAAAACAGAGCCTTGTGGTACCCCACTTGAGACATTCTTCCAACTGGATGTGCAGCCATTTACGACCACTCTTTGAGTTCGATCACTAAGCCAGTTATGAATCCACCTAACAGTTGCCTTGTCCATTCCATACTTAGTCATTTTTTCAATAAGGATTGTGTGAGATACTTTGTCAAATGCTTTGCTGAAGTCAAGATATACTATATCTACAGCATTTCCCTGATCCACCCAGTCAGTGATTCTGTCATAGAAGGAAATTAAGTTAGTCTGACATGACTTATTAGTTACAAACCCATGCTGACTCTGTTTAATCACTTCATTCTTATGCAGGTACTTGCATACATGTTCTTTAATAATTTGTTCAAAGATCTTTCCTGGTATAGAAGTCAGACTCACTGGCCTGTAGTTCCCTGGGTCCACCTTCTTCCCCTTTTTGAAGATAGGAACAACATTTGCTCTTCTACAGTCTTCTGGGACTTCACCTGTTCTCCAAGAATTTTCAAAGATTATGGACAGTGGTTCAAGAATTTCTTCTGCTATCTCCTTCAGTATTCTGGGGTGTAATTCATCTGGACCTGGAGACTTGAATTCATTTAGGTTAGCTAAGTGTTTCCTCACTGTCTTTCTGTTTATAGATATCCTGGATTCTTCTATTCCTTTAATAGGACAGTGAAGATCAGTTGATGTTACATTTCCTTTCTGAGAGAAAACAGATGCAAAATAGGAATTTAAAAGTTCAGCCTTCTCAACATCCTTTCTTACCATTTCATCATTTTCATCCTGTAAAAATCCTATAGCATCTTTGACTTTTCTTTTACTTTTGATGTATCCCCAAAATCATTTTTTGTTGCTTTTGACATCTCTTGCAAGCCTTAATTCATTGTCAGCTTTAGATAATCTGATTTGTGCCTGCAGGTTCTGCAGATGGCATTATATTCTTCTTTAGATATGCCTCCCTCTTTCCATTTTTATAAACATTTCTTTCTTCCTTTTTAGCATGTGTTTATTCTGTGTTCATCCATCCTGGTTTCCTTAAATGCTTCCCATTCTTCCCTCTTTTTGGAATAACAGCTGAGCCAACAAGAGATAGACCACACAACTTTACAGAGAGTCGGTGCTCAAGGGTGCTTGAACATAATGCTGAGTAAAAACTGCAACATTCTCTATACAGTCCCAAACTGTCTCTAGTAGGGACATCAGAAAAAGAACTTTATGTTGGGATCTTCCTTACAGTATATGGGGTTTGCCTGGTTGAGAAGGTGCACATTAGCCGAGTGACTGTTAGACTCATGCTAAGCTAGAGTTCTTCTCTGAAGTGATTAATACATTTTCAACATTTGTCAGTCTTCTGGGCGAATATGGGATGGCTGTTTGCCTGGAGGAAGCCACAATCCGGAATGTATAGTCCCTACAGGTAAATTAGGTGGAAAAGTAAAAACAGTATGAGACTTGTTCTCTGGGCTTGTCCTAGGCTCGTGAGTGCCAGGATCCGCTTTCCCTGTTGTGTATCTTCTCTCTACGAGAACCATGATATACGTAGTACGGAGTGCCGACCCATTGCTCTTTTATTTATATCATATAAAGACATTGTAGACATTTGTAAACTTAGTAGTAACAGTTTGGCCATGGCTTTTTCTAATTTTAGTATGAACGAGCTGTTCAAAAACATGACCCATAAACACATGGTTTGATTAGTTTTTGCTGAAAAACCCTCGTATATATTGTCATCAATGATTTTAGAATGCAATATCCAAAAGCTCAAACAGATGCAATGTTCAGGTGTCCACACAATGTTTATGTAAGATTTACACACATTAATAAAATGAAACTTTAAACTACTAACCTTCAGGTAATGCACCTGCATGAAAGTTTTATCTGCATTTAAGCCGTGCCGTACCATGGAAGCTCCTGACTCACTGACTTCACCAGTGGATTCTCCTTGTGGTCTAACAATGTGACAAATATAAACACAATAAATAGTGTAAAGTATTAAATATAAAATTGTGAAATACTAAAACCCTATGGAATTTTCTATCAACCACTGTTTAGTATTGGCCCCGTGCACACGTTGCGGATTCACTTGTGTTTTTTTCAGAGCGGATTTTGCTAAAACCGCAGGTAAACCGCACTGCGGTTTTAGCACTGATTTACTGCGGTTTTGGCGCGGTTTTTAGTGCGGAATTGCCCTGGTTTTTACACGTATAATGGAATAGGTGTAAAACCGCAGCGGAATCCGCACAAAGAATTGACATGCTGTGGTTTTGATACTGCACCAAATCCGCGCGGAAAATTCCGCAGCATGTGCACAGCTTTTTTTTTTCCCCTTCACTAACATTGTACTATACATGGCGGGCGGTTCTGTAGTGGTTCAGCAGCGCAAAAACCGCTGTGGAGCCGCAGCAAAAACCACAACGTGTGCACAGGCCCTCACATTGGAGGTCAATTGAAATTTTTGACACATATTGTTCTTGAATTTGATTTTCCTATAAATGTAAAGTAAAAGAAAATCAGTTTGACATAACAAAACTGAGAAATGAACAGGCCGCTATTAGATTTGCACTATATTTGGAAAAACACAATGGGGTCTACAATACTCCCAAAACTGTCGAGAAAAATGTAATATTCAATAGCCTAATAATTTAAAATAAATTTGTAGATTTCAATTAACACTTTAAAAATGTCTTGTTCTAAAATGTAATGTTATTGTAGAAGAAAAATTTTAGATTCTTAACCTGGATGAGTCCCAAATCATGACAATGACTATAGCTCATGATACAGCTGTTCCATTACAAGCATTGATTTAAACGTTCACAATACAAAGCCTGTCAGAAAGAAAAGCTCTTTTCATTCCTACTCTATGCAGCTGATAAGGGAGCAATAGATTAGAAAAAAAGTTTAAAAAGTTCTTAGCACCTTATTTAGCAAGGTGGGATTGAAATAATAACAATTTCATGTTTCAAGTACATACAGGGCCAGTTTTAGGCAAAATGGGGCCCTAGGCAAAGTTTAAAATGGGGCCCCAAATGCTAACATATTGCACACCACACAGAAGCATTTCGATTGTATTTAGATGCGCTGAGTTCAGGACGCTAAATGAGTGTGATCGACAATATTGAAATCGTTCAACACTTGTTTCCCGGCCTCTTTCCACCGGCTGAGGAACAATGATGGGGACAGAACAATCACTAATAGATCACTAATAGATCCCCATACAGTATCATGTTATCAGCAGCATATCTGCAGTTTTCACAGTGCGATGTGATGCTGAGAATAATGATTTTTGTTCCGGAATAAACAATCCAATCACTCGATGAATATGCAGCATTTTGCTTGTTTAGTATAATACACCCCATAGTCCTCCATATAATATAATATGCCCCATAGTCCTCCATATTGTCAAATGCGCACCCCATAGTCCTCCATATAGTTTAATACACTCCTATAGTCCTCCATATAGTATAATACACTCCCTATAGTCCTCATATTAAAATACACTCCTCAGTCCTCCATATAGTATTATACACTTCCCATAGTCCTCCATATTGTATTATACACTCTTTATAGTCCTCAATATATTAAAATACACTCCTCAGTCCTCCATATAGTATAATACACTCCTCATAATCATCAAATAGTATAATACACTCCTCATAGCCCTCCATATTAAAATACACTCAGTCCTCCATATTATTATTATTATTATACATTTATATAGTGCCATTTATTCCATGGCGCTTTACATATGAAAAGGGAAAATATAGACAGGTACAATAAACATGTGCTAGACAAGGGACACACAAGTACAGAAGGAGAGAGGACCCTGC
Organism: Oophaga sylvatica; assembly: GCA_033576555.1. Lineage (NCBI taxonomy): Eukaryota > Metazoa > Chordata > Amphibia > Anura > Dendrobatidae > Oophaga > Oophaga sylvatica. The sequence continues at coordinate 689,187,472 of JARQOD010000001.1, read as the reverse complement.
CCGCGAGGGCTCACAGTCTACAGGGATGGGTGAGGATACACTAGGAAAGGGTAGAGCTGGTTGTGCGATTGTTCAGTAGACTGAGGATCATTGCAGGCTGTAGGCTTGTCGGAACAGGTGGGTCTTCAGGTTCTTCTTGAAGGTTTCCGTTGTTGGTGAAAGTCTGATGTTTTGCGGCAGGGAGTTCCAGAGTATGGAGGAAGCCCGGGAGAAGACTTGAATGCGGTTGTGGGAAGAAGAGATGAGGGGGGAGTCGAGAAGGAGATCTTGAGAGGATCGAAGGTTGCGTGTGGGTAGGTAGCGAGAGACCATGTCACAGATGTATGGAGGAGAAAGGTTGTGGATGGCTTTGTATGTCATGGTTAGGGTTTTGAACTGGAGCCTCTGGGCAATAGGAAGCCAGTGAAGGGCCTGGCATAGGGGGGAGGCTGGGGAATAGCGGGAAGACAGGTGAATTAGTCGGGCAGCAGAATGTAGGATGGACTGGAGTGGTGCCAGAGTGCTAGAGGGGAGGCCAGACAGTAGAAGGTTGCAGTAGTCGAGGCAGGAGATGATAAGGGCGTGCACTAGTGTTTTTGTGGTTTCATGGTTGAGGAATGTGCGGATCCGGGAAATATTTTTGAGTTTGAGGCAGCAGGAGGTGGCGAGGCTTGGATATGTGGTTTGAAAGAGAGGGCAGAGTCAAGGATCACCCCAAGACACCGAGCATGCGGGACTGGGGAAAGCGAGCAGCCATATAGTAATACACTACTCAGTCCTCCATATAGCATAATACACTCCTCATAGTGCTCCATATAGTATAATGCACCGCCATAGTCATCCATGTAGTACAATTCACTTCCCATAGTATAATGCACCCCATAGTTCTTCATATGGTATAATGTATTCCGCATAGTCCTCGATACAGTATAATGCAGCCCACATATAGTATAATGCAGTCACCCCATAGAGCATAGTGCAGCCACCCCACAGAGTATAATGCAGCCACTCCACAGAATATAAATGTAACCTCCCATAGAATATAATGCAGTCCCCCTCATATAGTATAATGCAGCCCCCCATAGAATATAATGCAGCCCCCTTATATAGCATGATGTAGCCCCTCCATAGAATACTATGTATCACTCCTCATATAGTATAATGCAGCCCCCGTAGAATATAATGTAGCCCCTCATAAAGTATAATGAAGCCCTCATACAATATAATCTAGCCCCCACATAGAATATAATGCAGCCCCCCATAGAATACATGTAGCCCCCTCATACAGTATGATGCAATCACCCCTCATAGACTATAAGATATATAATATAGCCCCCATAGAATATAATATAGCCCGAATAGTATATAATACAGCCCGCCTCTCCATAGAATATAATGTAGCTCTCCATAGTATATAACACAGCCACATAGTATATTACACAGCCACCCCCATAGAATATAATATACCCCCATAGTATATAACACAGCCCATATAGTAGATAGCACAGTCCCATAGTATATAACACAGCCACATAGTATATAACACAGCCACCCCCATAGAATATAATATACCCCATAGTATATAACACAGCCCATATAGTATATAACACAGGCCACATAGTATATAACAGCCCACATAGTATATAACACAGCCCTCATAGCATATAGCACAGCCCACATAGTATATAGCACAGCCCACATAGTATATAACACAGCCCACATAGTATATAACACAGACCACATAGTATAAAGCTGACCACATAGTATATAACACAGCCATCCCCATAGAATATAATATACCCCCATAGTATGTAACACAGCCCATATAGTAGATAGCACAGTCCCATAGTATATAACACAGCCACATAGTATATAACACAGCCACCCCATAGAATATAATATACCCCCATAGTATATAACACAGCCCATATAGTATATAACACAGACCATATAGTATAACGTGGACCACATAGTATATAACACAGCCACATAGTATATAACACAGCCCACATAGTATATAACACAGCCCACATAGTATATAACACAGCCACCCCATAGAATATAATATACCCCATAGTATATAACACAGCCCATATAGTATATAACACAGCCCACATAGTATAAAACAGCCAACATAGTATATAACACAGCCCTCATAGCATATAGCACAGCCCACATAGTATATAACACAGCCCACATAGTATATAACACAGACCATATAGTATAACGTGGACGACATAGTATATAACACAGCCACATAGTATATAACACAGCCCACATAGTATATAACACAAGCCCACATAGTATATAGCACAGCCAAATAGTATATTACACAGCCCACATAGTATATAACACAGCCCACATATGATAGTATATCACAGCCCACATAGTATATAACACAGCCCACATAGTATATACTACAGTCCACATAGTATATAGCACAGCCCATAGTATATAGCACTGCCCACATAGTATATAACACAGCCACATAGTATATACACAGCCCACATAGTATATAGCACAGCCCAAATAGTATATATCACAGCCACATATTATATAACACAGCCACATAGTATATAACACAGCCCACATAGTATATAACACAGCCCACATAGTATATACTACAGTCCACATAGTATATAGCACAGCCCATAGTATATAGCACTGCCCACATAGTATATAACACAGCCACATAGTATATACACAGCCCACATAGTATATAGCACAGCCCAAATAGTATATATCACAGCCACATATTATATAACACAGCCACATAGTATATAACACAGCCCACATAGTATATCGCACAGCCACATTGTATATAACACAGCCTACATAGTACACTGCTCAAAAAAGTAAAGGGAACACTCAAATAACACATCCTAGATCTAAATGAATGAAATATTCTTATTGAATACTATGTTGTGTACAAAGTTGAATGTGCTGTCAACATAATCACATAAAAATCATCAATGGAAATCAAATTTTTTAACCAATTGAGGCCTGGATTTGGAAAGACCGCCAAAATGAAAGTGGAAACAAGTCAAAATGAAAATCAAAACAAGACAAAATTAAAGTGGAAACAAGTCAAAATGATGCTCAGTATTGTGTGTGGCTTCCAAGTGCCTGTATGACCTCCCTACAACACCTGGGCATGCTCCTGATGAGGTTGCAAATGTTCTCCTGAGGGATCTCCTCCCAGACCTAGACTAAAGCATCCGTCAACTCCTGGACAGTCTGTGGTGCAACGTGACATTGGTGAATGGAGCGAGACATGCTGTCCCAGATGTGCTCAATTGGATTCAGGTCTGGGGAACGGGCAGGCCAGTCCATAGCTTCAATGCCCTCATCTTGTAGGAACTGCTGACACATTCCAGCCACATGAGGTCTGGCGTTGTCCTGCATTAGGAGGAACCCAGGGCCAACCCCACCATCATATGATCTCACACGGGTCTGAAGATCTCATCTCGGTACCTAATGGCAGTCAGGCTACCTCTGGCGAGCACATGGAGGGCTGTGTGGCCCTCCAAAGAAATGCCACCCCACACCATTACTGACCCACTGCCAAACCGGTCATGCTGAAGGATGTTGCAGGCAGCAGATCACTCTTCACGGCGTCTCCAGACCGGTTTGGCAGTGGGTCAGTAATGGTGTGGGGTGGTATTTCTTTGGAGGGCCACATAGCCCTCCATGTGCTCGCCAGAGGTAGCCTGACTGCCATTAGGTACCGAGATGAGATCCTCAGACCCCTTGTGAGACCATATGCTGGTGCGGTTGGCCCTGGGTTCCTCCTAATGCAGGACAATGCCAGACCTCATGTGGCTGGAATGTGTCAGCAGTTCCTGCAAGATGAAGGCATTGAAGCTATGGACTGGCCTGCCCGTTCCACAGACCTGAATCCGATTGAGCACATCTGGGACAGCATGTCTCGCTCCATTCACCAACGTCACGTTGCACCACAGACTGTCCAGGAGTTGATGGATGCTTTAGTCCAGGTCTGGGAGGAGATACCTCAGGAGAACATCTGCAACCTCATCATGAGCATGCCCAGGCGTTGTAGGGAGGTCATGCAGGCACGTGGAGACAACACACAGTACTGAGCATCATTTTAACTTGTTTCCACTTTAATTTTGTCTTGTTTTGATTTTCATTTTGACTTGTTTCCACTTTCATTTTGGGGGTCTCTCCAAATCCAGGCCTCCATTGGTTCAAAAATTTATTTCCATTGATGATTTTTGTGTGATTATGTTGACAGCACATTCAACAAAGTATTCAATGAGAATATTTCATTCATTTTGATCTAGGATTTGTTATTTGAGTGTTCCCTTTATTTTTTTGAGCAGTGTATATAGCACTGCCCACATAGCATATAGCACAGCCCCATAGTATATAGCACAGCACGCACTGTTATGTTTTGGTAGCTGAGGAGAGCAGGCAAAAACGGCAATACACCAGAGAGGTTGGAATCTATTGGATTGCAGTACCCTGACTAACCACCACAACTAAAGGCAGCCGTGGAGCGTTCATACGTTGGTCCTAGACGCCTCGTCACAGCCTGAGAGATTAACTACACCTAAAGATAGAAAGAGGAAAGCTATCTGCCCCGGAGCAGATTCCCAAAGAACATAGGAAGCCCCCAAACATGTAATGGCGGTTAGACAAGAGGAAATACAGAAACAGACAGAAAATAGTATGAGCAAACGCTGGGGCCCAATCTGCCTAGACAGAAAAGGATAGAAAGGATACTCACTGCAATCCAAAAAAACCCCTAAAAAATGCCAACGCTACTAATTGCAAAAACACCTGAGATCACATGACCTCTACCACCTAAATCAGTTCTCTGGTGTAACAAAACTACGCCGCAGCCGCTGAAAAAACTGGAAAAGGCAAATGAACAATCAACAGTGGCTCCAGCGGAACCGAGAGGAGCCCAAGCCCCCCGGGGGGGGGGGGGGGAACCTGGCTAACCTCACAGAAATGCAGAGAAATATGCAAATGGCAAGCACAAAAACAAAAACAGAAAATATCTTATCTGAAAGCAGAAGAAGAGGCAAGACTCAGCAAGCTTCCAAGTGAACCAGGAACCACAGTTGAGACAAGAACAATTGATCACCGGCAACCATGATGGGAGGGAACCTCTCTTATATCAAGCCAGTCTGTGAATCCTGATTGCCAATCCTCATTGAATGGTTCAGTACTGTTTGTAACCACCAGAGGAGCTTCTGCTCAGAATTCATTTCCAAAACATTTACAACAGTACCTCCCCCCTTGAGGAGGGGTCACCGAACCATCATTTGTGCAACCAGGTTGGTCAGGATGAGCTTGGTGATACGCACGGATCAGTCTCCTAGCATGGATGTCCGAAGCAAACACCCAAGAATTGTCCTCCTGAGAATAACTTCTCCACTTAACCAAATACTGGAGTTTCCGTCTAGAAAAACGAGAATCCAATATTTTCTCAACCACATACTCCAGATTGCCCTCAACCAAAACAGGGTCAGGAGGCCCAGCCATAGGAACTACTGGCTCGACAAACCTCTTCAGTAAGGACTTGTGGAACACGTTATGGATCTTAAATGTCCCTGGAAGAAGTAAACGAAAGGAAACAGGATTAAGAATCTCCATGATCTTATAAGGTCCAATGAACCTAGGCTTAAACTTAGGAGATGCAACTCTCATAGGGATATTTCTTGAGGACAACCAGACCAAGTCCCCCACTTTAAACCGAGGACCATAAGTCCTATGCCGGTTGGCAAACCGCTGGGCCTTCTCCTGAGTGAGGGACAACCTCTCCACTACCTGGTCCAAATCTGCTGCATACGCTCCACAACAGAGTTCACACCCGGACAGACAGAAGCATCCGTCTGTCCAGAAGAAAATCGAGGGTGAAACCCAAAATTGCAGAAAAATGGAGACATCAAAGTGGCAGAGCTAGCCCTATTATTAAGAGCAAACTCAGCTAAAGGCAAAAAAGAGACCCAGTCATCTTGATCAGCAGACACAAAGCATCTCAGATAAGTCTCCAATGTCTGGTTTGTTCTCTCAGTTTGTCCATTGGTCTGAGGATGAAAAGCAGAGGAGAAAGACAATTGAACACCAAATTTAGAACAAAAAGTCCTCCAAAATCTGGAAACAAACTGGACTCCTCTATCAGACACAATGTTCTCAGGAATGCCATGTAACCGAACCATGTGCTGAAGGAGCAAAGGCACCAATTCGGAGGAGGAAGGCAACTTAGGTAATGGCACAAGATGTATCATCTTGGAAAACCTATCACAAATCACCCAGATAACGGTCATTCTCTGAGAAACAGGGAGGTCGGAAATAAAATCCATAGAGATATGGGTCCATGGTCTCTTGGGCACAGGCAATGGCATCAACAAACCACTAGAGCGAGAGCAAGGCTTGGAGCGAGAGCAAGTCCCACAGGACTGCACAAACTCCCTGACGTCACGAGATAAAGTAGGCCACCAAAAAGACCGACTCACCAAGTCTCTGGTACCAAAAATTCCGGGATGACCGGCCAACGCGGAACAATGAATCTCAGACATCACACTCTTTTTCCACCGGTCTGGGACAAACAATTTCCCAATAGGGCAGCGCTCGGGTTTATCCTCCTGACACCCTTCTAGAGCCAGTCTCAAATTGGGCGAGATGGCGGAAAGAACTACACCCTCTTTCAAAATAACAGCAGGATCAGATAACTCAGGAGAGTCCGCAAGGAAACTCCTCGAGAGGGCGTCCGCCTTAACATTCTTAGTGCCAGGAAGAAAGGAAACCACAAAATTAAAACGTGTGAAAAACAAGGCCCACCTGGCCTGTCTAGGATTAAGTCGCTAGGCTGATTCCAGATAAACCAGATTCTTATGGTCCGTGAGGACCACCACCTGATGTTTGGCTCCCTCCAGCCAATGTCTCCACTCTTCAAAAGCCCACTTCATGGCCAATAACTCCCGATTACCCACGTCATAATTACGTTCAGTTGGAGAAAATTTTCAAGAGAAAAAGGCACAAGGGTTACTTTTAGAGGTCTCAGGATCTCTTTGGGACAAAACGGCACCTGCCCCAATTTCAGAGGCATCAACCTCCACCTGAAATGGCAGAGAAACATCAGGCTGCCGTAGAACAGGAGCAGAAGTGAATCTCTGCTTAAGTTCCTGAAACGCAGAGACTGCCTCAGGAGGCCAATTCACCACATCAGAACCCTTTTTGGTCAAGTCAGTCAATGGTTTAACAATAACAGAGAAATTACCAATAAATTTATGATAAAAATTGGCAAAACCCAAGAATTTCTGAAGAGCCTTTAATGAAGTAGGTTGGACCCAATCACAGATGGCCTGAACCTTGACCTGGTCCATTTCAATAACAGATGGAGACAAAATGAATCCCAGAAATGAGATCCTCTGTACGCCAAAAAGACACTTTGATCCCTTCACATACAGAGCATTCTCTCTCAAAATCTGGAACACAGTCCGAACATGTTTCACATGAGAGTCCCAGTCACTGGAAAAAATCAAGATATCATCCAAATAAACAATCAGAAATTTATCCACAAAATCCCTGAAAATGTCATTCATGAAGGACTGGAAGACGGAAGGAGCATTAGTGAGCCCAAAGGGCATCACTAGGTATTCAAAATGCCCCTCTGGGGTATTAAACGCCATCTTCCATTCATCCCCGTGCTTAATGCGAATAAGGTTATACGCCCCCCTGAGGTCAAGCTTGGTAAACCAAGTAGCACTTTTCACCCTGGAAAACAGGTCAGAAATCAAGGGTAACGGATATTGATATTTCACAGTGATCTTGTTCAAGAGACGATAATCAATACACGGCCTTAATCAACCATCCTTTTTGGCCACAAAGAAAAAAACGGCACCCAAGGGTGAAGAGGATGGTCTGATATGACCCTTCTCCAATGACTCCTTGATATAAGACCGCATAGCGTCATGTTCAGGTACAGACAAGTTAAAAAGGCAACCTTTAGGGAATTTACTACCAGGCACTAATTCAATAGCGCAGTCATAGCTCCTATGGGGGGGCAAGGATGCAGATTTACTTTCGCTAAACACATCAGAAAAATCAGTCAAAAAGTCAGGAACTTGCTGAGACTGGGAGAGGCAGAAAAAACAGGAGTGTTGGCATTAACACATTGGCAGCCCCAACTGGTCACAGACACAGATCTCCAATCCAAAACAGGATTATGAGACTGTAACCGAGGGAAACCTAGTACAACAATGTTATGCAGATTATACAGTACCAAAAATTTGCAACTCTCCTGATGATCAGGTTCAACCCTCATTATCACCTGAGTAGAAAACTGGGGTTTATTCTCAGCCAAAGGGGTAGAATCAATCCCCAGTAGGGGAATAGACTTCCGTAGGGGTATCAAGGGAAACCCACAACGCTTGGCAAAATCAAAATCCATCAGGTTAATTGCTGCTCCTGAATCAACAAAAGCCTGAGCAGAAAATGTGGACAGGGAGCAAATCAGGGTAACAGTCAACAGAAATTTAGTCTGAACACTACCCAAGACAACTGAGCGTGCAAAACGTCTTCCCCGCTTAGGGCAGACAGAAATAGCATTAGAGGAGTCACCACAATAGAAACATAACCCATTGCATTTTCGAAACTCATGACGCTGTGCCCCAGAAGACCACTCTATCACACTGCATGGGTTCAGAAGCTGGCTAACAAGGCAACACTATTCCACGCATACCTCTACGCTCACGCAAACGTCTGTCAATTTGAATCGCTAATGACATAGAATCATTGAGACCAGAGGGAGCAGGGAAACCCACCATAACATATTTTACATTCTCTGACAGCCCCTTCCGAAAAAGGGCTGTCAAAGCATCATCATTCCATTTGGTTAGGACTGCCCATTTTCGGAATTTCTGACAGTTTAACTCAGCGTCCTCAAGCCCCTGATTTAATGCCAACAAGGTTCTTTCAGCTTGATCAGTGACATTAGGCTCATCGTACAATAACCCCAGAGCCAGAAAAAATGCATCAACATCACTCAAAACAGGGTCCCCAGGTGTCAGGGAAAAAGCCCAATCCTGAGGATCGCTGCGCAGGAGAGAGATGACAATTTGAACCTGCTGTGCTGCGTTCCCTGAGGACTTAGGTTTTAAGGCAAAAAACAACTTACAGTTATTTTTGAAATTCAGAAATTTGGCCCGATCTCCCAAAAACAAATCTGGCATGGGAATCCTAGGTTCCACAACCGGCAACCCAGCAAGATAGGTAGCAATACTCCGAACCTCAGTGGCAAGCTGATCCACACGGCCAGACAGCTGTGCGAGCTCCATTGAGAGAAAAAAAAATCCTCCTCAGCACCCAGAGAAAAAGAGGGAAAAAATGCAAGAAACAGAAAAAAAAAAAAATCTCTGACAACTCTGACAACTTTTTTTTTCTTTCCACACTATTTTTCCCTTCTGTGAGTACCATACAATTTTCAGTTAGGCCGGTGATACTGTTATGTTTTGGTAGCTGAGGAGAGCAGGCAAAAATGGCAATACACCAGAGAGGTTGGAATCTATTGGATTGCAGTAACCTGACTAACTACCACAACTAAAGGCAGCCGTGGAGCGTTCCTACGTTGGTCCTAGACGCCTCGTCACAGCCTGAGAGATTAACTACACCTAAAGATAGAAAGAGGAAAGCTATCTGCCCCGGAGCAGATCCCCAAAGAACATAGGAAGCCCCCAAACATGTAATGGCGGTTAGACAAGAGGAAATACAGACACAGACAGAAAATAGTATGAGCAAACGCTGGGGCCCAATCTGCCTAGACAGAAAAGGATAGAAAGGATACTCACTGCAATCCAAAAAACCCCCTAAAAAATGCCAACGCTACTAATTGCAAAAACACCTGAGATCACAGACCTCTACCACCTAAATCAGTTCTCTGGTGTAACAAAACTAAGCCGCAGCCACTGAAAAAACTGAAAAAGGCAAATGAACAAACAACAGTGGCTCCAGCGGAACCGAGAGGAGCCCAAGCCCCCCGGGGGGGACCTGGCTAACCTCACAGAAATGCAGAGAAATATGCAAATGGCAAGCACAAAAACAAAAACAGAAAATATCTTATCTGAAAGCAGAAGAAGAGGCAAGACTCAGCAAGCTTCCAAGTGAACCAGGAACCACAGTTGAGACAAGAACAATTGATCACCGGCAACCATGATGGGAGGTTACCTCCCTTATATCAAGCCAGTCTGTGAATCCTGATTGCCAATCTTCATTGAATGGTTCAGTACTGTTTGTAACCACCAGAGGGAGCTTCTGCTCAGAATTAATTTCCAAAACATTCACAACACCGCACAGTATATCGCACAGTCCACATAGTATATAACACAGCCCACATCTCCTCCCCAGGAATGGCCCCACAGTCCAGTACTCACTGATATATTAAAAAAAAAACCACAATCCTCACCTCTGCTCATGCCCGCGCTGCTCCCGGCTCCTGTCTCAGTGGCTGCAGTCTGCCCGGCACACAGTGGGTGCGCAATGATATGATGTCATTGCGCACCCACAGTGTCAGAGGCAGAGGGGAATGATGAGAGAGGGAGCGTCAGCTGATGCTCTCTCCTCCATCATTGCTTTGAACTGTACCGGCAGACGATGATATAGTTAAATGTGGTAGCGGCGGGGGGAGTCGATGCTGGCGGCAGGTTGGCCCCCCTGCCCCACATGGGCATCATAGCGGCTGCGTGATGTGCCGCTAGCTGGGGGCCCCTGGGGGAGCGGGAGCCCTCGACAGCTGCCTGGTCTGCCTGTCCCTAATGCCGGCCCTGAGTACATACACATTATTTGTTGTAATATGCAAAATACTAGCGATCTGTCTACCCAAGCCTATTCAGCATGATTTTGATTCTGCATTTGATGATCTTTGCTAAACTGCATAATACAATATTGTAAAAATCCAAAAAACAAAGCAAATAGGTTAAAAACACTCTTTAGTTTATCATATGTTTGGACACTGAGAATCAAAAGATAAACACTTTAAATTACTGGCAACCAGACCCAACACAAAACAGGCAGATTTCTGCAAAACACAGGTTTCCCTCAGTAGTAACAGTTTTTTTTAAAGGGAATCTGTCAGTAGGATCAACCCTCCTAAGTCGTCTATATGGACATGTAGGTAATAGGAAGCTGAATAAAATGATATCTTGATATCTGGAATCCGATGTCTTATTCCAGAGAAATCCACATTTTTTTTATATGTAAATGACCTCTTCCAGGCTATGGTGAGGATGTTTCCTGGAAGATAACTCTGCCTCCAGAGGTTATTTTAAATAAAAGGGGCCATTACCAGTGTGAGATTTGTAACTAACACAGAGCAGGAGAAATTAAAGTTGTCTTCTTGCAAACACAAGAAGACAGTTGTCTTCTTGCTTTATTGCGAAAATATTGCATCCTATCTGCCTGTGAGATGAAAGCTGAAGCTGAGAGGAACCTGCAGCTGTATCAGTTATAATCACATATAGCTCTGCATTGAGATCAGGAGGGCACAGAGCGGCCATTACACATCACACTGGTAAATCCTCCATCATGTAAAATAAGCTCTGGAGGCAGTTATTTTTCAGGCAACATCCTCCCCATAGCCTTGAAGAAGTAATTTATAAAATGATTAAATATGATTTCGTAACAAGACATCTGATATGAGGCATACAGGTATCAGCAGTTTTTCCCCCTATACCATGTATGCCCATATTAATAGTTTAGATAGGTAAAATGTGGTGACAAATTCCCTTTAACCCCTTTACCCAGAATGTGGTTTACATGTTAATGAACAGGCCAATTTTTACAATTCTGACCACTGTCTCTTTATGTGGTTGTAACTCTAGAACGCCTCAACAGATTCCGGTGATTCTGAGAATGTTTTTTCACGACATATTGTTATTCATGATAGTGGTAAAAATTTCTTTGATATGACTTGCGTTTATTTGTGGAAAAAGCGGAAAAATTTAGAAAATTTTGAACATTTTGCAATTTTCCAACTTTGAATTTTCATGCCCTTAAATCACAGAGATTTGTCACACAAAATAGTCAATAAGTAACATTTCCCACATGTCTACTTTACATCAGCACAATTTTGGAACAAAAATATTTTTTGTTAGGAAGTTATAAGGGTTAAAAGTTGACCAGTGATTTCTAATTTTTCCAACAAAATTTACAACACCATTTTTTTAGGAGCCACATTACATTTCAAGTCACTTTGAGGGGTCTATATGATAGAAGATACCCAAAAGTGACACCATTCTAAAAACTGCACCCCTCAAGGTGCTCAAAACCACATTCAAGAAGTTTATTAACCCTTCAGGTGCTTCACTGGAATTTTTGGAATGTGGAAAAAAAATCAACATTTAACTTTTTTTTCCACAAAAAATTACTTCACATCCAATTTTTTTGTTTTGACATTGTTAACAGGAAAAAATAGACCCCCAAGTTTGTTGTGTAAGTTCTCCTGAGCATGCTCATACACCATATGAGGAAGAAAACTACTGTTTGGACGCATGACAGAGCTCGGAAGGGATGGAGCGCCATTTGACTTTTTGAATGCAAAATTTCCTGGAAGAATTGGCAGACGCCATGTCGCATTTGGAGAACCTCTGATGTGCTTAAACAGTGAAAATCCCCCACAAGTGACACCATTTTGGAAACTAGACCCCTCAGGGAACTGATCTAGATGTGTGGTGAGCATATTGAACTCACAGGTGCTTCACAGAAGTTTATAACGTTGAGCCGTAAAAATAAAAAAACAACAAATTTTCCCCTCAAATATGTTTTTATCATAAAATATTGCATTTTCATAAGAGTAACATGAGAAGTTGCACCATACAATTTGTTGTGCAATTTCTCCTGAGTACGTCGATACTCAATACCTGAATACGTCGATACTCAATATGAGGGATAAAACTACTGTTTGGGTGCATGGCACAGCACAGAAGGGAAGGAGTGTCATTTGACTTTTTGAAAGTAAAATTTCCTGGAATTATTAGCAGACGTTATGTCCAGTTTGGGAGCACCTGATGTGCCTAAACGGTATAAACTCTCAACAAGTGACCCCATTTTGGAAACTAGACCCTTAAGGAATGTATTTAGATGTGTTGTGAGCACTTTGAACCCCCAAGTGCTTCACAGAAGTTTATAATGTTAATCCGTGAAAATAATAAAATCACATTATCCTCAAAAAATGTTATTTTAGCCCTCAAAATCACATTTTCCACACAAAAATGTCAATTTGGCCCCAAATTTTGCATTTTCGTAAGGGTAACAGGAAAAATTGCAACATACAAATTGTTGTGCAATTTCTCCTGAGTACGCCGATACCCCATATGTGGGGGAACACTACTTTTGAGGCTCAGTGCAAAGCTCAGAAGTGAAGAAGTGCCATATTGGAGTTCAGATTTTGCTGGAATGGTTTGAGAGTGCCATGTCACTATGGCAGAGCCCCTGAGGTGCAAGAACAACAGAAACCCCCTATATTTGAACTCATTTTACAAACTATACTGCCCAATGAATTCATCTAGTGATGCAGTGATCATATTGATACCACATGTGCCTCACAGAATTTTATACCACTGAGCGGTGAAGAAAGAATAAATTACATTTTTACCACTAAAATGTTGTTTTGGTCCCAAATTTTACATTTTTCTAAGGGCTATTGGACATTATTTTTTACAACAAATTGAGGCCATTTTTTCCTGAGTGCACAAATACCCTATATGTAGTTTGGAAATATTTTTCAGGCACAGAACAAAGCTCAGAAGACAAGGAGCACCAGATTTTACTGCTATGGTTTGCAGGTGCCATGCCCAAGTGATGAAAAATATTTTTACCAACAAAATTTTGTTTTAGCCCCAGATTTTACATTTTCACACAAGAAGTGGGTAAAAATGGCACCAAAATCTGTCCCACAATTTCTACTGAACATGGCAATACTTCATATGTGGCTGTACAGTGCTACTTGGCCATATGGAGAGACACAAGAGGTACAGAGCGCTATTTGACTCCTGGAGCGCAGATGTTCATAGAACAGTTTGCGGACTCCATATACAGAACCCTAATAGCTAGAAGAGCACAATCCCCCTCAAGTGACTCCATTTTGTAAACTATACCCTTTGGGGAATATCTACAGGTATAGTGACGATTTTGACTCCATGGGTATTTTCCAGAAACAAGCAGCATTGAATGTTTCCAAATGAAAATTGCAAACCGCAGTTGTAGTAACTAGTACTCTGTAATCACCAGTATGCTGTAAAATATTTAGAGTTGAGAGTCCTCAGTGGTTGATACCTTTTAATGGCTAACTGAAAAGATGGTAACAAATTGCAAGCTTTCGAGACTACTCAGGTCTCTTCATCAGGCTAGGACTAATACAAAATCTGAAATCTAATACAAGAGAGACCTGAGTAGTCTTGAAAGCTTGCAATTTGTTACCATCTTTTCAGTTAGCCATTAAAAGGTATCAACCACTGAGGACTCTCAACTCTAAATATTTTTCTATCTACTGGCTAACACGGTACAAAGATATACATCTTTACTGTATCAGTATGCTGTAGTCACCAGTATGTTATGCCCAGCCCGTGCTTCTCGAGGCATACACCCGTAAGTTAGGCAAGTTCTCTTCTCTTCAGAAATGCCAAACGTGGACGCAATATGTGGTTTAGGTACACTGTAGGGCTCAGAAGGGAGAGGCATTTGGATTTGAGAGCAGAGAATTTGGTGAATTTCTTGTGGCGAGTGAGGAGCTATTTCGCTTTTCCAGAGCCTTTGTGCTACCAGTAACATGGAAGCCCCCTATATTTCTGTTAACAAATGACAGACCTGAGTGAGGGCTTGCTTTTTTCTGTGGATTGAGTTGAAGCTTTAATTGGGAACATTTAACATAATGTTTGGGATCACATTTATCTGGCGCTCTACGCTGAGTGCTTACTTTTGGGTTTCCATCTAAATCTCTGAGTGACGTGATTCAGATGAAACCCCCGATGGATCCATTCACTATAATGAGGCAGCAGAGTTACTCTGGACTCCAAATGGCCTCTGTTCAGTTGTGTCCTTCTTTTCAGAAGTGCACAAAACTGTGGCCACTTTTATACATACGAGTGTCGGGCAATTTACTTGCATGTGTGATCCCGGCCTTACTGCGATCTTTGGGAGGCAGAAAGAAAAAATCAACAGCAGGTTAGAATTGGTTTTATTTATTTTTTACGCCATTCCTCATGTGGCATAAGTGATTAGGCGACTTTATTCTTCAGGTCGGTGCGATTACAGCGATACCAGATTTATTTTGGGTTTTTATGTTTGGCTGCTGTCACACACTTAAAGATACTTTTTATTACAAAAAATAGTTTTTGCATCACCACATTTTGAGAGCCATCATTTTTCCATATTTTTGTTCACAGAGTCATGTGAGGGCTTGTTTTTTGCGGGACGAGTTGATGTTTCTAGTGATACATGACATTCTTTGATTGCTTTCTATTCTGATTTTTCTGAGGCAGAATGAACAAAAAACAGCAATTCAGGAATTTCTTTTTTTGGGGGGTTTATGCTGTTCTGTGTGTGGTAAAATTGATAAGGCAGTTTTATTCTTTGGGTCAGTACGATTACAGCGATACCTCATTTATATCTATTTATGTTTTGGTGTTTTTATACAATAAAAATGATGTTATAGAAAACAATTTTTTTGCATCTCTTTATTCTGAGAGCTATAACTTTTTTATTTTTCTGCTGATGGAGCTTTATGGTGGCATGTTTATTGCGGGACAAGATTACGTTTTCAGTGGTACCTTGTTTATTTATATCTGTCTTTTTGATTGCGTTTTATTCCACTTTTTGTTCGGCGGTATGATGATAAAGCATTGTTTTTTGCCTTATTTTTTATTTATTTTTTATGGTGCTCACTAATGGGGTTAACTAGTGGGACAGTTTTATAGCTCGGGTCGTTGCGGACTTACCGATACCAAATATGTGCACTTTTATCATTTTTTTCATACAAATATTTATTTATAGATACAATATCTTTTGATTTTTTTTATTACTATTTTTATATTTTTACAATCATTTTAAAAAATATATTTTTTTTCTTTTTTTTTTAACTTTTTTACTTTGTCCCAATAGGAAATTATCATTTTTTGCAGGCTGATCGCTTGTACAGCATGGAGATGCAGCAGCATCCCAATGCCGTAGAAACTGTCAGCTCTGCACTGACACAGAAACTTGCTCATCATGTGCTGGGCATGATCAGCAAGTTTTCTAGCTCTGGTGACCCGGATGTCATCATAACGTCATCGGGTCACCATGGCAACGATCGGGACCCAGCGTCACACCGCGGGGTCTCCAATCCAAAGGCAGAGGGGCTGTCAGCCCTCTGCCTTCTCCCGGAATGCTGCAATCGATTGGAATGCTGTCACTATATCTCCCGATGTAGTGTGCCCTTACCAACACAGTTACTGGGATTGTACAATTAAAGACTGACACATGGACATGTGCTTGGGGCCAGGGATGCAACATTTCTCTGAAGGCACACCGGGTGAACATTGTGGAGGCTGGGGCTGAGTCCCACCCTGGCACAGCACATGTGATACCGATGCCGAGGATTGCTGGCTCTACTTCTGTCAGGTTTTCCTCCACCTTCTACACCAGGTCCTGCACCCCCTCCTACCCTTCCTCATCCTCCATCTCCGATTAGGTATCTCAGAGCACGTTGTCCACATCAGCCTGAAGCTGAAAGCTCTGCAGCACTGCCTCAGTGAAGTGGCAACAGGCTCTGCTGAAGCTAATTTGTCTAGGAGACAAACAGCACACCAAGGCAGAGTTATTGAAAGATATAACAAATAGTGTTGAGCCACCCCGTAGTGTTCGAGTTCGGTTCGGTTCGCCGAACACCCGTGTGTTCGACGAACTGTTCGTCGAACTGTTCGTCGAACACCCTCGAATACCGTTAAAACCAATGGCAGGCAAACAAAAACACATAGAAACACATAGAAAACACATAGAAAACACTTCAAAGGTGTCCAAAAGCTGACAAACTGTTCAGAAGACACAACTAACACATGGAAAAGTGACAAGTACATATAGTCATGCGAAAAGAAAAGAGTTGGAGGAGTAAAAGGAGGGGGAGACACAGATATAGGCATGTCATGCCCTTCTAAAACCAAAAAGTGCGAAGCCGACACGGCCAGTCCGTTCCTGCCCGTGCGACCTGCGAGTCACTGGGTTTGTGCCAGAGCTGCGGTGGACCCTGATGGCCAGCCCCCCTCCCAATACTGGTGCCTGTCCGCTGGTGGGTCAAGCGAGCTTAACAGCTGGGTTAATCCGTTGACTAGCAGACACTGCTACTAGGCCCAAAATTATTGTCTGGGCTAGATGCAGTTAAAAATTTGTAATTAGATACTCTCGTTGGATGCCGAGAAAGCATTCCATAGAGTCTCCTGGCACGCCATATATTATTCTCTTAAAGGGAATCTGTCACCCTAAATTGGCGGGATATTTAAATGATGGCAGTCAGGTCAGATTGGCGGTGTTTTGGGTACTTGCCTTAACATGTTGTTCGCCGCTGTCTCCATTATTTCTGGGAATTGTAGTTGTTGCCCTCCATATAACGCACCTGCGCATTGCAATCTTGAATTGCGCACGCGCAGTATGCTTTGCCCGCAGATTGCAATGCGCAGGCGCGTTATATGGAGGGCAATGACTACAATTCCCAGAAATAATGGAGACAGCGGCGAACAACATGTTAAGGCAAGTAACCAAAACACTGCCCATCTGACCTGACTGCCATCATTTAAATATCCCGCCAATTTAGGGTGACAGATTCCCTTTAAAAAGCTTGGGGTAGGGGACCCTTTTATAGCCAAAATCATGGCCCTGTATCGTAATCCGTCAACTAGGCTGAAGATAAATGGAACATTATCATCACCTTTCATAATCACCAATGGGACAAGGCAGGGATGTCCTCTGACCCCTCTCTTATACATCCTAGTGATGGAGCACCTGCTCTCATCAATTCACGATAACCCCAATATTAGGGGGATTGAGGTGGGAGGCACCGAGTACAAGTGCTCTGCGTTTGCTGATGAATGATGTCCTAGTATATATCACTCAACCACATATATCCATCACTGCTGTTATGGCTGAAATAGATCACTTTGGTACATGGTCAAATTTTAAAATCAATGCAGCGAAGTCTGAGGCCCTCGATGTTTCCCTCCCCAAATCCATACAGGATTCCATCCAGTCCAACTTTCCCTTTGCCTGGCCCTCACAGGGTATCAAATACTTAGGAATTTGTATTCATAGAGACCTCTCCCGTCTATTTTTTCTTAATTTTGGGCCCTTTATTGAACAACTCCGTAGAGATCTTACTTCTTGGACGGTGAAGGATTTTTCCAGGTTCGGCATAATAAATATACTAAAAATGAACGTCCTACCTAAACTCTTATACCTCTTCCAAACCATTCCCGTGGTAATTCTCTCAAATTTTTGTAAAAGACTACGCATTAGCTTTTGCAGATTTATCTGGGCAAGTGGGCATCCACGCATTCGGGGGGACGTTCTGATCAGACACAAACAAAAGGGGGGCCTTAGCCTTCCAGATTGCAGAAGGTATTACATGGCAGCAGTACACGCTAGAATCCTCGACTTCTTCCATCATTCAGAGGGGAAATTGTGGGTCAAAATAGCTCAATCCATTTGTCCTAAAGCTCTTACCACTCTCCCATGGTGCGCCCATTTAATTGTCCCCTCTCTTGGTCTCATGTCATATAGTACTTATGCCACTGCTTTGGCTTTGAGATCCCCAAAAAAAGCTTATCCTCAATCGACACCCAGGGCCCCTTGCTCCCGATTTCAGATAATCCAGATTTCCCACCAGGACTATCTGAAAATAGATTTCTCGGTTCAAATAAATCCCATCCGATATTATTTTCTCATGTCATCTCCAATACTTCGCTGCTCCCCCTCAATGACTTGTTACAGGGAAGAGCCACTTCCTCGAAGGCAAATTTTGAATATAAACAGTTACAACACTTCTATTCAACTGTGAAGAAGCACACACAACTTCATAGAGATCTCACAAACTTTGAAAATTGAGCCTATCATTGTCACCCCCTACACACTCCATCTCCCTACTGTATAATCTCCTCATTGCCCAGGTAAAGGGTATGCCACACTAAACAATATCGCTAACGAGATCGCTAAAAAACGTCACTATTTAGCGATCCCGTTAGCGATATTGTTCAGTGCGGCAGCTTCCAGCGACGAGCTTCCTGCTGTGATCTCGCTCGTCGCTGGAATCGCTCCGGACCCTATTTTCTCGTCGGCGCTCCCGCTGGGTAAGTATCTAATCGCTGTGTGGCACCTTTTCTTAGCGATTTAGCGGTACTTTTGTACCGCTAAAGTCGTTAAGAAGATCGCTAACGGCGATAGCGTCGTTAACTATATCGCTAAATGTGGCCGCATTTAGCGATATAGAAACGATCCCGCTAGCGATCTCATTAGTATGCAACGCTAACGAGATCGCTAGCGGGATTGCTTAGTGTGGCAGTACCTTAACTGACAATAGGCCAGGATTATGCGGTGCATGGGAAAGAGAACTGGGGAAGTCCTTCTGTGACTCACAATGGGATAAATGTTTCTTCCTAACACATAAAACCTCAATAGGGTCCAAAGCTCAGGAAACCTCCTTCAAAATTATCTCTAGATGGTACTGGGTACCAGCAGTCCTTCATAGATGGTATCCAGTGGTCTCAGATAGATGTTGGAGATGTGGGGAAAGGGTCAATGTCACACATATGGTGGGCATGCTCTATAATAAATGCATTTTGGGCAAAGGTGGTTCCCATGATTGAGAAAATAACTGGTTGGACTATCTCTAATACGCCCAAAGCACTCCTTTTATCAATGTTACCAATAAGTAAACATAGTTATAAAAGCTCATCAATAGGCTACCTAATACAGGTGGCTAAGAATGTCATTCCACGACACTGGAAAAGCAGAGACCCACCCACTGTGGAGGAATGGTTCGCGCAGATTTCCCTCCTTAATAGGATGGAGCATATGATTGCCATCTCATCGGCTGATGTTGATAGATACTGTGTGATTTGGAGGAATTGTATTGATTTTAAAAACTCGGACGCCTACCATGAAGGCCCCAACTAAAGTTATCCGTGATGTCGGCACAACAATGATCATAATCTCACTCTATTGATTGGTGGTCTGCCATGGTCCGCTCCCTCTCTCTCTATCTTTCATATTGAAAATACATGCTTGAAAATCTCCTCCTCATTCCTTACCAGTTTGCAAAGCTCACTTAATAATTTTATTTGGGGTAGGAAGAAAGCCAGAGTGGCTCAAAATGTTCTTTATAATCAAAAAATTTATGGTGGAGCAGGACTACCGAACATTTCGGCTTATTACTCTGCTAATCTGATCAAACAGAGCTGTTTTTGGTGGCCTCATAAAGACCCTCCAGCCTGGTACGATTTACAACTCTTTTTAAACAGCTACAAACCTCCCCATTTGTTAGTATTAGGTTTTCTCTTAAACAAGTAAATTCCTTATAGTTCCCACCCCATTCTCCAGCCCTCCATTGAGGCCTGGAAAGGCTTGCTAAAACAAAAAAAGGTTTGTGATAAAATCCATATCCTCAAGAATATTCCATTATCTCTTATCCATGAATCTAGGGGATTGGTCTTAGACCCTCTCTGGCTAAAATTGGGTATTAAGAAACTGGGAGATATCTACGATGGTTCTAAATTCTATCCTTATTCTTTTATTAAAGAACATTTCCATTCATCCTCCCTATCATTTTATCACTACATTATTCTCAAGGAACAAATTTATGTCTTCCTGCAAGTGCGCCCTCGGATTTCTGAACCGGTTTTAAATTTACTTTGCAACTTAGATCATAAAATTTTTTGGAGTCTTAACTACGTTTACCAATGATTTAACCACAGAACGCAGTTGGTCAAAACACAAAACATGGTTAAATGGGAGTCGGAACTTCATTTAAAGTTTGACCACTCTGAATGGGAATATGCCTGTACACTTTCCTATGCATCTTCTCTCTCTATGGCCCTTCAAGAATCATACCACAAACTCCTCACAAGGTGGTATTTTACTCCTGCAAGATTATCTAAAATTAACAAAATTCATTCACCTAATTGATGGAGAAACTGTGGTCGTTATGGTAATCTCCTACACATTTTCTGGCAATGCCCGAAAATCTGTCCCCTCTGGAAGAAAGTATTGGGTCTTATTAATGCCATCTCTTCTAAACAAATTCTACTAACTTCTCAATTGGCCCTTCTCACACTAAATACTTAAAAATTGACCCACATTTGAGATTATTAATAGTCCACATGCTACTGATAACCAAAAACAGCATTGCTCTCTACTGGAAAAAATCAGAGTCACCCTCTTTTCAAGACATTGTTGATAAAATCACACTTCATAAATCGTTTGAATATAAACTAGCATTGGTTAATAATCACTGCGATAAATTCTTCAAAAAATCGTCCAAATGGATGGAATTGTTTCCATAATATTCGAAATGTACTTGTCTGTTTTCTTTCTTATTAGTTCATTTTATGTTATAAACTTTGTCACTAATGTACTATAGTTACAATTTCATATTGTTTCCTCCTTCACTGCCTTTCCTGCTTTTTTCCTTTCCCTTTCCTTGTATCTCCCTCTTTCCCTTCCTTATTCCCTATTGTTTCCCTTCCCGTCCTTGAAAATTTGAATAAAATTATTGGAAAAGAAAAATACATGCTTGATCTGGATATTGATGGAAAACCCTCCCTGTACCCCCAATGTACTGTCGTTATGCATATATTTATAGTTATACTACCCCTTTTACTATGTATATTGTATTTTCTTGTACTTTTTCACCACAAAAAATAAATAAAAGGAATTATCAAAAAAAAATTTAATTAGATCTACAGGCGGTGGCTTCTCCACTGACTAGCAGACACTGAAGCTTTGGAGCAGACCTCTGATTCCCAGGCTACAGTATGAGTAAACAGCTCAGTTTTGACACTCAACCATCTGTGTTACCCCAAGCCATAGTGTATGTAGTTTCTTACGGTTAAAAGGGGGGGGGGAAGACCCAACTCACCTGTAATTGACGATGCCAACGTCACGTAAAACACAGCAGGGGGACTCCAAAAAGAGTCTCCATTTTTTCCAAAAATTTGGGGCACAGACACCACTTAAGTAGCATCAATTGCCCCAGAGTTGCTTAAAACGTTTGGTGAGGTGATTTTATCAAATCCTCAAGCTTTTACTCTCCCCAGGATGACACAGGGGTAGAAAAGTCCTTTCGGATCCATGATTTGTTCATCTTTATGAACGCGAGTCTGTCTACATTGTCAGTGGACAGCCGCGTGCGCTTATCTGTTAGCACACCACCAGCAGCGCTGAACACACGTTCAGAGAGAACGCTGGCTGCGGGGCATGACAAGATCTCCAAGGCGTGAGTGGCGAGCTCTGGCCATTTATCCAGATTGGAAGCCCTAAAAGAGCAAGGATCCAGTGACACAGTCATGGCTTCCATGTTCAGTTGGAGATATTCCTGTACCATCGTCTCTAGGCGTTGACTATGTGTCTGACTTCTTGTCTCCTGTGGCCTTGCAAAGGATGGGCTAAAAAAGTGGTGAAAGGATTCCGCAAAATTGCTGTTAACACCAGCAGATACTGTGTTTCTGTTACGGTTTGAGTGCTGAAGACTCGACAGTCCCACGGTTGGCAAGTTAGAACTCTAAGATTCACTACGTGCACCACTGGTGTTTTGTGGAAAAGCACATGTAAGATTCTGCAACAGTCTCTGCTGATACTCCTGCATGCGTGAATCCCTTTCTATGGCAGGAATTATTTCGGCAAATTTACTTTTGTACCGGGAATCTAACAGTGTGGCTACCAGTAGTCAGGATTATTTCGAATTCTGACAATTCGAGGGTCATGTTGCAGGTAGTGCAGCAAGAAGGCACTCATGTGTCTTGCGCATCCAGGAGCACCAAGTCCCTGTTGCGTTGGTGGCGAGGTAAGAATCCTGCTTCCTTCCTCTGCCCTCTCCCCCCAACCTCGCACAACAGAAATGTGATCAAGGTCTCCCTCATCTGATGAGTCTTCCATGCCCATCGCCAGTTCGTCCTCCACTTCTTCCTGGGCTCCTGAACCTAATAGAATGAGTACCACACACTGCTACTATGCCCACAATTATTGTCCAGGCAAGATGCAGCTAAAAATTATTTTTTATTTGAACGTTGGTGGAGCTTTGTAGAGATACGATACGATACACTTTATTGTTCTCGAGGGAAATTATTTTATCACAGCAGCGTTACAACAGCATTACAAACAAACCATTACAAACAGCATTACATAGAGTAATTACTAGACACAGATTTGCACATGACTAACCACAATACGTAACAAACAAAGGTACACAAATCTCTAATCATTTCCATTAATGCGCCAGTCCTAGGTCGTAGTCATCTTTCACCCTTAGTGAATTGTTATACATCCCCATAGCGGTAGGCACAAACGATTTCCTGAATTTCTCCTTCTTGCACCTTGGAAGGATTAGACAGCTGCTGAATGTGCTCTTCTGCTTCAAGAACAGCTCGAATAGTGGGTGTGTATTATTGTTCATTATAGCCCTGCACTTCTTTTGAATCCTATCCTCCACTACTTCCTCAAAAGAGTCAAGATGGAGGCCAACAGCCGCGCTTGCCTTCTTGATAAGTTTGTTGAGTTTATTAGCGTCAGCTACTCGCACACTACTGCCCCAGCAAATGATAGCAAAAAAGATGGCGCTTGCTACAACGGACTGGTAGAACATTTCCAGCATTTTGCTGCACACATTGAACGACCTGAGCTTCCGCAGAAAGTACAGTCTGCTCATTCCCTTCTTGTGAACCTTCTCTGTATGACACCTCCAATCAAGTTTGCTGTCAAGGTGAACCCCCAAATATTTGTAGCTCTCAACCATCTCCACCTCCTGGCCAGCAATAGTGATCGGTAAGTAATTATCCTTTTTCCTTCTATAACTCACCACCATCTCCTTGGTTTTCTTCACATTTAGTTCTAGACAGTTAGTCTGACACCAATCCACAAAGTCAGAAACCACCCTTCTATATTCCTCCTTCCCCCGGCCCCCCAAAATGCCCCCTACAATCACTGAGTCATCTGAGAATTTTTGCAGGTGACAGAAGTCGGATTTATACTGAAAGTCAGCTGTATACAATATGAAGAGGAAGGGCAACAGCACTGTACCCTGAGGGGCTCCAACACTGCTCCGTACACTGCCAGATACCACCTCCCTCATCCTTACAAACTGCGGCATGTCTGTCAGGTAGTTACTTGTCCAGTTCACCATCCCCTCATCCACCGCCATAGCAGTCAACTTATTACGTAGTAAGGGTGGCTGTAAGGTATTGAAAGCACTTGAGAAGTCAAAGAACATTGCGCGCACTGCAGTGCCATCATTATCCAAGAATGAATGTACTGTATGTAGCAGAGACACTACAGCATCATCCACCCCCAATCTCTACTGGTACTCAAATTGCAGGGGGTCAGTGTAGGCCCTCACCCTCGGGCACAAGTAGGCAAGTACTATTCTCTCCAACGACATCATAGCATGCGATGTTAAGGTCACTGGATGATAGTCGTGTAGGGAAGTTGGAGAGGTGATCTTGGGAACTGGCACCAGGCAAGTGGTCTTCCACAGCACTGGTATTCTCTGTGATTGTAGGCTCCTGTTAAACAGGTACTGAAAGACATTACACAGTTGGTTTGCAAACACTTTTAGGACACGTGGACTGAGGCCATCAGGCCCAGCTGCTTTGCCAATGACTAGTTTACGAAACTGTTTCCTCACATCGCTTGGGGAGACAATGAAAGCAGGCAGCTTATCCCCCAATGTCAATGCTGCAGATCGTTCCTTAGCTCCATCCCTCATTCCTGATGACGCAGCACATGTGTTGGTAAATCTGTTGAAAAACTGGTTCATTTCATTAGCCATGGGCAGATCCACTTCCCCACACTCCGGCCTTGCCTTAAACCCAGTTAACTGCTTCATGCCCAACCACACCTCCTTGGAATTGTTGTGTGACAGTTTATTTTCTAATTTAATTCGGAACGCCTTACGGGCAATCTTAATTTTCCCTTTTAAGTCCCTTTATATCAATTTCAGTTTCTTAGTATCCTTCATTTTAAATGCCATTTTTTCTCATTTAGTAAGTGTTTCAATTCTTTTGTAATCCAAGGCTTGTTATTTGCATAACATCGAATCTTTTTAACTGGTACTACAGTATCCGTACAAAAATTTATGTAATCTGTTACTCTTCCGACAATATCATTTACATCATCATTCTCTTCTCTGTCGCATATCACCTCCCAGTCTGTGAGGTCAAAACAGTCTTGCAGAGCTTGTTCAGCTGCAGGAGACCACCTCCTGATTAGTTTTATTGTGGCTGGTTGTTTACTGACAACAGGTTGATAAGATGAAGACAATAGTATGAGGTTGTGGTCAGATTTCCCCAGGGAGGGTAATGCAGACCATGAATAGGCGACTTTAACATTTGCATAGAGGAGATCCAATATAGTGCTGTCCCTTGTTGCACACTTAATATATTGATAAAACTTTGGAAGAGCCTTTGAGATCATGACTCTGTTAAAATCCCCAGAGATTAATGTTAACGAGTTTGGGTGCTTTGTCTGAAGGCGAGCCAACACCCCCAACAACACTTCCCTAGCTGCCTCTTGGCTAGCAGATGGAGGTATATACATGACTATTGCAATGCAAATGGAGAATTCTCTAGGTAGATAGTAAGGCCTAAGGCCAACTGCTAAAGGGTATGCCACACTAAACAACATCGCTAACGGGATCGCTAAAAAACGTCACTATTTAGCGATCCCGTTAGCGATGTTGTTGTGTGCGGCATCTGTCAGCGACGAGCTCCCTGCTGAGATCCTGCTGTGATCTCGCTCGTCGCTGGAATCGTTCCGAACCCTATTTTATCGTCGGCGCTCCCGCTGGGTAAGTATTATCGCTGAGTGTGGCACCTTTTCTTAGCGATTTAGCGGTACTTTTGTACCGCTAAAGTCGTTAAGGAGATCGCTAACCGCGATAGCGTCCTTAACGACATCGCTAAATGTGGCCGACACTAGCGATATTGTAAACGATCCCGCTAGCGATCTCATTAGTATGCGACGCTAACGAGATCGTTAGCGGGATCGTGTAGTGTGGCAGTACCTTAAGAGTTCAATGTTTTGACAGCAGTGATTTTCTTTAACAGTTATGTGCTGCTGATTACACCATTTGTTGTTAATGTATAGTATCACCCCACCACCCTTCTTCTTACCACACCTAGCCTTGTCTCTATCAGCCCGAACCATTTGAAATCCTGGAATCGAGACACATGAATCAGGAACATCCCCATGTAACCAGGTTTCTGTAAAGCACATAAGACTGCATTCCTTGAACTCCTTCTGGGTTTTACACAGAGCTAACAGTTCATCTGTCTTATTTCCAGCGAGCGTACATTACCCATGATGATTGATGGTACTGCTGGTTTAAACCTTCTTCTCCTGGACTTCAACTTTTTTCCTGCTCTGCAGCCTTTGAAAGGTCTCCACACTTCACGGGGAACTTGTGGTATGGCCACAGCTGGAGAAGGCTTCAACCTGCTCAGCGCAAGAAGTCGGTCTCTTGAATACACCACACGTTTAGTGACGGGCTTAGGGACTGCCAGCAGATCAGCGACCCTGTCCTTCGCTCCAGTCCACACCGGGACTGACTGTGTCCAGTGTCCACCTCTGTACCCAGATAGCTGCTTCAGTAACCAACAAGGTAGAAGCTGTGTGTATTGCGGAGCTATAGCTGACAGAGGCTGCATTAGATTCATGTCCAAGGGTGCTAATAACTGAGCATCACATGTATCCATTTAGGAGTTGCATGTACCTGTGGGTGATGTACGTAGTAGTGGCAGATCGGAGTGCCGATCCAGAGCTGCTTGTCCAAGGGCATCTTCCCACAATGGTCCGTCATTCAGGAACAGTGCAATCCGCAGGGTGTAAAATATTTACAGTGCGATCAACAGGGTGGAAAACATCCATCAATCCAAGGTTAATATCCACAGTGCGATCAACAGGGTGCAAAACATACATCAATCCAAGGTTAATATCCACAGTGTGATCAACGGCCTAATAGAATGAGTACCACACACTGATACTATGCCCACATTTATTCTACAGGCAAGATGCAGCTAAAAATTCTTTTTTATTTGAACGCTGATGGAGCTTTGTATAGATGGCCTAATAGAATGAGTATCGCACACTGCTACTATGCCCACAATTATTGTACAAGCAAGATGCAGCTAAAAATTCTTTTTTATTTGAACGCTGGTGGAGCTTTGTATAGATGGCCTAATAGAATGAGTACCACACACTGCTACTATGCCCACAATTATTCTACAGGCAAGATGCAGCTCAAAATTCATAGTTATTTGAACGCTGGTGGAGCTGGCAAAAAGTGATAGGAACTGATGTAACCTAGCCCTTAAAAGGGCTGCAATTACAAATAGTCACTACTCCCAACCTATCTGTCTGTTTATTAAGAGCACAGACCTGCCTGCTAAAAGTGCTAGGAACTGCTGTAACCTAGCCCTCAAAAGGGCTGCAATTACAAACTAGTCCCACTCCCTACTCCCTAAACCTTTCTGTCGCTTTGAAATTTCGCTTCAAATTTGCTGCTGCACAAGATAGCGCTCACAGCAGCAGCAGTGCCGTCTAACACTGAGCTGCAGCAGTGAGAAAACGGTGGTGACGGGGAAAATGGCTGGGTCTTATAGGGCAAGGACATGTGACATACACAGCCAATGACACATGCCCTTGCTTGTGTGAAAAAAAAAAATTCGCTCAGTGTGCACTGCTGATAGTCTGACAGACTGCACCGCCAACTGGAAATGCGGGAAAGTGAAAAAAAAATGGAGATCTTCATTATTTCTGCAGAGATCCATCCCATGCCCTCCCCCCGCCCCGCTGTACACTCAAACTGTGTATTAACATTGATTCCCAGCATTACTGAGAAAAAATCCAGTTACGATTTTGGTGCACGTACAGTATCGAACATAACCTCGAACAGCCGGATTTTTTCCAAATCATTCGGGTTCGTCGAACGGCTCGAACACCGCCTAAAACAGCTCGAATTTGAAATTGGTGAACAGCTCGATTCGAACACCGCTCATCTCTAATAACAAACCAGACAGATCTGTGGCTCTCGCTACTGAACTTCCAACAAGGCATGGTCGTGTGTGATAATGGCCGTAACCTGGTGATGGCTGTGAAGCTTGACAAGCTTACACACATACCATGCTTGGCCCACATGCTAAACTTTGTGGTTCAGCAGTTTCTGAAAACCTACCCAGATTTGCCAGAGTTTCTGATCAAGGTATGCCGCATCAGTGTCCATTTCTGCAAATTGGCTGCTGCTGCCACTGCTCAGGCAGTGCTGCAGCAGAGCATGCAAATGCCAGCTGATTGACTGGTGTGCGATGACACCACATGCTGGAACTCCACACTGCACATGTTGGAAAGGCTTTGTGAGCAGCAGAGGACAGTTGTGAACTGCCAGCTCCAACACGACCGTTGGTATTCTAGGCAGCCTCTGCACAAAACAACTGAAGAGTAGGCATGGATGTCTGCCATTTGTGCTGTTCTCCAAGACTGTGAGGACTGCATAAAAATGGTGAGCGGTGATGACGCCATAATCAGTGCAATGATCTCGCTTCTCTTCCTACATAAACAGTCGCTGCTCACAATTAAAGCTGAAGCTTTGCATGTGGAGATGGAGGAAGACATGAGACAGAGAGATAATACCCAGTCCAGCCTCATCTCATCTGCTTAGCGCAGATTGGGTAACAATAAGGAGGTAGAGGCTGAGGAGGAGGAACAAGAGCTGGTTGCTAGCGCAATAGAGGCTAGTACCCACATAAGCTTTGTCCCGTCTCTACAACATGGATGGGCTGAGCAGGGGAATGAGGAGGAAGAGATGGAGGAGATAGAGAGTAGTCATCATAGTGGAGACAGGGAAGTGTTGGCGGTAGGGAGCTTGGCACAAATGGCCGACTTTATGTACCGCTGCTTTTCCCATGATCCTTGCATTACATTCATCTTGGCCAAAAAAGAGCACTAATTGTTCCCCTTGCTAGACCCATGCTACAAGGAGAACTTTGCTTCTCTCCTAAGGTGGAGAAGTCTAGTAAAATGGTGCTATACCAAAAGGCCATTGTGGAAAATATGTTGAAGAAATTCCTATCAGAATGCTATCGGCAAGGGGCAAGCTTCTTTGCCCAGCCAAGGAGGAGAGGCGAGGGAGACACACACCAGGTACAATAGAGGCAGGGTACACTGTCAAAGGCCTGGGCCAATTTCTGTACACCCTCCCAGCGTCCATGCCTTAATGACCGGGTATTTTTGACAAGAGAAAATTTTTTAAAGATGGTCAAGCAATACCTGGTCGGCAAAACCAGTGTACTCCCCAATTCCTCTGCACCTTCAACTATTGGGTCTCAAAGCTGGACACCTGGCATGATATGTCCCTCTATGTCTTGAAGGTGTTGAGCTGACCTGCCACTAGCATCTTGTCTGAGGGAGTTTTTAGTGCCGCTGGGGGGCATAACAATCAGGCGCTTTCGGTTGTCAACAGAAAATGCCGACAGCTCACTCTGTTAAAAATGAACAAAGCCTAGATTAGCCATGACTTTTTCACATCACCAGATGACAGCAGCACATAAAGTGTTTTTAATCTTCAATATTTGAATGAGGCCCACCAGTTGTTCTATGTCTATGGATGACTGGATGACCTCCCCTATATTTTTTCCTGGCTTTGCACTGTGTGCAAAGCCTTTATGAGTGTAGAAGTTCAACAACTACATTTTCTTAATTTTTTTTATGAGGCACTCCAGTTGGTACCTTCAAGGGTGTATCGATGACCTTCCTTATAATTGTGTTCTGGATTTGCACTGTGTGCAGAGCCTTTATGACTGTAGGAGCACCACAACTACACTTTCCTAACATTTGAATGAGGCATTACATTTGGTGCCTTCAAGGGTGTATGGATGACCCTGCTTGTAATTTATGGCAGGCTTTGCACTTAGTGAAGAGCTTTTATGAGTGTGGGAGTACCACAACTATACTTTGTTCACAATATTTGATTGTAATACTATAGTTGGTGCCTTCAAAGGTGTATGGATTACCATGCTTGTAATTTTTGGCAGGCTTTGCACTTAGTGCAGAGCTTTTATGAGTGTGGGAGTACTACAACTACACTTTGTTCACAATATTTGAATGAGGTAATAATAATAATAATAATAATTTTATTTCTATAGCGCCAACATATTCCGCAGCACTTTACAATATAGAGGGGACTTGTACAGACAATAGACATTGCAGCATACCAATAAACAAATAGATCAAAACCGATACCAAGAGGAATGAGGGCCCTGCTCGCAAGCTTACAATCTATGAGGAAAAAGGAGAGACACGAAAGGTGGATGATAACAATTGTTTTCATTGTTCTGACCAGCCAAAGTGTAAGAGTCGGGTGTTCATGTAATGCTGCATGGACCAGTTAACAGTCTAAATATGTAACAGTACAGACCCAGAGGGCTATTAAATGCATAAAGCTGGTGAGAACATGATGCAAGAAACCTGTTTCTGGTAAAAATTTTGAATGGGCCACACAGGGATAGTTAGATTAATGTGTTGAGGCGGTAGGCCAGTCTGAACAATTGCGTTTTAAGGGCATGCTTAAAACTGTGGGGATTAATCATATTAACCTGGGTAGTGCATTCCAAAGAAGTGGCACAGCACGTGAAAAGTCTTGGAGATGGGAATGGGAGGTTCTGATTATTGAGGATGTTAACCTCAGGTCATTAGCAGAACGGAGGGCACGGGTAGGGTGATAGGCTGAGACAAGGGAGGAGATGTAGGGTGGTGCTGAGCCATGGAGTGCTTTGTGGGTGAGGGTAATAAGTTTATACTGAATTCTGGAGTGGATGGGTAAAAAGTGTAATGACTGGCACAAGGCAGAGGCATCGGTATAACGATTGGTGAGGAATATGATCCTGGCTGCAGCACTGGGTACAACAGTTGGTGCCTTTAAGGGTGTATGGCTGACCCTGCTTGTAATTTTGGCAGCCTTTGCACTAAATGCAAACTTTTTATGAGTCTAGGAGTACCACTATATGACAATTTGAACAGAATGTGTATAAGGCCCTCCTTTGATTCTAAGATAGGGTGTATCCGAGTCCCTCTTCCATCAAATTGTTGGCAGCTCTTGCTTCCTTCATAAATTACATTAAAATTTCCAATTTGTTAATAAAAATTTCAATTTTGGTTTACTTAAATTATTTTTTTTTTTAAATCATTTAAAAATTTTGCCTTATATAAAAGTCATTATACAGGAAAGAATGTTTCTTAACTTTTTGCCTGTAAACTCTAATTTCTCATCGATTTTGAATGCTGTATTTACAGCCCTTAAAGTGTGACACTATTGTTCTCAGAAGCGATCTGGGAGTCAGAGATGCTTTCACGAGTCTTCCCCATGCTGTTCTCCTTCCATTCAGCACTTTTTCCATCCATTTCAACATTTTTATTGTTCCCCAGACCTCCTTGTGGGGTCTGCCAGAAAGATGCTTGGATTTCCCATTGACTCCCATTATACTTGCTACACAAAGCGAGCATCCAATCATTTGAGTGCTCGCTCATCCCGAGTTATCAGGAGAACTATACTACATTTCTAATTGGAGGTATTTGTGAATATTATTATTACACCTACTACATATTGGAATAGTATCTTGGAGATGGGAATACCCATTTAATTTCCAAAGATGGAACTGCAGACAAATTGTACTTATAAAGTCATTTTCACCCACAGATTACAGCAGATCACTAGAGATTTCAGCAGGGGAACATGCTGTGGTCAGTTTATTGTAAAGGGACTGTTAACAAGTTCAGGGAAACACCATTGACATTCTTCTACAACAGATAAACATGTTTGTAGCAAACTGTAACATCTGCCTATTAATTAATTAATTTCATTTTTTAGAATACTCAGTAGCAACATAAATGTGCTCTACAAGAACCGTTTATAGCATTCTGGATGTGTTATCGAGACCTCAGATGTCCCTTGGTGAAATAATCTGGTAGGGAGACATATATCTGTTAAATTCTATTTTATAGCAAAGATTACACAACTATTAAAACCATCAATACGCTATTGTTTTTCCTTGAAATGCCACAGCTATGTCGGCTATGTCTCACGTGAGCTTGTATTTCTTTGCAGCATTATCAGGAAATCAAAAGCTGTAAAATAGGAGTCTCACAAAACAGCTTGAGCCTCAGGCACTGCAGAATTTATTGTTGGCAGACTTCCTGTCTTCAACCACTCCCAGGATTTTCTTGGAGAAATCCCCCAATAACTTCTTGTGAAAATTACCAGTTATCATGACAGAACAATAAAAACACAGACAAGTGGGGGAAGGTGATATAGAGCTCAGCAACATATAATGTGCAGAAAGAATACATTGGCCCCTAGCAAGTCTTTAGTTCACAATGGGCTTCACAACTATTTCATTCATAAATTCACTCAAAAGAAGGAAAACAAGGAAATCAATGTCCAGATAAGTGACATGTCTCTAAAGGGTATGCCACACTGAACAATATCGCTAACGGGATCGCTAAAAAACGTCACTATTTAGCGATCCTGTTAGCGATGTTGTTCAG
Organism: Oophaga sylvatica; assembly: GCA_033576555.1. NCBI lineage: Eukaryota > Metazoa > Chordata > Amphibia > Anura > Dendrobatidae > Oophaga > Oophaga sylvatica. Next base: position 689,154,697 of record JARQOD010000001.1, on the reverse strand, counting down.
TGCGGCAGCTGCCAGCGACGAGCTTCCTGCTGTGATCTCGCTCGTCGCTGGAATCGTTCCGGACCCTATTTTCTCGTCGGCGCTCCCGCTGGGTAAGTATCTAATCGCTGTGTGGCACCTTTTCTTAGCGATTTAGCGGTACTTTTGTACCGCTAAAGTCGTTAAGAAGATCGCTAACGGCGATAGCGTCGTTAACTATATCGCTAAATGTGGCCGCACTTAGCGATATAGAAACAATCCCGCTAGCGATCGCATTAGTATGCGTCGTTATCGTGATCGCTAGCGGGATTGTTTAGTGTGGCAGTACCTTAAGATGTGATTGTTATTCTTCAGGCCTTATATTAAGGACAATGGGAAGGCATTAGTCACTGTTGTATGTTAGCAAGTGATAAGCTTTTCCCTTTGTGACTCTCAACTATCAGTCATTGCACATACAGTTCATACATACTGCCATGTCTGGCCTGTCCTACAAACAGTCACTGTGAAAGGAGGCCAGGGTGGTAGTCGTGGCGAGGAGCTACTGCATCGTCATACTGGGCGGCACAGTGGCTCAGTGGTTAGCACTGCAGCCTTGAGCGCTGGAGTCCTGGGTTCAAATCCCACCAAGGACAACATCTGCAAGGAGTTTGTATGTTCTCCCCCTGTTTGCGTGGGTTTCCTCCGGGTACTCCGGTTTCCTCCCACATTCCAAAGACATACTGATAGGGAAATTAGTGAGCCCCATCGGGGACAGCAATGATAATGTGTGCAAACTGTAAAGCGCTGCGGAATATGTTAGCGCTATTTAAAAATAAAGATTATTATTATTATACTCTGGCTCCCCACAAAGGAAACATAAAGTAGAACACTCACTTTAGAATCTAGGGTTCCTCCTGCTTCAGCCGTCCGGGCTCCAGATTCCCGATTCTCACAAATGACTCCAGAATCCATGTCCATGCTTAATAGTTTAACTTTACTTAGCAACGGGGTTCTTATTACAGATGCAGCACAGTTCTCATGCAATGACATTCTAGGAGCTTTCCCTGGCAATCTCTGCTTCTCCCGGCAATCTCTACCTCGTCCAACAATCTCTGTCTCTCTTGGCAATCTCTGTCCCATCTGACAATCTCTGTCTCTCCTGGCAATCTCTGCCCCACTGGACAATCTCTGTCCCTTCTGTGACGTCAGTGCCTTTAGGTCCACCAGCTTCCTCCCATTCCCCTTGTCCGCTTTAAATAGGAAAAGGTAAAAGATCCTCCTTGAAATGGTTACCATTTAAGACCACTTGCACGCTACTCCACCTTGGGTCCCTTCTTGTCTTAGCAACCTTACCCAAGGCTATCTGACTGTCCTCTTTCACTGCTGCATCACAACTCTCACTAAACCAGGAAGTGCCTCACTATATCCCACTGCTCTACACTACACTCATCTGTAACTCCTCCCAGTCTGGAAAACCCCTAATGCTAACTATGCTATCCTAACACTCTCATTCTCTATAATGCCACCTCTATTCTAGTCCTACTATTGTCCTATGCTACTACTACCTTTCTATTCTATCTTCTATCCTATGCACATTACATGTCAAGTACATATATATTACAGTTATAGTAAATGAAAACATTAACATTTGTAAACGCTACCACAAGTATTAAAGGTGAACAATGTCCAAAGAGGGGGAGACATAAGACGGCCTCCGTCACCTCCTTACAACTGCACATGTAGTTCATACATACTGCCATGTCTGGCCTGTCCTACTCTCAGTCACTGCACATGCAGTTCATACATAATGACATGTCTGGACTGTCCTACTCTCAGTCACTGCACATGCAGTTCATACATACTGCCATGTCTGGCCTGTCCCACTATCAGTCACTGCACATGCAGTTCATACATACTGCCATGTCTGGCCTGTCCTATCAGTCATTGTACATGCAGTTCATACATACTGCTATGTCTGGCCTGTCCTACTATCAGTCACTGCACATGTAGTTTATAGATTCTGCCATGTCTGGCCTGTCCTATCAGTCATTGTACATGCAGTTCATACATACTGCTATGTGTGGCCTGTCCTACCAGTTATTGCACATGCAGTTCATACATACTGAAATGTCTGGCCTGTCCTATGTATTAGGGTATGTGCCCACGATCAGTAATCACTGCGGGTTTGACGCTGTGTACATATGCAGTATCAAACCCACAGCAGCCAGATGTTACAGCATAGTAGATGGGATTTCAAGAAATCCCATGTCCACTATGCGTCCACAGATGCCTGTAGCTCACCCGCGGAGACGGACATGCGGTGCGTCTTTACAGACGGCAAGATGTCAATTTCTGCATGAGAAATTTCACCAATAAAATGTATGGGACACGGTGAATCTGCATCGTTCAGTTCACAAATGCCGATTCACCTGTATTCAATAGACGGCAGCGCTTTTGATGCAGTGAACATGTGATGCGTCCAAAGCGCTGCCACTTCCGGATCGTGTGCACCGGGCCATACTGCAGCCGATAACTGGCATCAACGACATAACACCATTCATTCAAATATGTTACACTTGTTTCTCAGTTGGATCTCAGTCCCCTGTATTCGTCTGTGTCATTGCAGAATAGAGACAGAAAGGCAGAGAGGGCAGGGTGCGGTTTACGGAACAATATGTATTTTCTTCTTTGCTAATCCAAAGAATGAGTAACCTGAGAGGGGAAACTCGCCTGCAGGCATGTTTCCCTGGCCTTTGCGTCTCTGACAGGGTATGTTAGTGGTTACTGAGCAGAACAAAGGGGAAGGCGGCATTCCGGAATTAATCACTGTGCTTAGGAGGTGCATTCCCTTTCCTCCATTCCCTCCCTTATGTATAATCTTGATCTGGGTATCAGGATGGAAGGTAGGCCCTTTCTTCTTGGGTCTCAGGAACCTCTCTTGTCTGTTTTTACCTTTAAAGCAAGGGCAGATAGCATCTGCTTTTTCAAAGATAGCATGGGATTTTGCTTTACATCCCATTGATTTCTTTGAGGCTGCCAGTTCTGTGCTCATGTTTCCCTTTGTCTGCGGTTACAAAATGTGGAGACTGTGAAAGACTTCAAACTTTTGTTTAAGAAACAACAATCTAAAGATGATTTTTTTAAAATAAGAAGCTGATTTCTCTTTGAGTAATGACCATACAATAACAAATACTGAATAGAGAGAATCAGCTGACAGCAAAGATTACAGATTGTGCATAGCTTTGCTGCACAATCTTTCTTTGGTCCAAAGGCAACATTGATGAATTGTACCACTTGCAAAGACTGCAAAAAAAAACAAATAAAAAAAACCTTAATCTGCGGCATTGGTACATATTTTTGAGAACGTTTTTCAAAGCCGTCTAACTCTATATGACTGCAGACTTGCGGATCTTTCAAAACAGCCCGCACCTTGAGCGGTGAGGATTCTTTGGTGCCAGTGTCGGGAAAGGTGGTAACGTGTCCACAAATTGAGATATGCATACTCCCAGCCACAACCCGAATAGACTGTTTCCGGCCTTGTGCAATATACTTGCATTGAGCTAGCTGGAAACAATCTAGTCGGGCTCTGGCTGAGCAAGCACATCGCATACTTACGAGTCAGTGACGTTCTCGGCACTGACACTGTAGAATCCTCACACTGCGCAGTACGTGCATGTGAGGACTCAGAAGTCTGCAGTCACATAGAGTGACTGCAGACTTGTCATCTTAGACCAGACAACACCTTTAAGTTGTCTGAGAGACTACTTAGTTTTTATTTATACTGTGTATATTAATTTATTTTAATAATAATATTTTCTATTACACTGTATATATGTGTTTGCTTTGTGGGACCACAGGAGGACAGCCTGTGACATTATTCCATGTGAGTGTTGCTTTGACTGTATAAAAAGTTACAACTTTCTGGAAGTCAATGACCAATGAGGTACAATATGTTGGCATACCTAAATACAGCAAGAGCCTAGTGATGCCAGTTGGTCATGTTACCAAGCTCTAGGCAGGTACTAAAGGGAGTTCACAAATCGAAAAGTTTAAGCACCATCTGAGTGTGCGGCTTGCCGCGTGAGTTGTCAGATCTGCAGTGCAGTTGATCTGCCGACTGGTTCCTCTGATGTGAGGCAGAGAATATTGGGAATTGCTAACCTCAAATCAGAAGTCAATTTGGCTGTCTTGCTTAGTGAGACCTAATAGGTGGACACTGAGCTTGAAATTGACTGACAATGGCCTGAAGCAGACAGAATTCAGCGGTGTCAAAAATGGACCCATGTGCAACCCAAAATAAACTTTTTCATATCAGGGCACATAAGCGTTTAGCTACACATTTTAGTCAGGCCTTCAAGAATCTCATAATATTCATATAACATACCTGCACCTGGTTAGTGTTGGGGGAACACTGCGGTCAGGAACTCACCTACATTTTAGTGATGCCTCTGACCAGTAATTGCTACACTACATTTTTTACCTCAATGACGAGGAGTGTCTCCAGCACTTTATTTTGAGAGCCCTGTGCTACAAAGTAAATTCTAGAACTACATTATTAGTTATGTATATAATGTCATCATGGAGCACACCACCAGGGCCGTGGGGTACTCGGTACCGGGCCAGGCAGTTCTTAAAGGGAAGTTACAGCAGCAGTGACCCAGTCCGTGGCCCTGGGCATCCAATAAAATTGTCAAAGAAGATGGTGGGGGTAGTTTTGTAGGGGAATTAGTTTGTGACGCTACCCGTGGTTTTCGGCTATATATGGCCGACGCTGCGGTTCAGGTCCACTGTGGTAGATGGTGATGCAGCAGAGATCTTACTGCTCCCCATGGGTAGAACAGGGCCCCAGGGCAGATATGGCAGGCTGTTCAGGTGATGGTGAACGTTGAGGTGCAGAGAATAAGCAAGGGACACAGAAAAGTGCAGTTTTCTTTACCTTTTACTTCTTGGTAGAAGAAGATGCAATCTGGGGTACTAGTTACAGATAATAGTAGGAGTCCGGCTCGCCTGGAGGCATTCAGGGGATCCACGGTGCCAGGTGGGATTAGAGACCTTCCTGCTGCTCTCTCTTTTCTGGTCCCTACTGCCTGTAGCTAAGCTGCGACCCTTTCCTGCATGTTGGCTTTAACCTGTATGGCAAACAGTGTGAGCCTATCACAGGCACTGTCTGTTCACTGGCAGCCCTGGGCTCTTGGTCTGCTGCGGTGCCTCCAGATGTTCGGTGTGGTCAAGGAGCTTGTAGTCCCCTGCCCTCTAGATCCGGCTGTCGGGGCGTACAGCACCCGCACAGCGCAGGACTCTGGCATCCTTTTTATCAGCGCTACGCTCCGGGATCAGCTCTGATGCAGCTGCAATTCCCAGAGCTCTTGTCTCTGCTCCTCTCTCTTCAATCACCTCAGACCAACTGACTCTTTCCAGAACAATCTCCTTACTTCAGCACTAACTCCTCCCACCAACTGTCACTCCCTTAAGCTCTGCCCCTTTTGGTCTGGAGTTAGAACAAGTGTTGGATGTTGTGTATTACCTCGAATGGGGACCTCTTCCTGCTTCCAGGCATGACATCACCACCCTTTAGAGGGAGGCAATGTCACCATGGCAACCGAACTGTGGGGTGCCACAATCATCTGGTCAAATACTTGAAGACTATTTACCAGAAAAGTTCAAACACATAAAAACATAGCATTGTATAGATGTATTATTTGAGAACCCTGTATAAGCATAGAATCTAACAAATAGATAGATGCTGAAATGAATTAAGTTACTGTAATGTATTTTATTAGGATAAAAAAAGTGAATGGTGGTTTCTTTAGTTGGGCTGCGCTGCGGGAATGAAGAGCCTTGAGATTTCAAAATGGTTTTAATCAATACCACGCGTTTCTGTGTCTGACCAGCGCTGTTCTCAAGGTGTAAAAACAGTGTCACTGGTTTGGTATCCCAAGACTCTTCATTCCCGCAGCACAGCCCGCCTAATGTGCCAGCATCCATTTTTTGCCATTATACATGTGTAACAAACATTTCCTCCAGCCATGGCGCACCAGCAGCGGCAGCTTTCCAGGCATTCTAGGGAAAATTTACTAACTAAAATTCACCAAAATTCTTTCAAAAATAGAAATAGTAGATGTCATGAGTCATATTTTTAAGGTTTTTAGAAACTTTATGAACCTCGCTAGACACTTTTAGAAAGTGCCGAGAAAAGCAAGTTTGGCTAACTATGTATGTTCAATATAACAATTTTACTAATGGTGTGCTCCATTCTTGTGCCTTTAAAAATGGTATAAAAATTAAGCCAAATAGCAGATGGTGTAAACTTAGACTAGAAAGTCTAAAACATGCACCAGATTAACCAACCAGCATGAGCCACTTTAATAAATGTTAGTGCATTTTAAGACTGTCCTGTTGTGAATTCTCTAGATTCTGCGTTGGGGCTCCCTCTGGTGGCTGTTGATATTAATGAACCAGTCTTGACTGACAGAGACCTTTCAGCTGCTGACGATTAGCAATCTGGGAGTCACGACTGAGGAATTTAAAGGGAATCTGTCACCCTAAATTGGCGGGATATTTAAATGATGGCAGTCAGGTCAGATGGGCGGTGTTTTGGGTACTTGCCTTAACATGTTGTTCGCCGCTGTCTCCATTATTTCTGGGAATTGTAGTCGTTGCCCTCCATATAACGCACCTGCGCATTGCAATCTTGAATTGCGCACGCGCAGTATGCTTTGCCCGCAGATTGCAATGCGCAGGCGCGTTATATGGAGGGCAACGACTACAATTCCCAGAAATAATTGAGACAGCGGCGAACAACATGTTAAGGCAAGTACCCAAAACACCGCCTATCTGACCTGACTGCCATCATTTAAATATCCCGCCAATTTAGGATGACAGATTCCCTTTAATGGAGTAACTTTCCCATGATCCCCGCCAGTGATTAGTTCTCTCTTCCTGGTCCAGTTTGGAAGTCAGCTTCTGCGGTCTCCTGCAAACTTTCAGATAAGGCCTCTTTCACACTTCAGTCGTGCGACGTCAGTCAAAATCCGTCAAAGAGTGAAAAAAACGGATCCGCCATTTTTTTTTGACGGATCCGCTTTTTTCCCATTGACTTGCATTAGTGACGGATTTTGACGGATGGTCGTCCGTTAGATCCATCAAATGATGGATCCGTCATTATCTTGGCGTCCGTCTCTTTCTGACAACGTCCACTGCAACGTTTTTTGTGTGCGTCAGAAAAGCGGATCATGACGGATCTGCCGCGTCCACCGTTTTGTATAATGGGCGCCTATGGGTGGCGGATCCGCTGCCATCCGTTTTTGACGGAATCCGCCAGCGGATCTGTTGCTTCCATAGAAAATGCTGAGAATACTGTCCAGGGTCTCTCTCTCTCTCTCTCTCTCTCCGTGCCAGACATGCGTACCATGCATTTTCCGGGTTGAAAAGTTCATGACGAATCCGTCTGAAAATGGATCTGTTTGCATCCGATTTTCAACTTTTCTGGTGGATCCGCTTTTTTCACACTTTGGCGGATTTTAACTGACGCCAAACGACTGAAGTGTGAAAGAGGCCTAACCTATTTCTTGCTTGTTTCAGTGGTTTTGTTTTCTTTTGTTTTTTCTGCTTTCTGAGTGAGGTCAGCCGGGTCCCCCTGCTGGGGCCTGCGCTGGTCTCTGTTTCTCAGTTATTTGTTTCTTTTTTCAGTCTCTGTTATTTCAGTGGCTGTTGGGTAGCTACATGTTCACACCAGAGTTCTGATATAGCTGGAGAGATCGTGTGGTCTCAGTATTTTTTTGGAATCAGAAGTGTTGGAATTTTTCCTAGGGTTTTGCTGGATTGCAGAAAGTATTCTTTTCTGTCCTGTCCTATCCAGATAGTTTTGGGCCCCAGCGTTTGCTTACTCTATTTTCTGCCTGTGTTTGTATTTCATCTTATCTCACCGCCAATATATGTGTGGGGGCTACCTATTCCTTTGGGGCGCTACTCCGGGGCAGTTAGCTTTCCCTTTCTATCTTTAGGCTTAGCTAACTCCGGCTGTGTCAAGGTGTCTAGGTCATCGTAGGTACGTCCCACGGCTGCTTCTAGTTGTGCGGTTAGTTTAGGGGTCTGCAATCCATTACTTACCAACCACTCTGGGTGACTGGCTGCCTTGGCTACTTTTGTTACAGTCCTCCTTGGCTACCATATCATAACAGAATCACCGGCCTAACCGAAATCTTAGGGTACTCAAAGGAAGGAAAGAATAGTAATAAAAAAATTAAAATAAAGTGCCAGAATTTATTTATTTTTTCCTCTTTTTCACTGGGGGCCGCAGGAGGACTTTTTCTTCAATGGAAATTAAGCATTTGTCCGATCGTGTTGAGCAGCTCGCTGCTGCAGTTCGGAAAATTTTCCATCTCGCTCAGTTGTCTGCTGCAGAACCTAAGATCCCTATTCCTGATTTGTTTTTTGGGGATCCGTCTAAATTTTCGAATTTTAAGAATAACTGTAATTTGTTTTTTGCCTTGAAACCTAATTTCTCGGGGGACTCTGTGCAGCAGGTTAAAACTGTCATCTCCCTGTTGCGCGGCGACCCTCAGGACTGGGCCTTTTCCCTGACTCCTGGGGACCCTGTTTTGGCTAATGTTGATGTGTTTTTTCAGGCTCTGGGCTTATTGTATGATGAACCTAATGTGATTGATCAAGCTGAGAAAACCTTATTGGCATTGAACCAAGGTCAGGAAACAGCAGAGTTATATTGTCAGAAATTCCGAAAATGGGCAGTTCATACTAAATGGAACGATGATGCACTCGCGGCTCTTTTTCGGAAAGGGCTGGCAGAGACCGTAAAAGATGTTATGGTGGGATTTCTTGTCCCTCGGGGCTCAACGATTCTTTGTCATTGGCTATTCAAATTGACCAACACTTGCGTGAACGTAAAGCTATGCGGGAGGTTGTGTTGCCTTTCGAACGGGCCCCTGAGCCCCTGCAGTGTGATGGGGTTGTTTCTGGGGCTCAGCATCGAGAATTTCGGAAGCATAATAAGTTGTGTTTTTATTGTGGAGATGCTTCTCATGCTATTTCCGTCTGCCCTAAGCGGGGAAGACGTTTTTTGCGCTCTTTTGTTTTGGCAATGTACAGCCTAAATTTCTCTTGACTGTTACCTTGATTTGCTCCTTGTCCACATTTTCTGCTCACGCTTTTGTGGATTCAGGTGCAGCTCTGAACCTGATGGATTTTGATTTTGCCAACCATTGTGGTTTTCCCATGGTACCCCTGCGGACTCCTATTTCTTTGCTGGGCATTGATTCAACCCATTTGTCGGAGAATAAACCCCAGTTTTGGACCTAGGTGATAATGCGGGTATCCCCGGACCACCAAGAGAATTGTAAATATTTAGTGTTGCATAATTTGCATGACATTATTGTACTGGGTTTTTCTTGGTTGCAGACCCATAATCCTGTTTTGGATTGGAAGTCTGTGTCTGTGGCCAGTTGGGGTTGTCAATGTGTTCATGGTGACACTCCTGTATTTTCTACCTCTCCCCAGCCTCAGAAGATCCCCGGCTATTTGGCTGATTATTCTGATGTGTTTAGTGAAAATAAGTCTGCGTCCTTGCCTCCTTATGATTGCGCAATTGAGTTGGTGCCCGGTTGTAAATTTCCCAAGGGTCGGCTCTTCAATTTCTCTGTACCTGAGCATGATGCTATGCGATCTTATATCAAGGAGTCATTGGAAAAGGGTCATATTAGACCGTCCTCTTTACCCTTGGGTGCCGGCTTTTTCTTTGTGGCCAAAAAGGATGGTTCATTGAGACCATGTATTGACTATCGTCTCCTTAATAAGATCACTGTTAAATATCAGTATCCGTTACCCCTGATTTCTGATTTATTCTCCCGAGTGAAAGGTGCTAGTTGGTTTACCAAGCTTGACCTTAGGGGGGGCGTATAATCTTATTCGCATTAAGCACGGGGATGAATGGAAGATGGCGTTTAATACCCCTGAGGGGCATTTTGAGCACCTAGTGATGCCTTTTGGGCTCACTAATACCCCTTCCGTATTCCAATCATTCATGAATGATATTTTCCGGGATTTTGTGGATAAGTTTCTGATCGTCTATCTGGACGATATTTTGATTTTTTCTAATGACTGGGATTCTCATGTGGAGCATGTTCGGATGGTGTTCAGTATTTTGAGAGAAAATGCTTTGTATGTCAAGGGATGAAAATGTCTCTTTGGCATACAGAAGGTTTTATTTTTGGGATTCATTTTGTCTCCATCTGCTATTGAAATGGACCCAGTCAAGGTTCAGGCCATTTCTGATTGGGTTCAGCCCACTTCATTGAAGGCTCTTCAGAGATTTTTGGGTTTTGCTAATTTTTATCATAAATTTATAAGTAATTTTTCTGGTATTGTGAAACCACTTACTGATTTGACCAAAAAGGGCTCTGATGTGGTAAATTGGTCTCCAGAGGCAGTTTTGGCTTTTCAGGAGCTTAAGCTGAGATTTATTTCTGCTCCGGTTCCGCGGCAACCTGATGTTTCTCTCCCGTTTCAGGTAGAAATAGATGCTTCTGAAATTGGGGCAGGAGCTGTTTTGTCCCAAAGGGATCCTGTAATCTCTAAAATTAACCCTTGTGCCTTCGTCTCCCGAAAGTTTTCTCCAGCTGAACGTAATTATGATATGGGGAATCGGGAATTATTGGCTATGAAGTGGGCATTCGAAGAGTGGAGACTGTTGTGAATGTGCTAGAAATGAATTCTGAGCAGAAGCTCCCTCTGGTGGTTACAAACAGTACTGAACTATCCAATGAAGATTGGGAAGATTGGCGATCAGGTGTTACTGACTGGTCTTATATAAGGCAGGTTCCCTCCCATCAGGGTGGCCGGTGATCAATTGTTCTGGTCTCATCTTTGATTCCTGTTCACTTTGTAGCCTGCTATTTCGTGCCTGCATCTTCTGCTAACAGATAAGACATTTTCTTCTTTTTGTTTTTTGTGCTTGCTTTTTGCATTTTGTCCTGCACTTCTGTGGGGGTCTGCCGGGTCCCTCCGGGGGCTTGTGCTCCTCTCAGTTTAGTTCAGCCACTGTTGTTTGTTCATTTGCCTTTTCCAGTTTTTTCAGTGGCTGTTGTTTAGTTTTTGTTACACCAGAGAACTAATTTAGGTGGTAGAGGTCGTGTGATCTCAGGTGTTTTTGTAATTAGTAGAGTTGGTACTTTTCAGGGTTTTTTGGGGTTGCAGTAAGTGTCCTTCCTATCCTTTTCTATTTAGGAAGTTTGGGCCCCAGCGTTTGCTCATACTATTTTCTATCTGTGTCTGTATTTCTTCTTGTCTAACCGCCATTACATGTTTGGGGGCTTTCTATGTTCATTGGGGATCTGCTCCGGGGCAGATAGTTTTCCTCTTTCTGTCTTTAGGTGTAGTTAGCTTCTCAGGCTGTGACGAGGCGTCTAGGACCAACGTAGGTACGCTCCACGGCTGCCTTTAGTTGTGGTGGTTAGTCAGGGTACTGCAATCCCATAGATTCCAACCTCTCTGGTGAATTTCCTTTTTTGCTTGCTCTCCTCAGCTACCAAATCATAACAGTATCACCGGCCCAAAAACTGATATTTGTATGGTACTCACAGAAGGGAAAAATAGTGTTAAAGAAAGAAGATTGTCAGAGTTGTCAGAGATTTTTTTTTTCCCTCTGTATCTCTGGGTGCTGAGGAGGATTTTTTTTTTTTTTCTCTCAATGGAGTTTGCACAGTTGTCTGGCCGTGTGGATCAGCTTGCCACTGAAGTTCGGAGTATTGCTACCTATCTTGCTAGGTTGCCGGTTGTGGAACCTAGGATCCCCATGCCAGATTTATTTTTGGGGGATCGAGCTAAATTTCTGAATTTCAAAAATAACTGTAAGTTGTTTTTTGCCTTGAAATCTAAGTCCTCAGGGAACGCAGCACAGCAGGTTCAAATTGTCATCTCTCTCCTGCGCGGCGATCCTCAGGATTGGGCTTTTTCCCTGACACCTGGGGATCCTGTTTTGAGTAATGTTGATGCATTTTTTCAGGCTCTGGGGTTATTGTACGATGAGCCTAATGTCACTGATCAAGCTGAAAAAGCCTTGTTGGCATTAAATCAGGGGCTTGAGGACGCTGAGTTATATTGTCAGAGATTCCGAAGGTGGGCAGTCCTGACCAAATGGAATGACGATTAGTGTTGAGCGATACGATACTGCAAATATCGGGTATCGGCCGATATTAGCTGTATCGGGCTTTCGATTCCGAGTACCGATATTTTCGTCATATCGGATACCGGAATCGGGATTGTCACTGTCACTGTCAGTGTCCGTCGGTCGGGTCTGTCACTGTCAGTGTCCGTCGGTCGGGTCTGTCAGGAGTCAGCGGCACTTACCTGGCAGAAGATCTCCGGCGGTCACGGCCTGGACTGCTTCATGGCCGCCATCATCTTTCCCCGGCGGTCACATGCAGTTTCTCGCGATAACTGCAGTGACTGCTGGGTAATCCCGGCCGTAAAGCAGTCAGTCCGATGACGTCACCGCCGGGGAAGCAGGTAATCACATGTGCTGCGTCGCGATGACAGGCTCTGCCTGTCATTGCGATGTAGCAGAACTGGATCGTCGTGGGACAGTCGTTACTATGGACTGCGTCGGACAGGTGGTATACTGTTGGTTTGTTTTTTTTTTTTTTTACAGGAGATCGATGGCGTCGCAGGAATGAGAGTACAATAAAAGAAATGAAAACTGTGTTGTCTCTTTTATTTCATTAAAATACTTTTTCTTGCTTTGACTTTTTTTTTATGCATTTAATAACTTTGGGATTAATAATGGATCGGTGTCTTATTGACACCTCTCCATTATTAACCGGGCTTATTGTCACCGTGCAATCAACGGTGACATTAACCCCTTATTACCCCACTTGCCACCGCTACAGGGCAGTGGGAAGAGCCGGGTAAAGTGCCACAATTGGCACATCTTTTGATGCGCCAAATGTGGGGCTGCTGTAGCCTGGTATTATCAGGCTGTTGAGGGCCAAAATCCATGGGCCTTGACAGTCTTTTAATACCAGGCCGCAGCAGTCTGCATTTTACTTGGCTGGTTAACAAAAATAGGGGGACCCCTACGCCGTTTTTTTTTCGAGGGGATCCCCTATTTTTGTTAATCAGCCAAGATATGCAGACTGCTGTGGCCTGGTATTATCAGGCTGGCAAGGTCCATGGATCTTGGCTCCTTAACAGCCTGAAAATCCAGGCCTCAGCGGTCTTCTTCATCTGGCTGGTTAACAAAAATAGGGGGGACCCCACGCCAATTTTTTTCGAGGGGATCCCCTATTTTTGTTAATCAGCCAAGATATGCAGACTGCTGTGGCCTGGTATTATCAGGCTGGCAAGGTCCATGGATCTTGGCTCCTTAACAGCCTGAAAATCCAGGCCTCAGCGGTCTTCTTCATCTGGCTGGTTAACAAAAATAGGGGGGACCCCACGCCAATTTTTTTCGAGGGGATCCCCTATTTTTGTTAATCAGCCAAGATATGCAGACTGCTGTGGCCTGGTATTATCAGGCTGGCAAGGTCCATGGATCTTGGCTCCTTAACAGCCTGAAAATCCAGGCCTCAGCGGTCTGCTTCATCTGGCTGGTTAACAAAAATAGGGGGGACCCCACGCCAATTTTTTTCGAGGGGATCCCCTATTTTTGTTAATCAGTTCCCTCTGACGTCACTGATTGTGTCCCTGGCTGACCTGAAGTGAAAGTGGAAAGCAATCAATTAAGCTTTCCACTTCCTCTCCTGTCAGCCAGGAGAGGAACTCATTCATTTGGGGGTTTACTGTGAGGCTGCAGCATTAGCTGCGGTCCCTGCAGTAAACATTAACCCTTTCTGAAGGATTACACCGTGGGACCTGACTGTGCATGGGATAGGTAAGAATAATTTTGCTTTTTTATTTTATTTTTATTACAGGAAATGGTTTTTGCAGTCAAATAAAAGATGGTCAAAAACATGTGCCTTTATTTCATTAAAATGATTTTTAATTAAAGTGTGTGTGTTTTATTTTTATTTCATGCAATAGGATTAATAATTGATAGTTGTCTAATTGACAGCTCTCAATTATTAACCTGGCTTAAGGTCACCTTTCAATTGCAATGTGGCTTTAACCCCATATTAACCCATTCGCCACCGCTACAGGGCAATGGGAATAGACGGGCAAAGTGCCAGAAAGGGCGAATCTAATTATAGATTTGTCTTTTCTGGGGTGTCTGGGGGCAGATGTTAGTAGCCAGGGGGGGCCAAAAATAATGGTCCCTCTCTGGGCTATTATTATCTGCCCCCATTCGCTGGCTTTGTCTGTCTGGTTGCGAAAATAGGGCGGGAGCCCACGCATTTTTTTTAAACAATTTTACACCTCATATATATATATATATATACACATGTCATTGAATTTGTGACACATATATATATATTTATATTTATAGTTCATACACTTCTACATAGTATAATAGCCGCTAATTCAATTGCAGGCTTTTGTGAAAATGCAGAACCCGACATGAAATGACACTTGGTGTACATAGGGTTAACCATGTGTTTTCATGTCCTTTGCTATCTGATTTGCACAAACAATTACATCAGTCTATGTGTGCAAAATTTCACACCTGTAGGGGTTAATTAAAGGTGTAAATTCGTAGCAAAAAAGTCCGTTTTTTTTACAACGAATTTACACCTTTAATTAACCCCTACAGGTGTGAAATTTTGCACACATAGACTGATGTAATTGTTTGTGCAAATCAGATAGCAAAGGACATGAAAAGACATGGTTAACCCTATGTACACCAAGTGTCATTTCATGTCGGGTGCTTCTGTCTTTTCACAGAAGCCGGCTTTACCCGGCAATTGAATTAGAGGATATTTTACTATGTAGAAGTGTATAAACTATACATATATGTATATATATATGTCACAATGACATGTATATATATATATATATATATATATATATATATGTATTCTATGTGTGTATATTTAGTGTTTACAAGGAAATAAAGGTTTTTTTAGTTGCGATATTTTGTTCCATAGACTTACATTGGACTTCCGGTATCGGAATCGGATATCGACGATATTTAGTGATATCGGCGATACCATTCCGATCCGATATTTTTAGATATCGAGCAGTATCGCTCAACACTAATGACGATGCTTTGGCAGCCCTTTTTCGGAAGGGTCTGTCAGAGAATGTAAAGGATGTTATGGTGGGATTCACTGTCCCCTCTGGTCTCAATGATTCTATGTCATTAGCGATTCAAATTGACAGACGTTTGCGTGAGCGTAGAGGTATGCGTGGAATAGTGTTGCCTTGTGAACCAGGTTCTGAACCCATGCAGTGTGATAGAGTGGCTTCTGGGGCACAGCGTCATGAGTTTCGAAAACGCAATGGGTTATGTTTCTACTGTGGTGACACCTCTCATGCTATTTCAGTCTGCCCTAAGCGGGGAAGACGTTTTGCACGCTCATTTGTCTTGGGTAGTGTTCAGACTAAATTTTTGTTGACTGTTACCCTGATTTGCTCCCTGTCCGCAGTTTCTGCTCAGGCTTTCGTTGATTCGGGAGCAGCTATTAACCTGATGGATTTTGATTTTGCTAAACGTTGTGGGTTTCCCTTGATACCCCTACGGAAGTCTATTCCCCTACTGGGGATCGATTCTACCCTTTGGCTGAGAATAAACCTCAGTTCTCTACTCAGGTGATAATGAGGGTTGAACCTGATCATCAGGAGAGTTGCAAATTTTTGGTGCTGTATAATCTGCATGACATTATCGTACTGGGTTTCCCTTGGTTACAGTCTCATAATCCTGTTTTGGATTGGAAATCTGTGTCTGTAACCAGTTGGGGCTGCCAATGTGTTAATACCAACACTCCTGTTTTTTCTGCCTCCCCCCAGGCTCAGGATGTTCCTGACTTTTTGACTGATTTTTCTGATGTGTTTAGCGAAAGTAAATCTGCATCCTTGCCCCCCATAGGAGCTATGACTGCGCTATTGAATTAGTGCCTGGTAGTAAATTCCCTAAAGGTCGCCTTTTTAACTTGTCTGTACCTGAACATGACGCTATGCGGTCTTATATCAAGGAGTCATTGGAGAAGGGTCATATCAGACCATCCTCTTCACCCTTGGGTGCAGGTTTTTTCTTTGTGGCCAAAAGGATGGTTCATTAAGGCCGTGTATTGATTATCGTCTCTTGAACAATATCACTGTGAAATATCAATATCCGTTACCCTTGATTTCTGACCTGTTTTCCAGGGTGAAAAGTGCTACTTGGTTTACCAAGCTTGACCTCAGGGGGGCATATAACCTTATTCGCATTAAGCAAGGGGATGAATGGAAGACGGCATTTAATACCCCAGAGGGGCATTTTGAGTACCTAGTGATGCCCTTTGGGCTCACTAATGCTCCTTCTGTCTTCCATTCCTTCATGAATGACATTTTCAGGGATTTTGTGGATAAATTTCTGATTGTTTATTTGGATGATATCTTGATTTTTTCCAATGACTGGGACTCTCATGTGAAACATGTTCGGACTGTGTTCCAGATTTTGAGAGAGAATGCTCTGTATGTGAAGGGATCAAAGTGTCTTTTTGGCGTACAGAGGATCTCATTTCTGGGATTCATTTTGTCCCCATCTGTTATTGAAATGGACCCGGTCAAGGTTCAGGCCATCTGTGATTGGGTCCAACCTACTTCATTAAAGGCTCTTCAAAGATTCTTGGGTTTTGCCAATTTTTATCGTAAATTTATTGGTAATTTCTCTGTTATTGTTAAACCATTGACTGATTTGACCAAAAAGGGTTCTGATGTGGTGAATTGGCCTCCTGAGGCAGTCTCTGCGTTTCAGGAACTTAAGCAGAGATTCACTTCTGCTCCTGTTCTATGGCAGCCTGATGTTTCTCTGCCGTTTCAGGTGGAGGTTGATGCCTCTGAGATTGGGGCAGGTGCCGTTTTGTCCCAAAGAGATCCAGAGACCTCTAAAAGTAACCCTTGTGCCTTTTTCTCTCGAAAATTTTCTCCTACTGAACGTAATTATGACGTGGGTAATCGGGAGTTATTGGCCATGAAGTGGGCTTTTGAAGAGTGGAGACATTGGCTGGAGGGAGCCAAACATCAGGTGGTGGTCCTCACGGACCATAAGAATCTGGTTTATCTGGAATCAGCCAAGCGACTTAATCCTAGACAGGCCAGGTTTTTCACACGTTTTAATTTTGTGGTTTCCTTTCTTCCTGGCACTAAGAATGTTAAGGCGGATGCCCTCTCGAGGAGTTTCCTTGCGGACTCTCCTGAGTTATCTGATCCTGCTGTTATTTTGAAAGAGGGTGTAGTTCTTTCCGCCATCTCGCCCAATTTGAGACTGGCTCTGGAAGGGTGTCAGGAGGATAAATCCGAGCGCTGCCCTATTGGGAAATTGTTTGTCCCAGACCGATGGAAAAAGAGTGTGATGTCTGAGATTCATTGTTCCGCGTTGGCTGGTCATCCCGGAATTTTTGGTACCAGAGACTGTTTCCAGATTTTGGAGGACTTTTTTGTTCTAAACTTGGTGTTCAATTGTCTTTCTCCTCGGCTTTTCATCCTCAGACCAATGGACAAATTGAGAGAACAAACCAGACATTGGAGACTTATCTGAGATGCTTTGTGTCTGCTGATCAGGATGACTGGGTCTCTTTTTTGCCTTTGGCTGAGTTTGCTCTTAATAATAGGGCTAGCTCTGCCACTTTGATGTCCCCATTTTTCTGCAATTTTGGGTTTCACCCTCGATTTTCTTCTGGACAGACGGAGGCTTCTGTCTGTCCAGGTGTTGACTCTGTTGTGGAGCGTATGCAGCAGATTTGGGACCAGGTAGTGGAGAGGTTGTCCCTCTCTCAGGAGAGGGCCCAGCGGTTTGCCAACCGGCATAGGACTGATGGTCCTCGGTTTGAAGTGGGGGACTTGGTCTGGTTGTCCTCAAGAAATATCCCTATGAGAGTTGCATCTCCTAAGTTTAAGCCTAGTTTCATTGGACTTTATAAGATCATGGAGATTCTTAATCCTGTTTCCTTTCGTTTACTTCTTCCAGGGACATTTAAGATCCATAACGTGTTCCACAAGTCCTTATTGAAGAGGTTTGTCGAGCCAGTCGTTCCTATGGCTGTGCCTCCTGACCCTGTTTTGGTTGAGGGCAATCTGGAGTATGTGGTTGAGAAAATATTGAATTCTCGTTTTTCTAGACGGAAACTCCAGTATTTGGTTAAGTGGAGAGGTTATGGTCAGGAGGACAATTCTTGGGTGTTTGCTTCGGACATCCATGCTAGGAGACTCATCCGTGCGTATCACAGAGCTCATCCTGACCGACCTGGTTGCTCAAATGAGGGTTCGGTGACCCCTCCTCAAGGGGGGGGTACTGTTGTGAATGTGCTAGAAATGAATTCTGAGCAGAAGCTCCCTCTGGTGGTTACAAACAGTACTGAACTATCCAATGAAGATTGGGAAGATTGGCGATCAGGTGTTACTGACTGGTCTTATATAAGGGAGGTTCCCTCCCATCAGGGTGGCCGGTGATCAATTGTTCTGGTCTCATCTTTGATTCCTGTTCATTTTGTAGCCTGCTGTTTCGTGCCTGCATCTTCTGCTAACAGATAAGACATTTTCTTCTTTTTGTTTTTTGTGCTTGCTTTTTGCATTTTGTCCTGCACTTCTGTGGGGGTCTGCCGGGTCCCTCCGGGGGCTTGTGCTCCTCTCAGTTTAGTTCAGCCACTGTTGTTTGTTCATTTGCCTTTTCCAGTTTTTTCAGTGGCTGCTGTTTAGTTTTTGTTACACTAGAGAACTAATTTAGATGGTAGAGGTCGTATGATCTCAGGTGTTTTTGTAATTAGTAGAGTTGGTACTTTTCAGGGTTTTTTGAGGTTGCAGTAAGTGTCCTTCCTATCCTTTTCTATTTAGGAAGTTTGGGCCCAGCGTTTGCTCATACTATTTTCTATCTGTGTCTGTATTTCTTCTTGTCTAACCGCCATTACATGTTTGGGGGCTTTCTATGTTCTTTGGGGATCTGCTCCGGGGCAGATAGTTTTCCTCTTTCTGTCTTTAGGTGTAGTTAGCTTCTCAGGCTGTGACGAGGCGTCTAGGACCAACGTAGGTACGCTCCACGGCTGCCTTTAGTTGTGGTGGTTAGTCAGGGTACTGCAATCCCATAGATTCCAACCTCTCTGGTGTATTTCCTTTTTTGCTTGCTCTCCTCAGCTACCAAATCATAACAGGAGACATTGGTTAGAGGGAGCCATACATCAAGTTGTGGTCCTCACTTACCACAAAAACTTGATCTATCTCAAATCAGCCAAGCGATTGAATCCTAGACAGGCCAGGTGGGCCTTGTTTTTCACGTGTTTTAACTTTGTGGTTTCCTTTCTCCCGGGTACTAAGAATGTTAAGGCGGATGCCCTCTCTAGGAGTTTCCTTGCGGATTCTCTTGATGTGACTGAGCCTACTGCCATTCTTAAGGAGGGTGTCGTTGTTTCTGCTATTTCACCTGATTTGAGACTGGCCCTGGAGCAATTTCAGGGGGATAAACATGAAAGTTGCCCTGCGGGGAAATTGTATGTCCCAGACCAATGGAGGGAAAAAGTTATGTCTGAAATTCATTGCTCTGCGTTGGCTGGTCATCCCGGTATTTTTGGTACTAGAGATTTGGTGAGTCGGTCCTTTTTGTGGCCTACCTTATCTTGTGACGTCAGGAACTTTGTGCAGTCCTGTGGGACTTGTTTTCGGTCCAAACCTTGCTCTCGCTCTAGTGGATTGTTAATGCCATTGCCCAGGAGGCCATGGACCCATATCTCTATGGATTTTATTTCCGACTTCCTGTCTCTCAGAGAATGACCGTTATCTGATCCATCTTGTGCCACTGCTGAAGTTGCCATCCTCTTCCGAGTTGGTGCCCTTGTTTTTTCAGCAGGTGGTTCGGTTGCAAGGCATTCCAGAGAACATTGTGTCTGACAGAGAAGTCCAATTTGTTTCCATATTTTGGAGGACATTTTGTTCTAAACTGGGAGTTCAGCTGTCTTTCTCCTCTGCATTTCACCCTCAGACCAATGGGCAAACCAAGAGAACAAACCAGACCTTGGAAACTTATTTGAGATGAGATGTTTTGTGTCTGCTGATCAAGATGACTGGGTCTCTCTTTTGCCTTTGGCTGAAATTGCTCTAAATAATAGGGTTAGTTCTGCCACTTTGATGTCCCCTTTTTTCTGCAATTTCGGGTTTCATCCTCGATTTTCTTTGGGGCAGGTGGAGGTTTCTGTCTGTCCGGGTGTTGACTCTATGGTGGAGAGAATGCAGCAGATTTGGGATCAAGTAGTGGATAAGTAGTCTCTCTCTCAGGAGAAGGCCCAACGGTTTGCCAACCGGCATAGGACTGATGGTCCTCGGTTTAAAGTGGGTGACATGGTTTGGTTGTCCTCAAGAAATATCCCTATGAAGGTGGCATCTCCAAAATTTAAGCCAAGGTTCATTGGACCTTATAAGATCTTGGAAATTCTTAATCCTGTTTCCTTCCATTTGGCTCTTCCAGAGACGTTAAAGATTCACAACGTCTTCCACAAATCTTTATTGAAAAGGTTTGCTGAGCCAGTGGTTCCTATGGCTGCACCCCCTGAGCCTGTTTTGGTTGAGGGCAATTTGGAGTATGAAGTAGAGAAGATATTGGATTTTCGTCTGGCTAGACGAAGACTCCAGTACTTGGTTAAGTGGAAAGTTATGGTCATGACGACAATTCTTGGGTGTTTGCTTCTGACATTCATCCGGAAAGATTAGTTTGCGCCTTTCACCGGGCTCACCCTGATCGGCCTGGTGGCGCAGGTGAGGGTTCAGTGACCCCTCCTCAGAGGGAGGGTACTGTTGTGAATTCTCTGGATTCTGAGTTGGGGCTTCCTCTGGTGGCTGTTGATATTAATGAACCAGTCTTGACGGACAGAGACCTTTCAGCTGCTGACGATTGGCAATCTGGGAGTCATGACTGGGGGATTTAAAGGAGTACCTTTCCCATGATCCTCGCCGGTAATTAGTTCTCTCTTCCTGGTCCAGTTTGGAAATCAGCTTTTGCGGTCTCCTGCAAATTTTCAGGTAAGCTATTTCTTGCTTGTTTCAGTGGTTTTGTTTTCTTTTGTTTTTTTCTGCTTTCTGAGTGAGGACAGCCGGGTCCCCTGCTGGGGCCTGCGCTGGTCTCTGTTTCTCAGTTATTGGTTGGAATTTTTCCTAGGGTTTTGCTGGATTGCAGAACGTATTCTTTTCTGTCCTGTCCTATCTAGACAGTTTTGGGCCCCTGCGTTTGCTTACTCTATTTTCTGCCTGTGTTTGTATTTCATCTTGTCTCACCGCCAATATATGTGTGGTGCTACCTATTCCTTTGGGGTGCTACTCCGGGGCAGTTAGCATTCCCCTTTCTATCTTTAGGCTTAGCTAACTCTCCGGCTCTGTCGAGGAGTCTAGGTCATCGCAGGTACGTCCCTCGGCTGCTTCTAGTTGTGCGGTTAGTTTAGGGGTCTGCAATCCATTAGTTACCAACCACTCTGGGTGACTGGCTGCCTTAGGTACTTTTGTTACAGTCCTCCTCGGCTACCATATCATAACACTGTCCAGTCTAAGTTTACGCTGTCTACTTAATACAAATGATAAGCAGATCTGTCGCTTTAAGTTGAAATGAATGTAACAATGGGAAACGCTGCCCAAAAATTTTATAAAATTGGGCTTGGTCGTTGTTATTCGCATTAAACAATACAAATGAGTGTAGATTTAATTGGTTTACACCGGTAGAAATCTTTGTGTTGGATGCATTAACACAATTCTTCAACATTAAAAGGGATTTATCACCAGATTTCATAATACAAACTGCATAAATCATTAAATAGCTTGTTTCGACTTGATGAGGCAGGTGTTCTTGCTTTAAAAATTAATATTAAAAAGATTGCATAATACTCAATTTAAAATGAGCATTTTATGGATCCAGCCAGAGGTGCATAAAGCATTTATTTTAATATTAGGTGCGGAAACTTTTTTTTTTGTTTCATTGCAGCCATTTGGTAAATTCAAAAAAGTTCATTTTTTTCTCATTAATGTACACTCTGCACCACATCTTGACTGAAAAAAAACAGAAATGTAGAAATTTTTTGCAAATTTATTAAAAATAACCCTGAAATATCACATGGTCATAAGTATTCTGACCCTTTGCTCAGACAGTTATATTTAAGTCACATGCTGTCTATTTCCTTGTGATCCTCCTTGAGATGGTTCTACTCCTTCATTGGGTTCAGCTGTGTTTAATTAAACTGATAGGACTTAATTTGTAAAGGTACACACGTCTATTAAGACCTCACAGCTCACAGTGCATGTCAGACCAAATGAGAATCATGAGGTCAAAGGAACTGGCCAAGGAGCTCAGAGACAGAATTTTGGTATGGTACCGATCTGGCCAAGGTTACTAAACAATTTCTGCAGTACTCAAGGTTCCTAAGAGCACAGTGGCCTCCATAATCCTTAAATGGAAGAAGTTTAGGACCACCAGAAATCTTCCTTGACCTGGCCATCCAGCTAACTGAGCAATCATGGGAGAAGAGCCTTGGTGAGCAAGGTAAAGAAGAACCCCAATATCACTGTGGCTGAGCTCCACAGATGCAGTAGGGCAATGGGAGAAAGTTCCACAAAGTCAACTATCACTGCAGCCCTCCACCAGTCGGGCCTTTATGGCAGAGTGGCCCAAAAGAAGTTTATCCTCAGTGCAAGACATATAAAGCCCGCATAGAGTTTTCTAAAAAACACATGAAGGACTCCCAGACTATGAGAAATAAGATTGTCTTGTCTGATGAGATGAAGATAGAACTTTTTGGTGATAATTCTAAGTGGTATGTGTGGAGAAAACCTAGGCACTGCTCATCACCTGCCCAATACAATCCCAACAGTGAAACATGGTGGTGGTAGCATCATGCTATGGGAGTGTTTTTCAGCTGCAGGTACAGGACGACTGGTTGCAATTGATGGACACATGTAATTCATCTGGATCTGGAGACTTGAATTCATTTATGTTAGCTAAGTGTTTTTCAGAAAAACTCTGTGACCATTCTTGACTGACCCAGCCAGAGCCCTGACCTAAACCCAATTGAGCATCTCTAGGGAGACCTAAAAATGGCTGTCCACCAATGTTCACCATCCAACTGATGGAACTGGAGAGAATCTGCAAGGAAGAATGGCAGAGGATCCCCAAATCCAGGTGTGAAAAACTCGTTGCATACTAGCGCAAAAGGGTGCTTCTACTCAATTTTTCTTTTTTAATACATTTGCAAAAATTTCTACATTTCTGTTTTTTTTTCAGTCAACATGGGGTGCAGAGTGTACATTAATGAGAAAAAAATGAACTTTTTTAATTTACCAAATGGACTGCAATGAAACAAAGAGTGAAAAATCTAAAGAGGTCTGAATACTTTCCGTACCCACTGTACATTGATTTTAAAAATAATAATGCCAGCTTCCTCAGTTCTAAAAGAGCTTTATAATATATGCAGTTTCTATTGAGAATTTTGATGACATATCCACTTTCAAATACTTAAAAGTATTTTATTTATTTTCCAACATATCTATAATGAACCATTTAGGTATTTCAGACATACAGTATGCATTATTAATTTTCTCCTTTTTAGAATTACCATTTGTCATTGATTTTACTAAAATAAGACTGGTTTGTGGTGTAGGGATGGATACAAAGAAAAGAGAGCCACCATGCAAGAACACTATATGAGCTCTTTGCAGTCCAATAATATGTCTGTGACCGACACTGCTGCTTTGGAAGGGGAAGTGCCCCCTTTCTTCTTGGAGTTCACCAATAGTATGTCCGCCCCTGATGTGGTGTAATAAGGCAAGGACACAAGGGAGACAAAACTTCTAATTAATATGCAGTGCCCAGGAAAGCATCACTAGAATATAGACTCACTTCCCCATATCTTATTTCATATTAAGGGTGACATGTGCAAGCATCACTGAATAATAACAATAACTGGAACAGCTGTCACATGGGTGGCATTGAAAATCAGACAAGACAAATAGAAGTATTATTTTCAAAATAAAGTTATCCAACTTGCTTATGACTCAACACCTAAAGTGACACATGGAAACGTGCAGAAAAGTCACATTTATTTATAATCAAAGCTGTTTTATTAATAACTGCAACTGAAGAAGAATCCCACTGAAGTACACTACACATAATAAATTTGTAAGGAGGAAGACCTGGCTGCGGGTACCTGCGTTATGTCCGGAACTGTCAGTGCTGTGTCCAGTGTTGGCGGGGGATACAGAAGCAGGCGTGCAGTGCGCTCCGCAGCGTGAGAGACAGCGCGGAGCCGGGTCCCGGCAGAGCTTAAGCGAGCACTCCAGGAAAGACTGTGAGTGTGGAGAGCGCGCGCGCCTGGCTTGGCTGAGGGCTGTACTCGTGCGGAGGAGCAGGTGCCAGGTGCAGGACTCTGAGGTGTGTGCCCAATTACTGATAAAGGAGCAGCACACGTGTTGGACAGAGACTCCTGCAGCGCTCCTCACTTCGGCTGCACAGATTTATGGACTAGGGGGCTCAGCGGGCAAAACCGATGACCGCCCGTTGACGCCAGAAGCTGGACCGTGATTTGTAGATTTCACCTGAGGACACCGCACCGACAGCTGTCAGTACTCCAACTCCCATCAGACTATATGTGGATGAGGACCAGAGAAGACCATAATAAGAGCCATTTACATATCAGACTATTGCGTTAACCCTTTGTTTACTCCACTTGCTACTTTTCATTGTTTAATGTTACTAGCTCCCTGTGAGGAGACCACTGCTATCCTTTTTCTTGTTAACTAATTTAAACAACCTTGTTATACAGTCCTGTTCTGCATTCCCTGCGTTACTGCATTCCCGCACCTGTTTACAAAGTCACACGTGATAAAATTAAATCTTCTTTTCTTTCCTTCCCCTTTTATCCTATTTTGTTTCATACTAAAATTAAAACTAAGAAATCTGTAAATAAAGCTCTGTAGATCCCAAGAGTTCATCCATGTCCCTCTCTTCTTGCGGACTGTCCTACGGTAGTAAGACAACGAGCTCCAGAAGAAGCCTCTCCGCTGTACCCTGTTCTTAGAAAGTCAAAAGATAGCCTAGTCCTGCTCCCTTATAAAAGGTCCTAGGCTTCAGTCACCCATCAGACAATGCAGACAATAATGGAACTGATAAGCAGGAGATTAAAGGGGTTGTCCACTACTCAGACAACCCCTTCTCAATATGTATGCTTCTCTCTGTTAAATTATCAAGTAAGAAGCAGCTGTTGATTGCTGCAGCGTTAGCATGATGTCACATTGCCATGTGATCAACAGGATAGACAGGGCCAACCACACTAGAAGGCGTCAGATACGGAGGCGAATATAAGTGTTATTTTAACAGAGGGAAACATATGGATTGAGAAGGGGTTGTCTGACTTGTGGATAATACCTTTAATCTTTTTGTTCTTTGCAGGATATCTAGAAGACTGTTTCAGGACCTGAGAAAAAATGCTGAAGTCTAAAGTATCTCATATACATTAGACTAATCACGGCTGAACCCATTGATATCGATGGGCTCAGCTAACTTTCTAATATATAGTGTAGGATCCGCTCTGGTAGGCAAGGGCCGGTCCGCAGTTATGAGGCAACACACAGGTTTTAAGTCCAAAAATCAATGTTTTACTGTCTCTTTAACACAGGTAACAAAACATCACAAAACATAAATGCATTCCAGCTTTCAATAACACTGTTCCCAGACCACCCTTGCATGGGACGGGCTTGACTAAGCGGCTGCAGGCCAGCAGGGACCGCCAGGTGTCTTCCCGGGTGGTCTGGAACTCGCTTCCGGTGCTCACTGACACACTGTAACAGAAAGTCACTTCCAGGCTGACTCCAGCCAAGCTCCTCAACAGAACCGCATGGTTCTCAGTGTGGGACCGTCACTGGCTCCGCACACCCATGTGTCCTGTCCGGGTGCTATTCAGGACCCCCATCCAACACCCTGGCCACCAAGTTCCAAGTCTCACAATGTGCTTCCAGGAATCGATCCAACCCCAGGATCTTCCGACAGACCTTCCAGGAACCTTCCAGGCAGCCCTGTGCAGGACACACTCTCCACTGTCTCAGCCAGACTTCCAGAGACTCCTCAGTCTCCAACACAATCTCTATCTCCATGTGCCCAGCACTGCCTTTCATACCTGTAGCCACTCCCCAAGCCAAGGTATGAAGCACATGGTCTGGTCACCTGTTCATGACCTCATCACAGGTCCTTCACAACACATACAATCACCAGTATGTAACATTCATTCTCCCACCACCAGTGGGCGGTGTATGTGTGGTTAGCATGTCCCACCCAGCTCACAAGCTAACCCTGTAGGTTCACCCTTAACAACAATCAACTCTTATGGGACTACAAGTCCCAGAACAACATTACTGACCTACAGCACAGAATAGCTCTGTGACACATACTTTCCATTTAGCACCATACCAGGGACTGGTTTCCCATCCATCTCATGCCTCCATGCATAATTTGAGCAACTTATACAGCGCCCCCTAGGTGCCACATTAGTCACAACACCACAATAGGTACAGCAAAAAATGTATTGTCAGAGGAGATATAAATTTGGCATTTCCGATTTCAGACGTCCGTGTTGCACATACATATTCTATCCGTGTTTTTCACAGAAACATCACATACCCATTATCTTTGGTGCAATTCAAGTGTCTGTTTTTACACAGATCGTGTATCAGTTTAAAGCTCATAGAGACGTCTATTTTTTTCCTGTACCATGCATGAAAAGTGCCAATACAAGTCTACGGGTCTGTGAAAAACACGTACAAAACATGGATGGCAACCACTTCCTTTTACTTGTGCTGTCCATAGTTAACATTGCAAAGCATAGCAGAAACTTTGTAATTTATTTATCCATCTATGAAAAAGAATGATGAGACAAGAATCCAAAATACTGATGACACCAGTACCATTTTTTCACGTATGTCAAAAATGTTGATGCCAGAATGAGGTCTTAAAAAATACAGGAGAGCTTGACAGATCAAGTGCTCCTGAATATGGGACAGCCATCTGAAATGGCTGCAGCATGTGCCAGCAGTGCAGCGGATGAGACGCTCTGCAGAAGCCAGATCAGTGGGAAAATGAGGAGTGGTACGTATTGTGTGTGTGTGTTATACTGTGTGTGGGGGAACTGCACTATATTGTGCATTTGGGGGGGCGGCATTATACTGTGTGTGGGAGGACTGCAGTATACTGTGTATGTGGGGGTTGCATTATACTTTGTGTGGGGGCTATATTACACTGTGTGTGGGGGACTGTTGGGAACACGCTGGATTCTGAGTTGGGGCTCCCTCTGGTGGCTGCTGATAGTAATGAAGCTGCCTTGACTGACAGAGGCCCTTCAGCTGAGGATTCAGCTGCGGACGATTGGCAATCTGGGATTGATGACTGGGGAGATTTAAGGGAGTAACCTTCCCATGATCCTCGCCGGTGATTAGTTGTCTCTTCCTGGTCCAGTTTGGAAGTCAGCTTGCTTTCTGCTGTCTCCTGCAGCTTTCAGATAAGTTATTTTCTGCTTGTTTCTGTGGTTTTGTTTTCCCTTTGTTTTTCTGCCCTTCTGGAGTGAGGTCAACCGGGTCCCCCTGCTGGGACCTGCGCTGGTCTCTGTTTCTCATTTATCTCGGTTTTTTGTCAGTCCCTGTTATTTCAGTGGCTGCTGGGGAGCTACCTGTTCACACCAGAGTTCTAACTAGCGGGGCAGAGATCGTGTGGTCTCAGTATTTTTGGAATCAGAAGTGAATTTTTCCTAGGGTTTTGCTGGATTGCAGAAAGTATTCTTTCCTGTCCTATCTAGATAGTTTTGGGCCCAGTGTTTGCTTATTCTATTTTCTACCTGAGTGTGTATTTCATCTTGTCTCACCGCCAATATATGTGTGGGGGCTACCTATTCCTTTGGGGCGCTGCTCCGGGGCAGTTAGCTTTCCCCTTTCTATCTTTAGGCTTAGCTAACTCTCTGGCTGTGTCGAGGCGTTCTAGGTCATCGTAGGTGCGTCCCACAGCTGCTTCTAGTTGTGCGGTTAGTTTAGGGGTCTGCAATCCATTAATTACCAACCTCTCTGGGTGTCTGGCTGCCTTGGCTATTTTTGTTTACTGTCCTCCTCGCTACCAATTCATAACAGGGAACTACATTATACTGTGTGTGTGTGTCATGTATAGTGTACAGTTCCTATAGCGTCTTGTGCTTGGGTGCAAGGAAAACACATGAGACATAGGTTGATATGAAATGACTTGTATTACTTCATACAAGCATGCAGAAAAGGTCACACAGTTTGCAGGAACAGAGGCAGGAGAACACAGCAGGCCAGAGTAACTTCAAGCTCTACAATAACTCTCCAAGCAGGTTCAGGATCTCTTCTCTGTACCGTAATTCCTCTGCAAACATGGATTCACCAGACAGCAGGTTTCCAAAGTCCAAAAGTGTTCCAAAGTTCCTCAGTAGGAAATAGCTGGAGTCCAAAATCCTAGGTTTCCAGGAGTCAGGTCACAGGCTGACTGAGGCTTGATTCAGGAGCACTGATTGTTCAGCTGAGGCTGCTTAAGAAGCAAGAGGGAGAGAATCAGGCGGGAACATGAAAACTGGAAACTCCATATTAACTGAGGCAAGAGCTGCAGAAAGACAGAAAGCAAAATGGCCGACGGAAAACTGAGTTTCAAGGAACATGTCAAAAGAGACAAAGAACCTTACATTACTCCCCCCTTAAGGACAACCTCCGGTTGACCTCAGACCAGGCTTGTCAGGGTACCTCTGATGAAACTGGCGGAGCAGGCGAGGAGCATTTATATTATTGACTGGTTCCCATGAGTTGTCCTCCACTGGGTAGCCCTGCCATTTAATCAAATATTGCAACTGATTTCTGTACAACCTGGAATCTAGAATCCTTTCCACCATAAATTCTTCCTGACCATCGACCAGCACTGGGTCAGGGCAAGGAGAAGAGCGTCCAGGAAACGTATTGGGTGTTGCAGCCTTTAGTAGGGATACATGAAAGACAGGGTGGATTCTCATAGTTCTGGGCAGTTGAAGACGACAAGCAAAAGCACTTATAAATCTTACTGATCTTATAAGGTCCAATGTACTTATGTCCCAATTTAGACGATGGAATCTTTATTTTAAGATTTCTGGTTGACAGCCAGACCAAATCTCCACCTTGAAAGCTGGTGCAGGTTTACGAAATTTATCTGCTGCTTTCTTGTACCTTTCCTGAGCCAATTCTAGATTTTCCTTTAGAAGATCCATATTCTTTTGTAAAGAAGTGATTCTTTCAGCCATTGCCGGCAAGGGCGTATCTATGGGAAATCGAGGAAGAATGTTAGGATGATAACCTAGATTGGAGTAAAAAGGAGACTGCTTAGTGGAGGCGCTCTGAGAGTTATTATAAGAGAACTCAGCCAGTGGAAGTAGATCCACCCAATCATCTTGTAGGTGGCAGATAAAGCAGCGAAGATACTGCTCCAGGGTCTGATTGGTTCGTTCTGTCTGTCCATTAGTCTGGGGATGAAAAGCAGAAGAAAGGTTTACTTTAATGTCCAATGCGGCACAGAAATTTTGCCAAAACCTTGAAGTGAATTGCACCCCTCGATCCGAAATGACCTCATCCGGTACTCCATGTAAGCGAAACACATTCTTAATCATCAAGTCTGATGTCTGTTTTGCAGTGGGTAAGCCGACACAAGGGATAAAATGAGCTGCCTTTGTTAGACGATCAACCACCACTAGAATGGTGTTCTTCCCTTGAGAGGTTGGTAACTCCACAATGAAGTCCATAGAAATGGATCCCCACGGGCGGGACGGGGTGGGAAGAGGTGTAACAGACCAGTTGGTGAGGAGCGAGGTGTTTTGCATCTTGCACAGACTTCACATGAAGTGACATAGTTTAAAACATCTTTCCTGTAAGTGGGCCACCAAAAGAAACGAGAAAGAAATTCTTGTGTCTTTAGAATTCCCCTATGCCCGGCTATCTTGGAATCGTGGATGAGTTGCAATACTCTCAATCTGACTGTTTCAGGTATATACAGACGTTGTCCCTGAATCCACACACCATTCTTAAAGACAAGACATACGTCCCTTGGGGTTGAGCCAACAAAGAATCCGCATGGTATTGCTTCCTTGATGTCCTTAAGTAGGTCTTGATTATGAATCACTCCCAGGAATCTAGAGTCAGGAAGAATAGTCTTAGGAGGAGTAAGTGACGTGTCTCTGCTGAATGAATCCTAGAGAGTGCATCAGCCTTTCCATTGCGCGATCCTGGTCTATAAGAAATGACAAAATTAAATTGGTTTAGGAAAAGATTCCAGCGAGCCTGGCGAGGAGTCAGGCACTTAGCCGACCTGATAAATTCAAGGTTACGATGGTCTGTCAGGACGACTATTTGCTGTGCAGCTCCCTGAAGAAGGTGTCTCCATTCCTTGAAGGCGGCAATAATGGCCAACAATTCTCTATTGCCCATATCGTAGTTCCTCTCAGCCGAAGACAACTGCTGGGAAAAGAAGACACAGGGATGCAAGACATTCTTCTCACCTGTTCTCTGAGAGAGTATAGCTCCAACGGCACAGTCTGAAGCATCCACCTCTATTATGAAGGCAAGCTCGGGGTTGGGATGTACTAAGATAGGTGCGGTGGTAAATTTATCCTTTAAACAGGAAATGCTTCCTGAGCTTGCGGGGTCCAGAGAACCTAGACTGTTTCCGGGTAAGTTGGGTGATAGGTGACACTACCTCAGAGAAATTCCTAATGAAACGTCTATAGAAGTTGGCAAACCGATGAAGCGCTGCACCTCCTTCACATTTCTAGGAATTGGCCAATCCTTGATGGTTTGGGTCTTGCTTCCATCCATACTAATCCCTTGCGTAATATACATACCCCAGAAATTGAATTTCGGTCCTATGGAATTCACACTTTTCAAGTTTGATGTAGAGATGGTTTTGTCTTAGGCGTTCTAAGACCATTCTCACATGTCCATGATGTTCCTCTGTGGATTAGAAAAAATTAGAATATCATCCAGATAAATCACCACAAATGTATCTAGGAGATCCCTGAAGATGTCATTCACCAAGTGTTGGAAAGTGGCTGGGGCGGTACTCAGACCAAAAGGCATAACTAGATATTCGAAGGTCCATAGCGTGACCTGAATGCAGTCTTCCATTCATCCCAGGTCTAATACGGACCAAGTTATAGGCCCCACGGAGATCCAGTTTAGAGAAAATTTGGCGTGCCGCACTCTCTCCAACAACTCAGGGATTAAAGGCAATGGATAACGGTTTCTAATAGTAACCTTGTTGAGTTCACTATAGTCTATGCAGGGTCTCAGAGATCCATCTTTCTTCACAAAGAAGATGGGTGCACCTGCGGGGATGAAGAGGGGCGTATGAAGCCTTGGCTAGATTTTTCATCTATGTAGTCCCTTCAAAGCTTTTAGCTCGGGGCCCCGCTAGGGGTAGATCTTACCAAAAGGTATCTCGGCTCCAGGCAATAATTCGATTGGACAATCATATGGACGGTGAGGAGGAAGCTGATCAGCGTTCTTCTTGTCACATAAATCCACATAGTCCTGGTATACAGCTGGTAGTTCAGGGACTGACATGGTTCCTTTAGGAACAGAGCAAGCTGAAACTCCTTGACTCATCTGTTTTCTCCGGAAAGTGTAATTCCTTGGTCTCCCAGTTAATCGTAGGATTCTGCGCCTGCAGCCATGGTAGCCCTAGAATAATGGGAAAGTGGGGAGAAGAGATAAGCATAAAAGACATTTTCTCCTGATGATCTTTACCCATAAGGACCCTCAAAGGCTCTGTTTCCTGATCCACTGGTCCAGAGGTCAGCAGGGAGCCATCCACAGTCTCCATCTGTACTGGAGTAGCCTTCTTCACTGAACGTATCCCCTGTTTCAGAGCAAAGGAGATATCCATAAAATTTCCACTTGCTCCTGACTCGATCATAGCAGAGCTAGACACCCAGACTGAGTCCACCCAGAGTTTGATGGAAAGGAAGCAATGAGAATTTATTTCTTTTACAACTCAGCTGGGACACGCTGAGGAAACTTGAAAAATTGCAGCGTTTATACCGTCATTGTCCCCAGAACTAACAGAGTTTAAGTCAGAAAAATCAAGATCTTTTGCAGCAGATCTCTCTGGAGTCTGAGGCTCGGACATGACAGAGCTCCTCTCGCAACACTCACAGTGAATGACTGCTGCAGTAGTCTTACGAAAACGGCTGGGGCAGTTTTATAATGAAGTGCCCTGACTTACCACAGTAAAAACATAGATTTTCCTTTATACGATGTTCTTTGCGTGCATCACTAACCCGTCTTGTAAAGAGTCCACCTGCATGGGTTCAGGTTCTGGTTCCCTGTGATCCTACTCAAAGGTTCCTTAGCTGAGGAGGGAGGTAGGAAAAGGTTAGTGCGATTATTTTCGAACCTCTCTCTTGTCTGCGTTCAGTCAGACGAGCATCAATACGGATACAATAGTTAAAAAGTCACCTAACGCAGTGGGAGGTCGGCACGAGCAAGTTCATCCTTAATCAGTGGAGACAACCCTTTCCGAAAAATAGATTTTTTGGCGGAAGTGTCCCAAGTGGTATCAAGAGCCCATCTCCTGAAATCCAAGGCATATTCGGCTACTGAACGCTTACCTTGGCGCAAAGTTAACATGGCTGCTTCAGCTGTTGCACCTCGATTGGGGTCATCAAACACCTGCCCCATGGCTGAAATAAAAGCATCAAGGTGATTCAAACAATCATCCTCAGTCTCAATCAGAGGGTTTGCCCACATCAAAGCCTTATTGGTAAGCACATGATTATAGTAAGCACCTTAATCGTTCAGTGGGAAATTGTGAAGCATGTGCAGAAAAAAAAAGATTGCATTGATTAATAAATCCCCTGAATTTCTCCACGTTCACCGCCAAAACGAAAAGGAGGTAACTTGGGGATCCCAGAAACTCGGGGTTATGGCAGGAGCCTGGACTCGTTCTCTAGAGCCTCAATCCTGGCTCGTAATTCCTGAGTAGTTTGTCCAAACACTTGCAAATTATGATTAGTGAGGTCCTGTAGGCTTGCAAAACGGGTCTTTATAGTCTGTATATCTGCAAGGATTGTATCAGTCACTCCGCAAAGCTCCTTTATGCGGGCCTCCATCTTCCAGATCTTTTAAGCAGAAGTGCTGAAGGAGAAGAGGAAAGGAAAAAAAAAAAACAATAGTGTTTTACCTGTGGTAACACTCCAGAGTAAAATTTTAAGGGAATGCGCTCACCTGGAATGGTTGTGAGAAGTCACAACCACTGTCATCACAGAAGGTATTAAACGGACATCTGATATCCACAGTCACAGCAGACACGGCTTTCCCAGACCCAGCAGACACTAAACATTGGCTCCTGAATCTTGTCATGTATAGTGTACAGTTCCTATAGCGTCTTGTGCTTGGGTGCGAGGAAAACACATGAGACATAGGTTGATATGAAATGACTTGTATTACTTCATACAAGCATGCAGAAAAGGTCACACAGTTTGCAGGAACAGAGGCAGGAGAACACAGCAGGCCAGAGTAACTTCAAGCTCTACAATAACTCTCCAAGCAGGTTCAGGATCTCTTCTCTGTACCGTAATTCCTCTGCAAACATGGATTCACCAGACAGCAGGTTTCCAAAGTCCAAAAGTGTTTCAAAGTTCCTCAGTAGAAAATAGCTGGAGTCCAAAATCCTAGGTTTCCAGGAGTCAGGTCACAGGCTGACTGAGGCTTGATTCAGGAGCACTGATTGTTCAGCTGAGGCTGCTTAAGAAGCAAGAGGGAGAGAATCAGGGCGGGAACATGAAAACTGGAAACTCCATATTAACTGAGGGCAAGAGCTGCAGAAAGACAGAAAGCAAATGGCCGACGGAAAACTGAGTTTCAAGGAACATGTCAAAAGAGACAAAGAACCTTACAGTGTGGCTGCATTATACTCTATGAGGGGTTTGCATTATACTGTGTGTGGGGCTGCATTATACTGTGTGTGGGGGGCTGCCTTATACTGTGTTTTTTTGGGTGGGGAGCTGTATTATACTTTGTGTGGGGGACTGCATTATACAGTGTGTGTGTTGGGGGCTGCATTATACTGTGTGTGAGGGGCTGCATTATACTGTTTGTGGGGCTGCCTGCACTATACTGTGTTTGGGGGCTGCATTGTGCTGTGTGTGTGGGGGGCTGCATTATATTGTGTGTGGGGGCAGCATTATACTGTGTGGGGGCTTCACTATACTGTGTTAGTGTGGGGGGGGCTGAATTATACTGTGTGTGGGGCAGCATTATACTCTGAGGAGGCTGCATTATGCTCAATGAGGGGACTACATTATACTGTGTGTGGGTCTGCATCATACTCTGAGGGGGGCTGCATTATGCTGTGTGTGGGAGGCTGAATTATACTGTGTGTGTGGGCTGCATTATAGAGTGTCGGGCTGCATTATACTCTGAGGGGCTGCATTACGCTCTATGACTACATTATACTGTATGTGTGGCTGCATTATACTGTGTGTGTGAGGGCTGCCTTATACTGTGTTTTTGTGCATGGGGGGCTGCATTATACAGTGTGTGTTGGGGCGGCATTATACTGTATGTGAGGGGCTGCATTATACTGTTTGTGGGGCTGCACTATACTGTGTGTGTGGGAGCAGAATTATACTGTGTGTGGGGGCTGCATTACACTGTGTGGGGGGGCTGCATTATTTTGTGTGTGGGGGCTGCATTATACTGTGTGTGGGGAAGCATTATACTCTGAGGGGTGCTGCATTATGCTCTATGAGGGGACTACATTATACTGTGCGCAGGGCTGCATCATACTTTATGAGGGGGACTGCATTATACTGTGTGTGTGTGGGCTGCATTATACTGTGTGTGGGTCTATATTATACTGTGTGTGGGGGGGCTGCATTATACCATGTATGAATGTGGGCTGCATTACACAGTGTGTGTGTGGGGGGGCAGCATTATACTGTGTGAGGGGGCTGATTTATACTGTGTGGGGCTGCATTATGCTCTATGAGGGGACTACACTATACTGTGTGTGGGGCTGCATTATACTGTGTGTGGGGGGCTGCATTATATTGTGTGTGTGGGGGCTGTATTATAATGTGTGTGGGAGGGCTGAATTATACTGTGTGTGGGGCTGCATTATACTCTGAGGGGGCTGCATTATGCTCTATGAGGGGACTACATTACTCTGTGTGTGGGGCTGCATTATACTCTATGAGGGGGGCTGCAGTATACTCTGATGGGCCTGCAGTATACTCTATGAGGGGCTGCAGTATACTCTGAGGGGGCTGCATTATACTTTGCAGGGGGCCACATTATATTCTATCAAGGACCATGGTCAGTGCATTATACTATATGTACTACATGGGACCTGCATTATACTGAAGAGAGGACTATCTGTACCCATCATTGTTCATCAGCCAGCGTAAACAGGACAGGAAACAAGAGTCGAATGACTTCAATATTGTCGATTACGCCTGTTTAATGGCCTGAACTCAGCACATGAAAATACAACAGAAATGTTTCTGTGTGATGGTGCAATATGTGAGCATTTGGGGCCCCACTTTAAACTTTTGACCAGGGCTCCATGTAATATATAAAACAACATATACTTATGTTCCAGACTGGGGGGCTGATTGAGCAATGTAATGGACAACCACTTTAATGAAACATTCTTTAAAAAGTGTACAATAGGCAAATTTGAAAACCCATGTTTTTCTGAGCACAGTCTGAGGGAGAATTGCATTTTAAGTTTTATTCAAATCCTGGAATCTTTTAAAGAGTTTTTCCACTACTAATTTAACCCCTTTCATCTGTCCTTCTCTTCCTAAGACTTTCCTAATACACTTTTATGACCTGCCCTGCTCCTGTAAGCTCATCTCTGTGGATCACATATCTTTATGTTTTTGGACAAACATAGCATGGCAAGTCACTGGAGGAGACGTGGCTACTAGTGTTGAGTGATACGATACTGCAAATATCGGGTATCGGCCGATATTGGCTGTATCGGAATTCCGATTCCGAGTACCGATATTTTCGTCATATCGGATACCGGAATCGGAATTGTCACTGTCACTGTCAGTGTCCGTCGGTCGGGTCTGTCACTGTCAGTGTCCGTCGGTCGGGTCTGTCAGGAGTCAGCGGCACTTACCTGGCAGAAGATCTCCGGCGGTCACATCCCGGACTGCTTAATGGCCGCCATCCTCTTCTCCCCGCGGCGTCACATGCAGTTTCTCGCGATAACTGCAGTGACTGCTGGTAATCGCGGCCGTAAAGCAGTCCGATGACGTCACCGCCGGGGAAGCTGGTAAGCAGCTGTGCTGCGCCAGGATGTCAGGCTCTGGCTGTCATTCCGATGTAGCAGAGCTGGATCGTCGTGGGACTGTCGTTATGGACTGCGTCGGACAGGTGGTATACTGTTGGTTTGTTTTTTTTATTTTTTTACAGGAGATCGATGGCGTCGCAGGAATGAGAGAGTAATAAAAAAAATGAAAACTGTGTTGTCTCTTTTATTTCATTAAAAGACTTTTTTCTTGCTGTGTCTTTTTTTTACACATTTAAAAACTTTGGGATTAATAATGGATCGGTGTCTTATTGACGCCTCTCCATTATTAACCGGGCTTATTGTCACCGTGCAATCAACGGTGACATTAACCCCTTATTACCCCACTTTCCACCGCTACAGGGCAAGTGGGAAGAGCCGGGTAAAGTGCCACAATTGGCACATCTTTTGATGCGCCAAATGTGGGGCTGCTGTAGCCTGGTATTATCAGGCTGTTGAGGGCCAAAATCCATGGGCCTTGACAGTCTTTTAATACCAGGCCGCAGCAGTCTGCATTTTACTTGGCTGGTTAACAAAAATAGGGGGACCCCTACGCCGTTTTTTTTTCGAGGGGATCCCCTATTTTTGTTAACCAGCCAAGCTAAGCAGACTGCTGTGGCCTGGTATTATCAGGCTTGCAAGGTCCATGGATATTGGATCCTTACCAGCCTGAAAAACCAGGCCTCAGCGGTCTGCTTCATCTGGCTGGTTAACAAAAATAGGGGGGACCCCACTCCAATTTTTTTCGAGGGGATCCCCTATTTTTGTTAATCAGCCAAGATATGCAGACTGCTGTGGCCTGGTATTATCAGGCTGGCAAGGTCCATGGATCTTGGCTCCTTAACAGCCTGAAAATCCAGGCCTCAGCGGTCTGCTTCATCTGGCTGGTTAACAAAAATAGGGGGGACCCCACGCCAATTTTTTTCGAGGGGATCCCCTATTTTTGTTAATCAGCCAAGATATGCAGACTG
This sequence comes from Oophaga sylvatica, assembly GCA_033576555.1. Classification (NCBI taxonomy): domain Eukaryota; kingdom Metazoa; phylum Chordata; class Amphibia; order Anura; family Dendrobatidae; genus Oophaga; species Oophaga sylvatica. The sequence continues at coordinate 689,117,356 of JARQOD010000001.1, read as the reverse complement.
CTGTGGCCTGGTATTATCAGGCTGGCAAGGTCCATGGATCTTGGCTCCTTAACAGCCTGAAAATCCAGGCCTCAGCGGTCTGCTTCATCTGGCTGGTTAACAAAAATAGGGGGGACCCCACGCCATTTTTTTTTCGAAGGGAACCCCTATTTTTGTTAATCAGTTCCCTCTGACGTCACTGATGGTGTCCCTGGCTGACCTGAAGTGAAAGTGGAAAGCAATCAATTAAGCTTTCCACTTCCTCTCCTGTCAGCCAGGAGAGGAGCTCATTCATTTGGGGGTTTACTGTGAGGCTGCAGCATTAGCTGCGGTCCCTGCAGTAAACATTAACCCTTTCTGAAGGATTACACCATGGGACCTGACTGTGCATCGGATTGGTAAGAATAATTTTGCTTTATTATTTTATTTTTATTTCAGGAAATGGTTTTAGCAGGTAAATAATATATGGTCAAAAACTGTGTGATTATTTCATTAAACTTCTTTTTTATTAAAGTGTGTGTGTTTGATTTTTCTTTCATACAATAGGATTAATAATTGATAGTTGTCTAATTGACAGCTCTCAATTATTAACCTGGCTTAAAGTGACCTTTCAATTGCAAGGTCATTTTAACCCCTTATTAACCCATTCGCCACCGCTACAGGGCAATGGGAATAGACGGGCAAAGTGCCAGAAAGGGCAAATCTAATTAGAGATTTGCCCTTTCTGGGGTGTCTGGGGGCAGATCTTAAGTAGCCGGGGGGGGCCAAAAAAAATGGTCCCTCTCTGGGCTATTATTATCTGCCCCCCCTCACTGGCTTTGTCTGTCTGGTTGCGAAAATAGGGCGGGAGCCCACGCATTTTTTTTTCAGCAATTTTACACCTCATATATATATATACATGTCATTGAATTTGTGACACATATATATATATATATTTATATTTATAGTTCATACACTTCTACATAGTATAATAGCCGCTAATTCAATTGCCGGCTTTTGTGAAAATGCAGAACCCGACATGAAATGACACTTGGTGTACATAGGGTTAACCATGTCTTTTCATGTAGTTTGATATCTGATTTGCACAAACAATTACATGAGTGTAAGTGTGCAAAATTTCACACCTGTAGGGGTTAATTAAAGGTGTAAATTCGTAGCAAAAAAGTCCGTTTTTTTTACAACGAATTTACACCTTTAATTAACCCCTACAGGTGTGAAATTTTGCACACATAGACTGATGTAATTGTTTGTGCAAATCAGATAGCAAAGGACATGAAAAGACATGGTTAACCCTATGTACACCAAGTGTCATTTCATGTCGGGTGCTTCTGTCTTTTCACAGAAGCCGGCTTTACCCGGCAATTGAATCAGAGGATATTTTACTATGTAGAAGTGTATAAACTATACATATATGTATATATACATGTCACAATGACATGTATATATATATATATATATGTATTCTATGTGTGTATATTAGTGTTTACAAGGAAAGAAAGAGGTTTTTTTAGTTGCGATATTTTGTTCCCATAGACTTACATGGGACTTCCGGTATCGGTATCGGGTATCGCCGATATTTTAATGGTATCGGCGATACCATTCCGATTCCGATACTTTTGGATATCGGAAAGTATCGCTCAACACTAGTGGCTACGTCTTGGTGAAGGAAAGCAGTCTGAGCATGCATGCTCAGATCAGACTTCACTCTCCTCTCTGCTTTGAAGTGCCATCCATTCAGGTGACAAGACCTGTGATATGCTGATCACTAGAAAGTATATCACAGAGCTTGTCAGCTGAAGGAACAGCAACTTAAAGCAGCATTCAGGCAGAGAAGAGTGAAGCCTGATGTGAGCTCGGTCATGAATAGTACAGACTGACTCTGCCTAAATGCTGCTTTGAAGTGTCATGCCTTCAGCTGACTAGCAGAGGAGGAGAGTGAAGTCTGATCTGAGCATGGGTGCTCAGACTGCTGTCATTCAGAGGTAGCCCTTCCCCCACCAGTAATACCCTGCTCTGTTCATCTTATTCCGGACCTCAGACTGGAAGTAGCACAGCCTGAATAAAAACAGAAGACTATATGACCCATATAACGATGAGCTTAAGGGAACAAAGCAGGTCATAAAAGGGTATTAGAAAAGTGTTAGGAAGTGTTAGGATTAATGTAAGAAGGGAAAATTAGTAGTGGAAACTCTCTTTAAGTTTTATTGAAATTCTAGAATCATGCACCACTCTCTTATATCCTACTACTAGGCATAACACAGTACAACAATTTTGTCTGGCGTCATTTAAAGGGAACCTGTCATGTAAAATAATGCTATTAACCTGCAGATATGGGGTTAATCTGCCGGTTAATAGTGTTTTGACACTGTGCAGCGCTGGCACTGAGAGCCCCACTGCCAGGAGGAAATAAATTTTATTCCCCCTGTCAGCCTCGCTCTTTCAGCCACAGGGTTGCTGCCTGTGTATAGAGAACAGTGGCTGTAATCGTGCCGCGGTCACTAACTGACAGCCGGCTCAGTACTAGAGTTCAGCATTAAAGCTGGCTGTCAGTCACTCCAGGGGGTGCAGTTACAGCTGCCGCTCTCTGTACACAGAGTAGTAACTGAAACCGAGTCGGCCCCATCCCTATGACTGAAAGAGCGAGGCTGCCGTGAGGAAAATGTTAATTTCCTCTGGGCAGCTGGGCTCGCAATGCCGCCACTGCACGGTGTCAGAACTCCATTAACATGCAGAATAACCCCATATCTGCAGGTTAATGGCATTATTTAACATGACAGGTTCCCTTTCAAGCACTTAGATTATTTCAATAAGAATGGTATATTTCTATGTTTAGCTGATACATACTTAAAATTAGAAAATTTAAAATTACATATGAAGCACATGTGAGATCATACCTAAGGATGGAATGGATCTAAGGACAACGCAGAGCAAAAGAGAAAGGGATATAAAGTTTGCACCTTAGTATTTGTAGTTCCTCCTGAGAATTGCTGAGCTCATCATTGAGACGACGCCATCGCAAAAGTGCTTTTAAATCTTGATGTTCTTTAGTCTCTTCCTCTGATAACTGTTCAGTGACAACAGTGAGAATCAGTAAGTGCAGATATGGACTTTTCATGTTCAGCATGTATTAGGAAATTGCCATTAATACAAAACCCAGAATAAACTAATTACTGTATATACTCGTGTATAAGCCGAGATTTTCAGCCCATTTTTTAGGGCTGAAAGTCCCCCTCTCGACTTATACGCGAGTCATAAACGGGGGTCGGCGGGGGAGGGGAGCGGGGGTGTAAGATCATACTCACCCCTCCGCCGGAGCGTCTCTGCAGCCCCCTGCTTCTCCCACGATCTCCGGCTACTTCCTGCAGCGGTCACATGATACCGCTCATTAAAGTCATGAATATATGCACATATTCATGACTTTAATGAGCGGTACCACGTGACCACTGTAGGACGGAAGCGCTGCGGAGACCGCCGGGAGAAGAGGAGAGGCTGCAGAGAGTGACGCGTCGGCGGAAGGGTGAGTATAGCGATATTCACCTGTCCCTCGGTCCACCACTGCGCTGCTCCCTCGTCCGACTCCTCTGGCTGTGAATGTTCAGGCAGAGGGCGCGATGACGTCATAAGTGCGCGCCTCACCCTCTGCCTGATCATTCACTGCCGAGGACCCGGAAGAGGGAGCAGCGCAGCGGTGGACCGGTCCCGTGACAGGTAAATATCTCAGGTGCCGGGGTCCTGAGCGAGCGGTGACACCGGCACCTGTCCCCCATAGCGCGCCGGTGTCACCGCCTGCTCAGGACACCGGCACCTGGCCCCCAGCGACGAGAGGTGAGTATGTCATTTTTTCTGCAGCAGCAGCGCGGCAGCATAAGGGACGTATACTATGGGGCATAATCTTTGGAGCATATGGGGCATAATCTGTGGAACATATGGGGGAATAATCTGTGGAACATATGGGGGCATAATCTGTGAAGCATATGGGGCATAATCTGTGGAGCATATGGGGGCATAATCTGTGGAACATATGGGGCATAATCTGTGGAACATATGGGGCATAATCTGTGGAAGATATGGGGGCATAATCTGTGGAACATATGGGGCATAATCTGTGGAGCATATGGGCATAATCTGTGAAGCATATGGGGCATAATCTGTGGAGCATATGGGGGCATAATCTGTGGAACATATGGGGGCATAATCTGTGGAACATATGGGGGCATAATCTGTGGAACATATGGGGCATAATCTGTGGAACATATGGGGGCATAATCTGTGGAACATATGGGGCATAATTTGTGGAACATATGGGGCATAATCTGTGGAACATATGGGGGCATAATCTGTGGAGCATATGTGGGCATAATCTGTGGAACATATGGGGGCATAATCTGTGAAACATATAGGGGCATAATCTGTGGAACATATGGGACATAATCTGTGGAGCATATGGGGGCATAATCTGTGGAGCATATGGGGGTATAATCTGTGGAAAATATGGGGCATAATCTGTGGAGCATATGGGGGAATAATCTGGAGCATATGGGGGCATAATCTGTGGAGCATATGGGGGAATAATCTGTGCAGCATATTTGGGCATAATCTGTGCAGCATATGGGGGCATAATCTGTGCAGCATATGGGGGCCTAATCTGTGGAGCATCATATGGGGGCCTAATCTTTTTAGCATATGGGGGCATAATCATTTTTCATCCTAGGCTTATACGCGAGTCAATAAGTTTTCCCATTTTTTTGTGGCAAAATTTGGGGGGTCGGCTTATACATGGGTCGGCTTATACATGAGTATATACGGTATGATTCAACGGTAAAAAGAGTAACATTTAAAACAGCATTTTTTTTGCCTATAAATTGCAGGAGAGGCCATTATTAAATGATTACTCAAGCTTCAAGAAACTTTGCATAAATCAACAGTACAAGTGAACATAAGAACTTTTCTGATCCATCTTCCCGGAGAAATTTGCTTCTTTCTTCACTTCTGCACCGTGTGGTCCCCTCCTCCCCTGCCTCCAGAACTTATCATTTATTATACTGCAACAATTTAGACTATTTTATCAGATCGGATTACACAATATTAAATATAAAATCCATTACAATTCAGCACTGAAATGCATCAAAACAGCAAAATCACAGAGGGGGTGAATACTTTTGCAGGGCATTGTAAGTACAGTTCTACAGAGTATTTCTGCTTAAAGATAGCTGCTAAAATGCTGATTATGAGTAGAAATATGTGCTGATTGCAAGTAATCTCATTTATGTAACTTGATGTTAGGTGAAGAATTGAAAATGATTTCAGCTGGTTGTTAATTTATAGCATGACAACAGTTTAAGGTACACGCTCTAAATTTAATTAACGTAGAAAAAAAACAAAAAATTTCTTTCAAGTTCCTTTCAAAATGATAACATTCCTTCCCTTTGGTCAAAAATAATCACTCAAATCTACATTTCCTGCTGTTATAAATAAAACCAGAGACACAAATACTACATCTTGTATCTATAGAGCACAATACCGTGGCAGAGTAGAATCAAAACAATTTGTAAGTTAAAAGAGAGAAAGATGGGAGACCTTCCATATTATTATTATTATATGTGGGGTAGTGTTGTGACGTCCTCTTACATAATACTTGATTTTGAAGATGGGGACAGCAGGCAGATGTGCTTTATCTTGTGTTCTGTATGGGCTCAGCATACAAAGGTTTACTGCATCTTTCATAGCCATAGGAAACCATATCCTGATTTCACTACTACAGGCTCTTTATGACCAGACTTCTATGGACCATAACGGGAATCTGTCTTCTGATACTGTATATACCCAAATCGCAGCATTTGAGAGACCAACATACATGGCTGGGGTACTACAGCCAGTGACTGATACGTGCTGCACATGATTTGGGCACCATATATTAGCTGACAGGTTCCCTTTAACAAAGCATCCTAATGTACCCTTAAGGGGTTATGATATAATACTGAAAAATGAGAAAAATATTCAAAGAGAGATGAAATGGTGAGAAAATGTAATTCCACTATTGTTTTTATTTGTTGCGATGTAGCTGTTTGAGAACATGTTTTTTCATGCCGAGCTGTAGTATTTATTGGTACCATTTTAGTGTACATAGGAGAGGTGCAATAACGGAAATGATCTTTTGGCTTGCCCAAAACATCTTCGTTCTCAGTAGTGGCTCATGCTGTGTAAACAATATCTGCTCTGCTGAGAAGAATGCAGCTTATACACACAGAAGAATCTTGGTCAGACCGTTCAGTGCACATCTAAAGCAAGGTTAGCCGGTGGTATGAGGCTATTAAACGACTACCGATGAGCAAACAAGTAGCCAATCAGTGGGCGTTCAGTGCATCCAGTTGTCTCGTGTAAACAGAAGTTTCTGCTACACAAGACTGTGATGGCAAATTATATATGACAACTTAAAGGGAATCTGTCACCCCATTTTTGCCCTATAAGCTGCGGCCACCGCCATCAGGGGCTTATCTACAGCATTCTGGAATGCTGTAGATAAGCCCCCGATGTCACCTGAAAGTGAAGAAAAACGAGTTAGATTATACTCACCCAGGGGTGTTCCGCCGTCCAGTGGGGTCCGGAGGGAGTCGCGGTCTGGTTTGGCGCCTCCCATCTTGTAGCAAAAGCCTGCCTCTTCTTTCCGTCCCATCGCGGCTCCTGCGCAGGCGCACTGCTCCGCCCTGGTGAGGGCAGAGCAGAGTACTGCAGTGCGCAGGCGCTGAGAAAGGTCAGAGAGGTCCGGCGCCTGCCCACTGTAGTACTCTGCTCTGCCCCCACCAGGGCAGAGCAGTGCGCCTGCGCAGGAGCCGCGATGGGACAGAAAGGAGAGGCTGACTTCGCTATAAGATGGGAGGTGCCAAACCAGACTGCGACTCCCTCCGGACCCGAGCGGACGGCGGAACGGCCCTGGGTGAGTATAATCTAACTCGTTTTTCTTCACTTTCAGGTGACATCGGGGGCTTATCTACAGCATTCCAGAATGCTGTAGATAAGCCCCTGATGGTGGTGGCCGCAGCTTATAGGGCAAAAATGGGGTGACAGATTCCCTTTAAATATACTAGCCTGCCATATATAGTTGAGCCATAGATTTATTCTGAACACCAAATTTAGAGTTAGGAAGAAGTTTTGCATTCCGATGGGTCCACTTTGTAGTGTTACAGGTTATATATGATGGACCTGTGCCTGTTATCAACCGTTTCAACTGTGTAATGATTATCAGCTACTGTATTTATGTTTGGATGACAATGGTAGAGTGTCTATTAGTATGAGTGTTTTACTTTTAAATTCAGGTTATGAAAGCATTGGGATGGGTGGAGTGGCATTGTTCTCTCTCAACCTCCAACTTCACATCTGGTGGTGAATGTTAGCTGTCATATCACCTTCTATTGGCTCACATATATAAATTCCTTAGTGTATCATGTGGTCATCCAACTACATGGTGACAGTATGTCAGTTACAAAACGACACATGACACGCTAAGGTGTATCCATACACTACTCACATAAAGTTAGCGATATTTGACTTTTGGGTAAAATTTATGGAAAATGTAAAAAGTTCACGCTACAGTAATATTTTATCACAAAAGTAGGGAATTTAAATTGAAACATGCAATGGTGATTTCCTCATCTCAAACAATTTATTGAAACAAAAGCCAACAACAGTGGTGGGTATACTCCCGAAAACTGTCAATGTCTCAATAACTTGTCATGCGGCCTTGCGCATCAATTAAAGTTTGACAATGATGTCTTATGCTGTTCACAAGTTGAGTTATTGTCTGCTGAGGCATGGCATCCCACTCTTCTTGAAGGTTGGCCCTCAAGTCATCGAGCTTGGATTCAGGTCTGGAGAAAGTGCAGACCACTCCATTTGATTGACTCCAGTCTCCAGCAGTCGTTCCCTAATGATGTGACCTCGATGAGCTGGAGCATTGTTGTCCATGAAGATGAAATTAGACCTGTGTTGTTCATGCAGACACACTGATACAAGAGGTAAACAACAGCCATTCAACAATTCACCTACATCATTTCAATCTACAACAAGAGTCAACATTCAGACTCATATCAACAATAATCTGTGTCTCCTGACCTACTGAAAAATACAACTGGTCTAACTAAGAATAAATGCTGTGTTGTCACCCCATCTTAATTAGCTAGACTTGATAGGCTTCCGATTATCCTTCAAGTAACCAACGAGAAAAGTATCCATTGAGTCCACACATGATGTCCTCCACATCCCATGGTTCCTGGAAGCTGATGAAAGTGAACAGTGTGGCACCAACTCCCCCACGATTCTTTAGCACGATGGTACGCATCCGCCCATACCAATAGAACAACTCCTTCAGCTCTTCCTCCGGCTTGAGGCTCCGGGTCTCAATACAACCAACAATTCCTGAATTCAGGCTGCTAGGGACTGCATATTTGATACCAGACTGCCACTTGATCCTTGATTTTGCAAGCAGTTCAATTCCTCTCAGGCACTACAGTTTCTCTTGGTCAAACTAATCATCCTACATGATGTTCTGGGCATCCAAAAGTACCATATCCTGTATGAAATCCGACCTAGTTTCCGTGGCCCTGTATTCGATCTGTCGAAGCTGCCATAACTCCTGTAATTGCCGTTTCTTGTTGAGGCTGCATTTCCACTCCGGTACTTCTCTCAAGGCCAAGCTGGTGGGGTTGGACATACTGGCATCCGAACCCTGCTGTGCATGCCTCACCTATGGTCTGCTGGGTCTGTCTATATACCTTTCTGGTTGTGGAGCCCTTGGACGGTGTCTAAGAACACCAGTCCCCTGCAGCTTCCACGAGCTGAGTAGTATCCCACCGATGCCATCAAGTGTGGAGAGGGTCAGTGAATTCTCTCATTCACTGGCCCGGCTGTCTTTAGAAAGACCTCATGGACCAGGACTTATCTGTTGTGAATGTATTGGAGATGACTTCAGAGCTGAAGCTCCCTCTGGTGGTTGCTGAGGGTATTGAACCTATGTTGAACTCCAGAAGTCCTCCACCTGCAATTAACGAGTGGTTGTCAGGTGGTACTGACTGGCCTGATATAAGTGAGCTGACCTCCGATGATCCTCGCCGGTCATCAATTGTTCTTCCTGGTCTAGGTTGGAATTCAGCTTGCTTTTCTGCTGCCTCTGCTATCATTCAGATAAGTTTCTTTCTGTTTTTTTTCTGTGGTTTGATTTTGCTTGTTTTTGCTGCCTTGCTTTTGAGTTCAGCCGGGTCCCCTTTGGGGGCTTGGGCTGGTCTCTGTTCTCTTTTTGTATTTGTTCATTTGCTCAGTTCTTGCGATTTTGTACCGCTGGGTAGCTGCTGTCTGTGTCCGTGTTTTCATCTTGTCAACCGCCATTATATGTTTGGGGGCTTCCTATTCTTTTGGGGCTCTTCTCCGGGGCAGTTAGCTTTCCTCTTTCCATCTTCAGGGATAGCTATCTCTCCGGCTGTGACAAGGCATCTAGGGCACCGTAGGAACGTCCTACGGCTGCTTCTAGTTGTGCGGTTAGTTTAGGGGTCTGCAACCTATTAGTTACCAACCTCTCTGGTGTTTGCCTGCCTTTGTGGTTTTTTTGCCCTGCCTCCAAAGCTTCCAAAACATAACACTGGGGGCTCCATTCTTTTGGCTCTTCTCCGGGGCAGTTACTTTCTCTTTCATCTTCAGGGATAGCATCTCTCAGTCTGTGACAAGGCACTAGGGCAACCGTAGAACTCCAACGGCTGCTTCTAGTTGTCGGTAATTATGGCTGCAACTATTTTGTTACCAACCTCTTGGTGTTTCCTGCCTTGTGTGGTTTCTTGCCCGCCCCAAAGCGTCCAAAATAACACTCTCCCATGACATTGCACGCATTCCATGGCAAATATACTAACATACAAGTGAGGGTAACATGCCAGTACTTTATTGAACCAACAGACAATCATTAGAACAGTCCCAGCAATACACAATGGTGCAATACAGCAATTATACCAATTTTGTCAAGTGTCTAGGCTGAAGTTACAATTGCGGCGTTGCACGGATAAAAACTCTGCATGCGAGCGCTTTTTTTTGCTTTGCATGGCTTATGCGTGGTATGCATGCTGCAGCGTGATCGAGCAACTTCTCGGAAAAACAACGTCATTTCTGGGACAGCCGAACCGTGGAAAGCTTTCGGTTTAAACTTACTGCGGCGCTGCGGCAAAATGTCGGGGGCGCCGCCAGGCGCCCGCCGATGTGTGAAAGAGGCCTTACTGAAAAGTTAAAAGATGCTTTGGCAGTGTATAAAACTCCTGAGTCATTGGAGGCTGCAATGTCATTGGCTATATGGGTGGATAGATGCCTGAGGGATAGATGGTAAGACCACCTTCTCCTGAGTCCTATTTCTGGGACAATACCCCTGTGTCCGGGTAAGTTCCGGGGTGAACCTATACTTGTGAAGTTAGAGGAAGCCATGCAGTTAGGAGGTGAGTCCGCGTTGTAAGTCTCACCCGACATTTACAAGAAAAAGGGCATGTGTTTTTTTTGTGGGAGGAAGGGACATTTTCTTGGGGCCTGGCCTTTGATTCTCAAATAAAAAGAGACTTGATTAACCCTTGGGAGCCTGGAGTTTGATAATCAAGGGTAGGTTCATCTTCAACCTGTAATTCTCAGTTTGTCCTGACAGCAGAGGTGGTGCTAGAGAGCAGGACTGAAAAATTACTGTGTTTGTGGACAGTGTAGCTTGAGTCAGTATGGTGGATGCTGAGTTTGCTAGAACTCATGGTCTTGCTTGCTCTACCTTAGCTAAGCCTTATTCCTATTTATGCCATCGATTCACCACCACTTGCACAGAGAGCACTGACACAGATTGTACATAGCATGAGACTGAGGGTGGGTCTTTCCATTATGAGGTAATTCCTTGTTGTGTCCTGGAGGGTCTTCCCACTCCAATTGTTCTGGGTTTACCTGGTTGGTGAAACATAATCCGACTGTGGATTGGCAATCCAGAGAAATTGTGCAGTGGGGAGATTACTGTCATGATAACTGCCTAAACATTTCCCTTTCTGCAGTATCTACAGGGACCTTAACTGTGTTTTTGTCTGGCTTTGAGGACTTATTTTCTGAGAAGGGGTGTCAGGCTTTGCCCCCCCATCGGGCATATGATTGTCCTATTAACCTGACTCCCGATGCTAGACTACTCAAGTCCAGACTGTACAATCTGTTCGGTCCTGAAAGACAAGCCATGAAAGATTTTATTGCTGAGAGTCTTGAGAAGGGACATATTAGACTTTCATCTTCGCCATGGCGGCAGGGTCCTTTTTTCGTGAAAAAGAAAGATGGCGATCTCGGTCCCTGTTTAGATTTATGGGAATTGAATCTAATTACTATTTGAGATCCATATCCTCTTCCTCTGATTCCAGATTTATTTAACCAGGTGGTGGGAGCTAAGGTTTTCTCCAAGTTGAATTTAAGGGGGGCCTATAACCTGGTTAGAATCAGGGAGGGGGATGAATGGAAAATGGCGTTCAATACCCCTGAGGGACATTTTGAGAGTCTGGTTATGCCTTTGGGTCTGACCAATGCACCAGTGGTGTTCCAACATTTCAATTATGATATTTTCCATCATTTGGTGGGCAGGTTTGTGGTGGTCTATCTGGATGATATTTTGATTTATTCACCTGATTTGGAGACACTTCGGGGGCATGTGAGCCCTGTGCTCCAGATATTAATGGATAATAAGCTTCATGCCAAACCAGAGAAATGTGTTTTTGCCATTCAGGAGGTGCAGTTTTTGGGATACCTGTTGTCATCTTCAGGTTTTCAGATGGAACCGGAAAAGGTTCGGACTGTACTTATACCCTGACCAGGAAGGTGAGGTGTTGAAGGCTCAGAGGGGATGCCCCTGCCTCCTGCCCCTTGAGGAAATTATTTGTACCATCTGATTTCTGCTGTAAAGCAGTGTTCCCAAACTCCAGTCCTCAAGGCCCACCAACATGTCATGTTTTCAGGATTTCCTTTGTACTGCACATGTGATGGAATTATTGCCTGTGCAGGAGATGCAATTATCACCTGGGCACTAAGGGTGCGTGCACATGTTGCAGATTTTTCTAAATCCGCAGGTAAAATTACCTGCATTTTACCTGCGGATTTAGTGCAGATTTACTGCGGATTTTCTGCGGATTTCCCATGCGTTTTTACACCTGCAAATTTCTATAATGGAGCTGGTGTAAAACCGCTGCGGATTCCGCACAAAGAATTGACATGCTGCGGATTCAAATCTGCAGCAAATCTGCGTGGAAAAATCCGCAGCATGTGCACAGCGTTTTTGTTTTACATAGATTAGAATGGTACTGTACAATGCAGCAGAATCTGCTGCGGATCCGCAGGGCCAAATCCGCAACGAGTGCACGCACCCTAAGGAAATCCTGAAAACATGACCTGTTAGTGGGCGTTGAGGACTAGAGTTAGGGAACCCTGCCGTAAAGTAATTAGTGAACATCATAACTCTGTACTTGCTGGTCATCCAGGGGATAAGGCAACCGAGAATCTCCTTTCTCGTCATTTTTGGTGGCCGGGGTTGCATCGAGATGTGCTTTAACAGGTGTCTGCTTGCAGTGTTTGCGCGCGTTCTAAAGTATCGCATACCTGTCCGTCTGGTCCTGTTCTTCCACTACCCATTCCTAGCAGACCACTGACACACTTGTCAACGGATTTTATTACTGACCTACCTGTATCGGCAGTCGAGACTGTGGTTCTGGTGGTTGTGGATAGGTTCAGTAAAATAGTGCATTTCATCGCTTTATCAGCACTTCTGAATGACAGGACTCTTGATAAAGTTTTTGTTAATGAGATCATGAGGCTTCACGGGGTTCCTTCCGATGTGATGTTAGATCGGGGGACCCAATTTGTTTCTAAGTTCTGGAAGGCATTCTGTACTCGACTGAAGGTGCAGCTGTCCTTTTTCTCTGCTTTCCATCCTCAGTCGAATGGACAGATCGAGCGCACTAATCAGAATTTGGAGACTTACCTCAGGTGTTTTGTCCCTGGAAACCAGGAGGATTGGGCATCTTACTTACCGTTTGCCGAGTTTGCTATTAATAATCATCGCCAAGAATCTACCGGAAGTTCACCATTCTTTGGTGCATACAGTTTCCATCCACAGTTTGGTATTTTTTAGTGGGGGAGAGGCTTCAGGAGTTCCTGTAAGGTTCTATGTATATATTCCTGAAACTCAGTTTGTTCGTCAGCCATTTTACTTTCTGTCTTGCTGCAGCTATCTTGCCCTCAGTCAAAATGGAGTTTCCAGCTTGCATGTTCCCGCCCTGATTCTCTCCTTTGCTTCTTAAGCAGCCACAGCTGAGCAATCAGTGCTTCAGAATCTAGCCTGCAGTGAACCTGTGACTTGACTCCTGTAAGCCTTGGACCTTGTACTCCAGCTATTCCTACTGAGGAACTCTGAAGCACTTGTGGACTCTGAACCCTGCTCTTTGAAAGACCCACGTTTGCATGGACTTACGGTAACAGAGAAGAAGATCCTGAATCTGTATTGGAGAGTGATTGCTGAGCTTGGATTACTCTGGCCTGCTGTGTCTCCTGTTTCTGTGTCTGCAAACTGTGTGACTATTTCTGCCAACTTGTATGAAGTAATACAGGACTTTTCTATATCAAACCTGTGACTCCTGTGTTTTCATCGCACCCAAGCACAAGACGCTATATGAACTGTACTACATACATTACAAGATTCTGAAGCCAAAACGTTAGTGTCTGCTGGGTCTGGAAGGCTGTCTGCTGTACTGTGGATATCAGACGTCCGGTTGTACTTTCTGTGATGACAGTGGTTGTGACTTCTCACAACCATTCCAGGTGAGCAATTCCCTTAAGTTTTTTTCTTTTTGCAGTGTTACCACAGGTAAACACTATTGTTTTTTTTTTTTTCCTTTCTTTTCTCTTTTTTGTCTGCTGTAACTCTGGATATCAGATGTCTGGTTGAAACTTTCTGTGATGATAGTGGTTGTGACTTCTCACAACCATTCCAGGTGAGCAGTTCCCTTAATTTTTTTTTCTCTCTGCAGTGTTGCCACAGGTGAACACTATTGTTTTTTTTTCTCTCCTCTTCTTCCAGTAATCCTGTCTTAAAAGATCTGGAAAATGGAGGCCCGCATAAAGGAACTTTGCGGAGTGACTGATAATATCCTTGCAGATTTGCAGAATATAAAGACCCGTTTTACAAATCTACAGGACCTCAATAATCATAATTTGCAAGTGGTTGGACAGACTACCCAGGATTTGCGAGCCAGGATTGAGGTTCTAGAGGGGCGAGTCCAGGCTCCTGCCGTAGCCCCGAGTGCTGGGATTCCCAAGTTGCCCCTTTTCGTTTTGGCGGTGAACGTGAGAAATTCAGGGGATTTATTAATCAATGCAATCTTTTTTTTTCTGCACATGCTTCACAATTTCCCACTGAACGATCTAAGGTGATTACTATAATTATGTTGCTTACCAACAAGGCTTTAATGTGGGCAAACCCTCTGATTGAGACTGAGGATGATTGTTTGAATCACCTTGATGATTTTATTTCAGCCATGGGGCAGGTGTTTGATGACCCCAATCGAGGTGCAACAGCTGAAGCAGCCATGTTAGCTTTGCACCAAGGTAAGCACTCGGTAGCTGAATATGCCTTGGATTTCAGGAGATGGGCCCTTGATACCACCTGGGACAGTTCCGCCAAAAAATCTATTTTTCGAAAGGGGTTATCTCCACTGATTAAGGATGAACTTGCTCGTGCCGACCCTCCCACTGCGTTAGGTGACTTTATTAACTACTGCATCCGTATTGATGCTCGTCTGACTGAACGCAGGCAAGAGAGATGGTTCGAAAGCAATCGTACTAACCTTTTCCTACCTTCCTCTCCAGCTAAGGAACCTTTGAGTAGGATTACACGGGAACCTGAACCTGAACCCATGCAGGTAGACTCTTTACAACGACGAGTTAGTGATGCACGCAAGGAACATCGTTTTAAGGAGAATCTATGTTTCTATTGTGGTAAGTCAGGGCACTTCATTATAAACTGCCCCAGCCGTTCTCGTAAGACTACTGCAGCACTCATTCATTGTGAGTGTTGCGAGAGGGGATCTGTCAGGTCCGAGCCTCAGGCTCCAGAGAGATCTGCAGCAACAGATCTTGATTTCTCGGACTTAAACTCCGTTACCTCTGAGGACGTTGACTGTGTAAACGCTGCCATTTTTCAAGTTTCCTCAGCGGTGTCCCAGCTGAGTTGTAAGAAAAACAATTCTCATTGCTTTCTTTCCATCAAACTCTGGGTTGACTCAGCTTGGGTGTCTAGCTCTGCTATGATCGACTCAGGGGCAAGTGGAAATTTTATGGATGTCTCCTTTGCTCTGAAACAGGGAATACGTTCAGTGAAGAAGGCTACTCCAGTACAGATGGAAACTGTGGATGGCTCCCTGCTGACCTCTGGACCAGTGGATCAGGAAACAGAGCCTTTGAGGGTTCTTATGGGTAAAGATCATCAAGAGAAACTGTCCTTTATGCTTATCTCTTCTCCCCACTTTCCCATTATTCTAGGGCTACCATGGCTGCAGGCTCAGAATCCTACCATTAACTGGGAGACAAATGAATTACACTTTCCAGAGAAACAGATGAGTCCAAAAGTTTCAGCTTGCTCTGTTCCTAAAGGAATCATGTCAGTCCCTGAACTACCAGCTGTATACCAGGACTATGTGGATTTATGTGACAAGAAGAACGCTGACCAGCTTCCTCCTCACCGTCCATATGATTGTCCAATTGAATTATTGCCTGGAGCAGAGATACCTTTTGGTAAGATCTACCCCTGGCGGGGCCCGAGCTAAAGGCTTTAAAGGATTACATAGATGAAAATCTAGCCAAGGGCTTCATACGCCCCTCTTCATCTCCTGCAGGTGCACCCATCTTCTTTGTAAAGAAGAAAGATGGATCTCTGAGACCATGCGTAGACTATAGGGAACTCAATAAGGTTACTATTAGAAACCGTTATCCATTGCCTTTAATCCCTGAGTTATTGGAGAGAGTGCGACATGCCAAAATTTTTTCTAAACTAGATCTTCGTGGGGCCTATAACTTAGTCCGTATTAGACCTGGGGATGAATGGAAGACTGCATTCAGGTCACGCTATGGACACTTTGAATATCTAGTTATGCCTTTTGGTCTGAGTACCGCCCCAGCCACTTTCCAACACTTGGTGAATGACATCTTCAGGGATCTCCTAGATACATTCGTGGTAATTTATTTGGATGATATTCTAATTTTTTCTAACTCCACAGAGGAACATCATGGACATGTGAGAATGGTCTTGGAACGTCTAAGACAAAATCATCTTTACATCAAACTTGAAAAGTGTGAATTCCATAGGACCGAAATTCAATTTCTGGGGTATGTACTGTCTACACAAGGAATTAGTATGGATGGAAGCAAAACCCAAGCCATCAAGGATTGGCCAAGTCCTAGAAATGTGAAGGAGGTACAGCGCTTCATCGGGTTTGCCAACTTCTATAGACGTTTCATTAGAAATTTCTCTGAGGTAGTGTCACCTATCACTCAACTTACCCGGAAAGAGTCTAGGTTTTCCTGGACTCCCCAAGCCCAGGAAGCATTTTCCCGTCTAAAAGATAAATTTACCACTGCACCTATCCTAGTACATCCCAACCCCGAGCTTGCCTTCATAATAGAGGTGGATGCTTCAGACTGTGCCGTTGGAGCTATACTCTCTCAGAGAACAGGTGAGAAGAATGTCTTGCATCCCTGTGCCTTCTTTTCCCAGCAGTTGTCTTCGGCTGAGAGGAACTACGATGTGGGCAATAGAGAGTTGTTGGCCATTATTGCCGCCTTCAAAGAATGGAGACACCTTCTTCAGGGAGCTGCACAGCAAATAGTCGTCCTGACAGACCATCGTAACCTTGAGTTTATCAGGTCGGCTAAGTGCCTGACTCCTCGCCAGGCTCGCTGGAATCATTTCTTAAACCAATTTAATTTTATCATCTCTTATAGACCAGGATCGCGCAATGGAAAGGCTGATGCACTCTCTAGGATTTACTCAGCAGAGACACGTCCAATTACTCCTCCTAAGACTATTCTTCCTGACTCTAGATTCCTAGGAGTAATTGATAATCAAGACCTACTTAAGGACATCAAGGAAGCATACCATGCGGATTCCTTTTTGGCACAACCCCCAAGGGACGTAAGTCTTGTCTTTAAGAATGGTGTGTGGATTCAGGGACAACGTCTGTATATTCTTGAAACAGTCAGATTAAGAGTATTGCAACTCATTCACGATTCCAAGATAGCTGGGCATAGAGGAATTCTAAAGACACAGGAATTTCTTTCTCGTTTCTTTTGGTGGCCCACTTGCAGGAAGGATGTTTTGAATTATGTCACTTCATGTGAGGTCTGTGCAAGATGCAAAACACCTCGCTCCTCACCAACTGGTCTGTTACAGCCTCTTCCTACCCCGTCCCGCCCGTGGGGATCCATTTCTATGGACTTCATTGTGGAGTTACCAACCTCTCAGGGGAAGAACACCATTCTAGTGGTGGTTGACCGTCTAACAAAGGCAGCTCATTTTATCCCTTGTGTCGGCTTACCCACTGCAAAACAGACATCAGATTTGATGATTAAAGATGTATTTCGCTTACATGGAGTACCGGATGAGGTTATTTCGGATCGAGGGGTGCAATTCACTTCTAGGTTTTGGCAAAATTTCTGTGCAGCATTGGACATTAAAGTAAACCTTTCTTCTGCTTTTCATCCCAGACTAATGGACAGACCGAACGAACCAATCAAACCCTGGAGCAGTATCTCCGCTGCTTTATCTGCCACCTACAGGATGATTGGGTGGATCTACTTCCATTAGCTGAGTTCTCGTATAACAACTCTCAGAGTGCCTCCACTAAACAGTCTCCTTTTTACTCTAATCTAGGTTATCATCCTAACATTCTACCACGATTTCCCATAGAAACGCCTTTACCAGCAGTGGCTGAAAGAATCACGTCTTTACAGAAGAATATGGATCTTCTAAAGGAAAATCTGGAATCGGCTCAAGAAAGGTACAAGAAAGCAGCAGATAAATTTCGTAAACCTGCACCAGCTTTCAAGGTAGGAGACTTGGTCTGGCTGTCAACCAGAAATCTTAAGTTAAGGATTCCATCGTCTAAGTTGGGACATAAGTACATTGGACCCTATAAAATCAGTAAAATTATAAGTGCCGTTGCTTGTCGTCTTCAACTGCCCAGAACTATGAGAATCCACCCTGTCTTTCATGTATCCCTACTAAAGGCTGCGACACCCAATACGTTTCCTGGACGTTCCTCTCCTTGCCCTGACCCAGTGCTAGTCGATGGTCAGGAAGAATTTGTGGTGGAAAGGATTTTAGATTCCAGGTTGTATAGAAATCAGTTACAATATCTGATTAAATGGCAGGGCTACCCAGTGGAGGACAACTCATGGGAACCGGTCAATAACGTTAATGCTCCTCGCGTGCTCCGTCAGTTTCATCAGAGGTACCCACACAAGCCTGGTCTGAGGTCATCCGGAGGTTGTCCTTAAGGGGGGAGTAATGTAAGGTTCTATGTATATATTCCTGAAACTCAGTTTGTTCGTCAGCCATTTTACTTTCTGTCTTGCTGCAGCTATCTTGCCCTCAGTCAAAATGGAGTTTCCAGCTTGCATGTTCCCGCCCTGATTCTCTCCTTTGCTTCTTAAGCAGCCACAGCTGAGCAATCAGTGCTTCAGAATCTAGCCTGCAGTGAACCTGTGACTTGACTCCTGTAAGCCTTGGACCTTGTACTCCAGCTATTCTACTGAGGAACTCTGAAGCACTTGTGGACTCTGAACCCTGCTCTTTGAAAGACCCACGTTTGCATGGACTTACGGTAACAGAGAAGAAGATCCTGAATCTGTATTGGAGAGAGTGATTGCTGAGCTTGGATTACTCTGGCCTGCTGTGTCTCCTGTTTCTGTGTCTGCAAACTGTGTGACTATTTCTGCCAACTTGTATGAAGTAATACAGGACTTTTCTATATCAAACCTGTGACTCCTGTGTTTTCATCGCACCCAAGCACAAGACGCTATATGAACTGTACTACATACATTACAGTTCCTGAGAAGGAACGTTTTGCTTCGTCGCTCTCTTCAGTGTGGCCGGGGGTTCAGAGTAATTTGAAGCTCATGGGAGACAGGTACAAATGTATGGCTGACAGAAACCGCTCGCCAGGTCCAGACCTAAGTGTGAATGACTTTGTGTGGTTGTCTGCCAGGAATATCAAGTTGAAGAACCCTTCTTGGAAACTGGGACCTAGGTTTATTGGCCACTATAGAATAACCACCATCATGAACCCTGCAGCTTTTACTCTTGAGTTACCCCAGACTCTTAAAATCCACAAGTCTCTGCTCAAGAAGTATGTTGAACCTCTTGAGTTCTCTCCCCTGCCGCCGCCCCCAATCATTGTTGATGGTAATTTGGAGTTCCGGGATTTCGAGGATTGTAGATTCTCATCTTCAGCGTCGTTCCCTGTAGTACTTGGTGTACTGGAGGGGTTATGGTCCAGAAGAGAGGATGTGGGTTTCAGCATCAGAGGAGAATGCCCCTAAACTGGTTTGTTCGTTCCAAGCCTCTCATCCTGAGAAACCAGGTTCTAAGTGTCCAGAGGCCACTCCTAGAAGGGGGGGTACTGTCACGGGTGCGTCAGGTGTGACAGACAGTCATCCTGGATCCGGCTGTAGAAGGTCTTTTCGTTGAGCTCAAGTAGAATCATAGAATCATAGAATCATAGAATGGTAGAGTTGGAAGGGACCTCCTGGGCCTTCTGGTCCAACCCCCTGCTCAAAGCAGGATTCTCTAAATCATCCCAGACAGATGTCTATCCAGCCTCTGTTTGAAGACTTCCATTGAAGGAGAACTCACCACCTCTTGTGGCAGCCTGTTCCACTCATTGATCACCCTAACTGTCAAAAAGTTTTTTCTAATATCTAATCTGTGTCTCCTCCCATTCAGTTTCATCCCATTGCTTCTAGTCTTTCCTTGTGCAAATGAGAATAAAGATGATCCTTCTACAATGTGACAGCCCTTGAGATATTTGTAGACAGCTATTAAGTCTCCTCTCAGTCTTCTTTTTTGCAAGCTAAACATTCCCAAATCCTGCAACCGTTCCTCATAGGACATGGTTTGCAGACCGGTCACCATTCTGGTGGCTCTTCTCTGAACTTGCTCCAGTTTGTTGATGTCTTTTTTAAATGTGGTGCCCAAAACTGGACACAGTATTCCAGATGAGGTCTGACCAAAGAGGAGTAGAGGGCAATAATGACCTCACGTGATCTAGACTGTATGCTTCTGTTGATACATCCTAGAATTGCATTTGCCTTTTTTGCTGCTGCATCACACTGTTGACTCATGTTAAGTCTGTGATCAATTAGTATACCCAAGTCTTTTTCACATGTGCTGTTACTTAGCCCTATTCCTCCCATTTTGTATATGCTTTTTTCATTTTTATTTCCCAGATGTAGTACTTTGCATTTTTCCCTGTTAAAATCCATTCTGTTAGTTGCTGCCCACTGCTACAGTTTATGTATATCTTTTTGAATCCTCTCTCTCTCTTCTCTAGTATTAGCTACCCCTCCTAGCTTTGTGTCATCAGCAAATTTGATCAGTTTACCCTCAATTCCTTCATCTAAATCATTGATAAAGATGTTGAACAATACAGGGCCCAAAACAGAGCCTTGTGGTACCCCACTTGAGACATTCTTCTAACTGGATATGCAGCCATTTACAACCACTCTTTGGGTCCGATCACTAAGCCAGTTCTTACCAGTAAGTACCTTTCTTGAATTTTGCATCTCTGTTATGGAGTAATATCTTTCTCCCTCTAGGACTCAATAGTTACCTCCACCTTCTGTTGCTAATTACACACCTGTTCTGAATGTTTAAATACATGCAATTGCTGCAGCATGGTGCGGGTGTTAGCTCATACTTGCGTCAGTCTTGTTGGACATTCTAGTAGTCGGTTAGTGTCTTTCCTGAGGACCCTTGGAGGATTGCTGGCATGACATCTCGGTTGTTTTCTCAAGCTAAATGTTCCCCCTTCCATCTACCCTCTCTGTATTTAGTTTTAGTGGGGACTGATTAGTGTTCACCCTGTCCCCTCCCTATGTAGGCCTATTGCTAGGGTCAGGCAGGGATTAGGTTCCTGCTTGGCAATAGGTGCAGAACCTATATAGGGACGTTTAGGGCAGACAGGGCGATATTAGATCTGCCTAGGGGTCTTCACTCCCCTCTTCCCTAGTGTTTAGGTTCCCTCCTCCCTCTTTCCATTGTTGTGCACTTACTTATCCTTCACCCATGGTGACAGATAAAGGTCCCTTTTTATACCCACATCTGTCCTTTAGACTATTATCCACAAGTCAGCAGGAAGATAGGATAAGGTCAACTCTCATTATTTGAGTATTTAATCAACCTGCATAATTTGTCCTTAATGGTTTGCAGGTCAACAAGCTACATGGACTTCTACAATTGGTAATCAGCATATTAGCAAACATTGATTATTCAATGACCCTGCGTCCCTGTCCTCCAAGGATGGCAACACAATAAACTGTAGAAGCTGATATAATAGGTAAATAGCAGCCATTCAACAATTCACAAACATCAATTCAATCTACAAGAGTCAATGTCCAGACTCATGTGATCAATAGTCTATGTCTCCTGACCTACTGAAAAATATGTTTCTTCTAATTAAGAATAAATGCTGTGTAGTAACAGTCAACAGCATCATTTCTGCTCAGTGTGAATCTACTTTCATCAAAAAACAGCACTGAGGCCCACTGGTTCCTCGTCCAGCGTAGATGCTCTCTGGCCCATGCAAGACAATGATTCCTGTGCTTGATGGTGTGGTCAAGTACCCATGCAGGTCGACTAACACGCAGACCACGCTGAAGGAAATGGTTTTGAATTGTGTGATGTGACACTTGGGTGCCTCTCACCTCTCTTAAATGGGCCTGGAGTTGTGTGGCATATATTATCCGGTTCCGAAGGGCATTGTTCACAATGAAGTGGTCATCAGTGTGGGACATGGCCAAAGGATACCCACTTCTATGGCTTTCTGTGACTCTTCCAGTCTCTCTGCATCTCTGTTCCAACCTGCTGATGACACTCTGTGACACTCTAAGCCCAGTTGCCCCTTCAGTCTGAGAACATCCTGCTTGAAACCTCAAAATGCCAAGGTACTGTTGATCAATTTTTAGGTGTCATCTTGGTCTCATGATGTCAAAATTTTAACCGCATAATAAGGAGGACTGTTTAAATACCAATTGTAATTGAACTCTGACATTCATGGATCAAACATCTGATGTGAATTCGCCATTAAGCTCCTTGTTACAGAAAAGCCAGTTGTCAAAAAGTACTGAAACATTGAACAGTTGGACATGTGTATTTAAAAGCTTAGAGACTGTAACTTTAAGTTCACCTGAAAAGGTTAGAGTGTGTTTTAGGATCATCCTGAAATTTTACCCAAAAGACAAATATCCCTAACTTTTTGTGAGTAGTATATATACACACACAGGTGCTTCTCACAAAATTAGAATATCATCAAAACGTTAATTTATTTCAGTTCTTCAATACAAAAAGTGAAACTCATATTATATAGAGTCAATACAAACAGAGTTATCTATTTCAAGTGTATATTTCTGTTAGTGTTGATGATTATGGCTATCAGCCAATGAAAACCCAAAAGTCACTATCTCACTAAATTAGAATAATTAACAAAAAACATCTGCAAAGGCATCCTAAGCATTTAAAAAGGTCCCTTTGTTGTTTTCAGTAGGCTCCACAATCATGGGCAAGACTGCGGATTTGACAGATGTACAGAAGTCAGTCATTGACACACACCACAAGGAGGGTAAGCCACAAAAGTCATTACTAAAGAAGCTGGCTGTTCAGAGAGTGCAGTATAAAAGCATATTAATGGAAAGTTGAGTGGAAGGAAAAAGTGTGGTAGAAAAAGGTGCACAAGCAACCGGGATAACCGCAGCCTTGAAAAGATTGTTAAGAAAAGGCCATTCAAAAATTTGGGGAAATTCAAAAGAAGTGGACTGCTGCTGGAGTCATTGCTTCAAGAGCCACCATAAACAGATGTATCCAGGAAATGGGCTACAAGTGTTGTATTCCTTGTGTCAAGCCACTCATGACCAATAGACAAGGCCAGAAGTGTCTTACCTGGCCAAGGAAAAAAAGAACTGGACTGTTGATCAGTGGTGTTGTTTTCAGATGAAAGTAAATTTTGCATTTCGTTTGGATATCAAGGTCCCAGAGTCTGGAGGAAGAGTGGAGAGGCACACAATCCAAGCTGCTTGAGGTCTAGTGTGTAGTTTCCACAATCAGTGATGGTTTGGGGAGCCATGTCATCTGCTGGTGTAGGTCCACTGTGTTTAATCAAGACCAAAGTCAGCGCAGCAGGAAATTTTAGAACATTTTATCCTTCCCTCTGCCGACAAGCTTTTTGGAGATGGAAATTTCATTCTCCAGCAGGACTTGACACCTGTCCACACTGTCAAAAGTACCAATATCTGGTTTAAAAACAACAGTATCACTGTGCTTGATTGGCCAGCAAACTCTCCTGACCTTATGCCCATAGAGAATCTATGAGGTATTGTCATGAGGAAGATGAGAGACACCAGACCCAACAATGCAGAAGTGATGAAGGCTGTTATCAAAGCAACCTGGGCTTCCATAACACCTCAGCAGTGCCACAGGCTTAATCACCTCCATGACGCACTGCATTGATGCTAAAGGAGCCCTGACCAAGTATTGAGTTTATTTACTGAAATTTCATCATTTCATTTTTTTAAATTATTTTTCAAGCTGGTGTTATAAAGTATTCTAATTTACTGAGAAATGACTTTTGGGTTTTTATTGGCTGTAAGCCATAATTATCAACATTAACAGAAATAAACACTTGAAATAGATCACTTCGTTTGTATTGACTCTATATAATATGAGTTTCACTTTTTGTATTGAAGAATTGAAATAAATTAACTTTTTGATGATATTCTAATTTTGTGAGAAGCACCTGTATATTTAGATCTGCATGAAAGTGTAAATGCACTTTAAGGTGACTTTTCAAAATGAACTCTTATAAGTTTGCAGGATTTTACCAGTTTTCACCTCGGCGTGTTTCAATTGAAAAATCAGTGCAGAGTGAGAAAAAGTGACTGATTTGTGCATGGTGGAATTTTTTGTATCATATATTGTTACAATTTTTTTAATTAGTGGGACATATAGAAAGTTGCAAGAACAGTTATATCTTACATCAAAAGTTAATATTTCATTTTTCGGAAGAAGACAAAAGAATGGATCGATCTGCCCTACATCCAAACGTATTCACAGTGTGTGAGGGAACCATAACTGAGTCACATATCAGAGCTTCCAAGTGGAAATATAGACCATGAAACATCAAAACATGTTATTTTAAAAATATATTTGTTATTCAGTGTTCCCACAGACAAATGAAATTCCATTACAAAACGACAGGGCTTGTATTTTCTGGCAAACATCTCATAACATAAAAATAGTGCAGTTGAGTCACAACTAAACAGATCCAACATCATCATACATTCTACTCCATCCCTGCACCGTCTTCTCGTTATCAGAATTATAGCTCTTAAAATGGGTTTAGGTTTGGATGTAAAAGCAAACACTTTGGGCATGTGTTCTAATTCATGCATTCTAACTTATCACAATTCTTAAAATACATTTATTTTTTAGCATTTTCTATAAAATATCATAAGTGAACCATCTAATGTATAAATTGTGGTGCTGAGAGGAACAGTTTTAAGTATTTTAAAGTCCTCCATACACATTACACAGCTGGTGGCCAAACAACATCTTTAGGTACTTTAAAGTCCCTTGGTCATTTGGCCATCAATTATGTCTCCCAACTCCACCATACACTGGAATGCTCAACTGAAAACTTTTGTGTTCTCTACCCGAGAGGAGAACAAAAGGATCAAGCCTGTTGGGGAAATCCAAAAGGCTGAATCATTTTCTCCTTCAACATCATCATATTAGGGAAGCGTTGGGAGGCCATCATATACATGAGACTGTTGATAGATCCCGCTATCAGCGGATTCGGCCAATATTAGTATAATGTTTATGGGGGCCTTAAGAGTCTTGAATTTGCCCTGTCATAATATTACTTGGCGTACTTGGAAAGTTGTTTTGCAAGTACTCTCCAATCCATGCTAAAGCCTACAGACATAACTAGGCACATCAGATACATCCACCAGTAGAAAGCATGGTTTCAGAGTTTTTGCTCCTCATCAGTATGGAGCAGGATTGTAGTTGGCTGTGTGACATACTTTTGGAGCTGCTCTGGAAAATTACTATTTCTTACTGTGGAGATGCAGTGGATGCAGGGAGTCTTACAGGCAATGTTAAATTGGCAATTATGCAAAATAGCTTTCCTTCAGAAGGAAGACAACTGTAGTTATGCACAGGTGGCAGTTGACACAGATTTTTTTTATTTCTTTTGCAGGAAGAGATTTTTGTTTATTACAAACCATTGCTTGTAAGTCTCCCCACTTTCAAGAGTTGTAAAGGGTCTCATTCTGCAATTAGTAGAATGCTTATGAAACTTTACTTTAGCCAATAGGCATCAATGTGGTTTCCTGTAAATATGTTGGGAAATGTTATTTTCCATAAATATATTTCAACTGTTCCAAAGTGGTATCTGGGAGAAGGGCTGCACCATATCTCTGTCTACAGACAATATTAGTTTATAGACAGGTTTATGTCTTTTAACTCTCATTCATTAAAATTCACCTAAAACACACAGACTACTGTGCTTACTGTACAAATAATGCAGACAGGATCTGTGTGTTACCAGTATGGGAATTTATAAAAATAATAAAACAAATAACTACAATTCTTAAAAACAGAAAAAAACATGATGAATCAGATTTATTATTTCTCACTATACTCCTTACAAATTCGGTTAGTGTGTCTCTTGTGCAGCATCACTGAGAGGCAATACTGTTTTAAAGAATGAACAATTAACCACAATTTACTTTAAAGGGAATCACCAAGTTTTTGCCACCTAATCTGATAGTAGCATGATATAGAGATAAAAAAAAACCTGATTCCAGTGATGTATCACTTACTGAGCTGATTTCTGTAATTTCAATACAATCAGTGCTTTATCAGCAGGAGATTATCATTACAGGAATAGTAAACCTGCTGTCATGTAGTCCTCCACATTATTATTATTATTTATTATTATAGCGCCATTTAATCCATGGCGCTTTACATGTGAGGTGGGGTATACATAATAAATACAAGTACAGTAATCTTAGACAATACAAGTTACGACTGGTACAGTAGGAGAGAGTACCCTGCCCGTGAGGGCTCACAATCTACAAGGGATGGGTGAGGATACAGTAGGCGAGGGTAGAGCTGGTCGTGCAGCGGTTTGGTGGATTCATGAGCTCTTCATAACTCCGCCTCCACCACTGATTGGCAGCTTTCTGCCTATGCACAGTGTACAAATAAAGCTGCAGGTCAGTGGTGTGGGAGGGGTTATACAGAGCTTAGCATTCCGAAAACTGGTAGGTCTGCAGCAAATAAAACCAGGATTTCATTGATACTGAATTGCTTGGTGCAGAAAGTGATACATCGCTGGAATCAGGGTATCATGCTGCTCTAACATGGGGTAGCAAAAACCTAATGACATATTCCTTTAACAAGAATTTATTTCAATATGCTTTGTCACACATTAGCATCAGATTTGCTACAAATGATTACCTTTAGGACTTTTGCTAAGAAAACATCTTCTAGATGTGTGGCAAATCCTTCACTTATCCATTCTTCTGTCCAGTCACGTGCACCAATGGCCAACCCAAACCAAGCATGTGCGATTTCATGGCAGACACGTGAAATGCAGAGCTGATTTCTTCCAGACAGCACGCTTTGTGCTAGATAAATAATGTGTGGGCTGGGTCAGAAAAATAAGGAGCAGATTACATATAGGCATTAACTTGTTGCAGCATGAACATCTCATCTATTATGTCTTCTTTATTAGCTTTGTCATATCATCATTCACATAAGCATGCCAGGTTCTCGCAAGTAAATTTGCAACACAGAAACAATCTTATTATACACTATATACACACCCTATCTCATTGTTTTTTTGTATTATAAATATAAAAACATCTATTCCTTAGACTTTTTTTTCAATTAGTTAAATACAGATGAACAATAACACAGGGCAAATTACATTGTGTCATTACCAAAATCTAGGCTGAAATGCAAAAGCAGCATGTGAAAAACTAAGTACACCCCATGTTCAATAGCTTGTAGAACCACTTTTAGCAGCAATTAAGTAATTCTTTTCGGCACAAATATAAGTAATATAACTTTTTCACATCGTTCTGGAGAAACTATCCCCTACCCTTCTTTACATTAAGTGCGCAATTATTAAGTATTTTCACAGTATCATCATTTTTATGCAGATTTTCCAACTCCGCACTGTATAAACTTGAATGCTTATTGGTTTGATGCAGATCAGGTAATTTGCATTTGTGTAATTAGGGAAGGTGCGGCCTAAGGATACAACATCCTTTATCAAGGTGTGCAGAATTAATAGGCAGCTTGTTTTCCCCAGGAAAAAATTGGACAAAAAATAGATTTAACTGACTCTGAAAGATCAAAAAGGATGCACCAAAATAAAAATTGCTAAGACATCAGTAAGTAATCACAGAACCATCCAAAGTTGTGATGCAAATAGTCAACTGGGTTGCAAAAATGTGTTAAGAAAAAAAGACGCACAATAAGATTTGAGAAAAATCAAGTGTGAAGTGATCAGGAAGCCATTATCCCCCAGAGCTGTCATATTCCAGAACTACAACCTCCCTGGAGCCCAGAAGTACAAGATGTTCACTGCTCAAAGACATGGCCAAGGTAAGGGAGGCTGAAAATCGACCACCACTGAACAAGGCACTGAACAAGACACAGAAGTTGAAACGTCAAGACCGGGACAAAAATATTTCAAAGGTTTTATGGACTGATGTGAAGAGAGTTACTCTTGACAGACCAGATGGATGGGCCCGTAGCTCGATCAGTAATGAGCAAAGACCTGCACTTCGACTCAGATGCCAGCAAAAGAGGAGGAGGCTACTGCTATGGGCTGGTATTATTAAAGTATTATTAAAATATTATTAAAGATATTATTAAAGTCAACTCTCAAACCTACTGTCAATTTTTAGAAGACACTTTTTTTCAAGTAGTGGTATAAATAAAACCAAAATTCTGCATCTTTCAAGAAAGCCATGATTTTTAAGCAGGACAATAGATCATCGTATGTAGTGCCGATTTTAGGCAAAGTGGGGCCCTAGGAAAAAGTTTAAAATGGGACCCCAAATGCTAACATATTGCACATCACACAGAAGCATTTCGGTTGTATTTACGAGCGCTGCGTTCAGGCTGCTAAACGAGTGTCATCAACAATATTGAAGTCGTTCGACGCTTGTTTCCCGGCCTCTTTCCACTGGCTGAGGAATAATGATGGGACGCAACAATCACTAATAGATCAATCTGTCCCCATACAGTATCATGATATCAGCAGCATATCTGCAGTTTTCACAGGGCGATATGCTGCTGAGAACAATGATTTTTGTTCCAGCATAAACAATCCAATCACTCGATGAATATGCAGCATTTTGCTTGTTTAGTATAATACCCCCCATAGTCCTCCATATATTATAATGTGCACCATAGTCCTCCATATTGTAAAATGCACACTCCCATAGTCCTCCATATAATATAATGTGCCCCATAGTCCTCCATATAGTATAATACACTCCCCATAGTCCTCCATATAGTATGATACACTCCCCATGGTCCTTCATATAGTATAATACATTCCCTATAGTCCTCTATGTAGTATAATACACTCCTCTTAGTCCTCCATATATTAAAATACACTCCTCAGTCCTACATATAGTATTATACACTTCCCATAGTCCTCCATATAGTATAATACACTCCTCAGTCCTCCATATAGTATAATACACTCCTCAGTCCTCCATATAGTATAATACACTCCTCAGTCCTCCATATAGTGTAATAAACTCCTCATAGCCCTCCATATATTAAAATACACTCAGTCCTCCATATAGTATAATACACTCCTCATAGTCCTCCATATAGTATAATACACTCTACATAGTGCTCCATAGAATATAATGCAGCCCTCCATAGAATATAATGCAGCCCCTCCAAAGAATACAATGTAACCCTCCTCATATAGTATAATGCAGCCCCCATAGAATATAATGTAGCCCTCTCATAGAGTATAATTAAGCCCCCCATACAATATAATGCAGCGCCCCATAGAATACAATGTAGTCCCCTCATAAAGTATAATGTAGCCCCCTCATAGTGTATGATGCAATCACCCATAGAATATAATATAGCCCCTAATAGAATATAATACAGCCCCATGGAATATAATACTGCCCCTCCATAAAATATAATACAGCCCACCTCCCCCGAGAATGGCCCCACAGTCCAGTACTCACTGATATATTAAAAAAGAAAAACACAATCATCACCTCTCCTCGTGCCCCATGCTGCTCCTGGCTCAGCTCCGATCTCAGCAGCTGTACTGCCCGGCACACAGCGGGCATGCGATGAAGTGAAGTCATCGCGCACCCGCAATATCAGAGGCAGAGGGGAATGATGGGAGAGGGAGCATCATGTGACTCTCTCTGCTCCATCATTGCTTTGAACTGTACCGGCATCATAGACGCCGGTATAGTTGAACGCGGCGCAGGGGGGAGTCGGCACTGGCAGAAGGCGGGCTCCCCTGACTCACGGGCCCCATAGTGGTCACTGGCTGGGGGGCCCCTGTGGGAGCAGGGGCCCTAGGAAGCTGACTGGTCTGCCTACCGCTAACGCCGGCCCTGATCATATGCAAGTCTACACTGCTTGGTTAGCCTTTAAAGGGTACCCGTTACCAGAAAAAATGCTATTAACTTGCTGACATGGGGTTAATCTGCAGGTTAATAGCATTATTAACAAGCCTGATGCCCGCACTTAGCCGAATGCTGCGGGGGAAAAAATGAACTTTATTCTCCCAGCAGCATTTAGTTTCAGTCACCGATGCAGCGCCGGTACATGTTCAGTCATCGCTCGGAGTATACAGAGTAACTGTGCCTCTGACCCTGACTGAGAGGTGACCCCAATGCAGAGCCAGTGACAGCCAGAGC
This sequence comes from Oophaga sylvatica, assembly GCA_033576555.1. Lineage (NCBI taxonomy): Eukaryota > Metazoa > Chordata > Amphibia > Anura > Dendrobatidae > Oophaga > Oophaga sylvatica. The sequence continues at coordinate 689,087,101 of JARQOD010000001.1, read as the reverse complement.
CAGGGGCGTGGTTACAGCCGCTGCTCTTTATACTCAGAGTGATAACTGAACCGGCATCGGCACCTCCCCCGTGACTGAAACCCAAAGAGCTGGGCAGATTAATAATGCTATTAACCTGCAGATTAATCTATTAGTATATCTGCAGGCTAATAGCTTTTTTTTTCTGGTGACAGGTTCTCTTTAAATAAAACAAGTCACCTACTTACACCTGATTGTCATTCCAGTTCTTGAAAACACCAGTCTAAAGTAATTTTACCTTCATATTTCTGCTAATACTAAAAGTTCACATACTTTTGCTGTTTAACTGAGATGTACTATGGGATCATTTTCATAATTCAAAAAATAAAAACGTCTACTAGTGACTCATTTGTTTTATTTGATTTGCTTCATCTACTTTTATGACTTGTATGAAAACCTTATGTAATTTTAGGACAAAGACATGCAGAAATATGGAAAATTCTGAAAAGTTTACAAACTCTCAAGCTCCACTGTGTATACACACATGTAGGTCAGTCAGATGGTAATTATATCTTGTTCTTGCTAGAGTCGTACCTGAAGGGTGAGATACATAGGCAGCAATTGAACTATCAGTTCTTGAAGTTCATGTGTTGACATCATTAATCATGCCTCACTGATAGTATTGTATGATGGATAAGTATCTGCCGGTATGTCTCAGCACTGAGGACACCAAGAAACGGCCAAATTGGAAGTTATGCCCAGAGCACTCTGGAAGAGGTTTTCATCAAGGATATCTCTGTACTTGACCACATTCATGTTTCCTTCAATTGCAACCAGAAGTTGTTTGTGTTCATTTAGATTCCTGTGTACTTCCATTTGTTTAGGAGTTTCCCCTGTCTGTCTCTTTCCCCATGTTGTCGCATTTTAGTAGTAAGACCACTGTCTTACTGCCAAGCTCACCATCTAGGGCTAAGACCAAGGGGCAGCCAGGACTTAGGCACGTGACGGCACACGGGGAAAGTACCTGTCTAGGGCGATCGGGAACGCAGGTGTCAGCATAAGGTGAGTGTTGAGGGGTCACCATCTTCCCCCTCTCCTAATGTCAGGGCTCACCTTTACCAGCTCCCTCAGGAGGTGGAGCAATCGCTGCAGCCTCTGCATACTACTGGAGTCTATGGGTGAGCGACGGATGTGCGAGCACAGTCTTCGCACCTTATGGAGCAGGGCTGTTAACTCTGGATAATTATTTAGGAAGCACTGCACCACCAGGTTCAAGGTGTGAGCCAGGCAAGGAATGTGTCTGAGTTTTGCCAGGGCTATGGCCGCCACAAAATTACGGCCATTATCACTGACTACCTTGCCTGGCGCAAGATGTAGACTGCCCAGCCATGACTCAGTTTCGTGTGAAACACTGGCAGATGCGGATGGAGTGCTCGTGCGACTGCGCTCTGTCGATGAGCTTTCGCTACTGGAGGAGGGTCAAATGCCTACAGCCAACTGTTGCCTATACCGTAGGCTAGGCAGCACTGTCCCACCACCGCTGTCCACCGTGGACCCTGCATCCACCACATTCACCCAGCAAGCAGTGATGGACACGTAACGGAAGGGCATCATCTCTAATGAGATCAGTTTGGTAATGTAGGCATTCAAAGCCAGTAAAAGAGCTTTGACAAAGAACACAGCATGTGTTCGAAACGCGTTGCTGCGTGTACTGGGTGCCATATGTAATTTGGTACGTTTTTATCATTTTTGAATAAATTCAGTCTTTTAATCAGCTGGACTCGCATCATCGTTTTTTTATGTGCACTCTGGTTCCTCCACCTGAGAGTCCGTGCAGAGGTCTACCACTGTGGTAAGTTGGCTCCTTCTGTTTTGTTATTCAAAGCCAGTGTACGCGGATGAGAGGATGAGTACTTTTTTTTGTCATACTCAGAGTCTCTGCTAGGGTGAGCTGGACTTGAGAGCTGCATATGGGTGAACTAGCGGTGGACATGATGGACTGAGAGGGAGTTGGTGATGGTGATGGTGGTGGTGATGGCCTAGATTCAGTCTTTCGTTGCAAAAACATTGTGATTCCCTGACTGCTTTGGCCTTGCGACGACACCTCAACATTTCTTGCTGGTGATGTGCTAACCGGTGGGCTAACAGTGGGGGAAGCGATGGAGCGTTGCTGGCTACCTTCCGTCGGAGCAGGTGCACATGTGCTACCTGAGGTTTTGTAGTCCGTCCATGCTTGCAAGTGCATGGTGATTAAATGTCTAAGCATGCAACTGGTATTCAAATTTCGGAGATTTTTCCCTTGGCTAAAGGTCCTTCCGCACTTCTTACAGATAACCTTTGCCTCATCAATAGGATATTGGTCAAAAAAGTGCCACACTGCACTCTTTCTACTTTGGGATAAATTTTCAGGGCTTGCACGCTGTGCTAATTTGACCGTCTGGCCAAGCTGTGCTGCAACTCTTTTTGTTTTTTTAGCATGTTTTTGGACAGCTACGGGCCTGCCAGATAACCGCTGCTGCAATGTCGATGCCTCCTGCGGATCCTTCTCCTCTTCTGAGCTATTGCCAGCGGCACCCTCTTCCCCCAATGGATGCCAATCCAGGTCAACAACTGGGTCATCCATCACCTCCTCTTCAATTTCATCTGCACCTTCCTCTGTGTCACCGTGTAAGGTGGTATAATATGCGGGAAGGGGCATCTGAGTTTCATCAGGGTCAGATTCTGGCTCAGTAGACTGCGAGGGCAATGTAGTGCTCTGGGTGAATGTACCAGCAGAATCATCTAGCAGTGGCTGCGCATCAGTGCACTCCATGTCAGATTCATGTTGGACTGGGGATTTCAGGATTTGACTTGATAACAAAGGCATGGTATGTGAAAAGAGCTCCATGGAGTAATCTGAAGTGTGGCCAGTCGCATCCTTCACTTTTGGTGGGGGTGAAGGACACAAGGAAAGGTGTTTGTCCTGACCAGGAGCCTGCACTGACGACTCAGTGCTTACATTTTTTGAAACTTCAGAAGAGGAGGCGATAGAGCTGGAGGCTGTTTCGGCAATGTAAGCCAAGACCTGTTCCTGATGCTCCGGCTCTAAAAGCGGTTCACCTACTCCCAGAAAAGGGAGTCTTCCAGGCCTTCTGGAGCCAGACGATGACGCAGGCTCAACACCTCCTGCCTTAGGTGCTATTGTGCTTTTGGCACTGCCAGCAGATGCACCACCACCACCATCAGTACCAGCTGGCCCCCCACGCCCACGTCCGCGGCCTCTTCCACCATACTTCCTCATGTTTGGGAAAATGTACCCAAAATACCAGCAGATATATGGTACTGTATCAGAAGCGTACAGCTGTATACGGTATAGGGATAATTGTAAATCTCCATATATATTTCCAGAGTCACAGACGCTCACAGGCTCAGTATGGATTAGACCAGAATATAAAAAGCAGAAAAAGAGTACTGTATCAGAAACGTACAGCTGAATACAGTGTTGGGGTAATTTTAAATCTCCGTATATATTTCCAGAGTCAGACACAGACTCTCACAGGCTCAGTATGGATTACACTAAAATATAAAAAGCAGAAAAAGGGTACTGTATCAGAAGTGTACAGCTGTATACAGTCTAGGGATAATTGTAAATCTCTGTATATATTTCCGAAGTCACACACAGATAGCATGTATTTGTCCGTGATACCAGCCGGTACACGGTAGTGTGTGAGGAGCGTACAGCTCTACACGGTGTGGAAAAAAGTGAACGCTCGGTAACTGTGCAGAAAAAAAGAATAAAAGTATTAGTGCTGTGTAAAAAGCAGTCTGCACAGCAGTGTACACACAGCAATACAGCTAGCAGGCAGCCTGTTAACCAGCTCTGCTGCTGCACACAAGAAAATCCTCCCCGTCACTGGCAGGCAGCCTAATAACCAGCGCTGCAGCACACAAGAAAATCCTCCCCTGTCACTGCACACTAACTGTACAGCACAATTGCTATCAGCACAAGCACAGAATAACTTTTTTTTCCTGCCTAACTCTTTCCCTACTGAGAAACAGCGCCAGCAACCTCTCCCTACGCTATGATCGGCAGAAGTAAAATGGCGGTCAGCGGTCAGTGCTTTTATAGCCACTGTGACGCCACACAAAGCAAGCCAATCACTGCAATGCCCTTCTCTAAGATGGTGGTGGCTGCTGCCCATGTCAGCTCGTTGCCCACAGTGTACGTCCTTGCTCATTGGCTGAGAAAAGGCGCCTGCAAGCATTATGGGAAAACCGACTTTGGCGCTCGGGTCGACGACCGCATGGCTGACTTCACACTATTGGCGAAAGTCAGCGATTTTTGAATCTGACAGACCTGTTTCGCTCAACTCTATTCTTGAATTAAGAAGTTTTGGCAAAGTGTTCATTTTGATCATATTAATGCGATCAAATCAGAAGGATTTCAATATAGAATTCGTTAGATTTTGAATTGCTTGTTCAAGGATGGAGATATTATTTAAACAATTCAGATAATCCCCAGAATTTAGGTACTTAACTGCGTCTGTTTGCCACTTAAAGGGAAAGTACGAAATTAATTGTTGAGTCAGTTCAGTATTAAAAGTTATGTTCATGGCTTGTGTTTTCTAGAAGTAGACTTTAAAATTGCTTTTATGGCCAAATTATTCCAATTCCTTTATTATAGAAGGAAATTAGATTATTGGGTTTGAAACATAGAGCAACAAGTCATCTGCTAATAGAGCTAGTTTATAACGATGTGAGCCTATAGTAACTCCAATAATATCTGGATATTTACATAATGCTAATGCTAAATGTTCCATTACCAATGTGTATAGGAGACTTGATAAGGGACACCCATGCCTTGCCCCATTTTTTAACAGAAAATGTGTCAGATAGAATTGAGTTTACTTCATTTCTCGCTTCAGGGTCATTGTATAATGATAGAAGTTTAGATAACAAGAAATGGCCCAACTCAATTTGTCGTAGGGTGCTCTTCAAGAAAGTCCAATGCACTCTGTCGAACACTGTAAGGTATCACAGTAACTGTTTCTATTTAAAGTCCGGCTGGTTTATTTTTGTCCCCATAAACTACATTACAGGAAAACTTGAATACAGCCTTTTGCACAAGTAAAACAAAGTAATAAGTCCATACAATAGTGCTGGTTTGCCCGCCTGGCTTAGAGTTCAGCTTCTTAGACCTTTATCAAAGGCACTCAGTGCAGGAGATCTGCACACCTCTATACACACAGACATGTGTGAGACAAACAGGTCTCATTTTACAAAGTGAACCACATTCAAGGGTTGTGATATGGTGAGCACTGCAGCTGTCTCTCCCAACTCTTCAGCTGCTCTCAAACAAACTGTCATGGCCGATTAACCCCTTTTATTCCTATATGTACTAAAGCATTACTTCAGGTTTATCTATCCACAAAGTATCCTACAGCCACCTTACATACCTCCCCCCACTGCCTAAAGCCATGGCCTTGGCACCTTCTACCACCAGACATGGGATTCTTGAGAGGGCATTGGCATTATCATGTAACTTCCGGCTCTATGTTCCACATGGAAGTGGAAATTCTGTAGGGCTAGAAACCAGTGGGTAACACAAGCATTTTTCTGCTTTTTCTCCCTCATCCACCTGAGTGGGGCATGGTGTGACACTAATTTAAATTTTTGCCCTAAGAGACAGTAACACAATGAGTCCACCGCCCACTTTATGGCCAAGCATTCCTTTTTTACAGTAAAATAATTTTTCTTACATGCCGACAGTTTCCTACTCAGGTACAGAACAGGATGCTCCTCTCTGTATATCTCCTGAGAAAGGACAGTTCCTAATCAGATTTCTGATGCGTCCATTTGGAGTACAAATTCCTTCTTAAAGTCGAGGGCAACCAGGAGCAACTGCTTACACAGAGCTACTTTCAGTTCTTGAAAGGCCGTCTCTACCTCCAATGTCCATTTGGTCTTGACTGATTTTGTCCACGTAAGAAGATTGATCAGGGGTGCGGACACCATGGTAAAGTTTAGAGACTTTGTTCAGATTCCGATAATCATTACACAATCTCCACTTCCATTGGGTTTTGGATCAAGGAAAATTGGGTTAAACCACCAGCTCTTCAATTTCACTATGACTCTGTGATTCAGCATACTCTTCATTTCCTTGGAGATCAGTTCTTGGCGTATCTCTAGAATTCAGTAGGGTTTTGAATTCACCTGCAGATGGGGTTCTATCAGAAGCTCGTTTTCTATGACATTTGTACACTCAAGGAAATCTGAGAACAGGTCCCGGTCTGGCTGCAGCAATTCCCGACGTTGCTGTTTTTGGGCCTTCGAGAGCATCTCGGCTATTCGGACATTTTCAATATCCCTTTCTGGCTTAACCTGCAAACATGGAGTTTCAATGGGTCTGTTTCTTGCCATGCCTTGATGAGTAGCGGCACGAGGGGATTTCAGAAGTGAGAGGTGGGAGCGGTTAACTGGCCAGCAGATGAGACAGAACTTGCAATACCTAAGGATTTCCAGTGGACATTCGGGCCAAAAGAACCTCTGCTTGACCCATTCTTGGATTTTGTCGACACCCAGATCGCCACCCAATACACATGAATGGGCCATGTTCAACATCCTCCGTAAACATGGTCCTGGTACCAATAATTGCTTCACTATATCCTCTCTGACCTTAGTAAACTGGTACAGTAAGTCCCCACTCATCATAAAATAATGAAATCTGTTGTTGGCCCCTGACTCCTGTGTTATGCCATTTATAAGATACCTTATTGAATGCTTTTTTTTTTTTTTAGCGTTAGGGCCCTATGTTGGGTGGACTCAAAAATTTTTATGGTCACCCCTATATCAGGAATGCCTGCTTCTGAGGATAGTACCTCCTCATCTCCAACCATTACACAAAAGGGAAACAACAGGCTCTGGGGTTTGTGAGTCTTTTTTTAGGGCTAACCTGTCTCTTACCTGAGTATTTGAGGTCTCTGCCTCTCCAGCACATGTCCCAAAACAACACAAAGTCCCAACCATGATTCTTGGATGCAATAAATCCTGGACCATGCTGACCTCATAGGACTTGGTACCTCAGGCCATCTCAATGACCACTCTGGCCACTGGATAGTCTTTAGCATCCCCGTGAATGCAGCGGATGCCCACCTTCTTCCCAGGTGATCAATTGGAGAGGGAGTGTTGTCCTCATGAGGGTCACCAAACTCACTGAGTCTAGTAGTCCAGTCATTTGCCATCCATTCACTTTCACAGGTCGAGCTTGGGGCTCCTCATCAGGTCGACAGTCCACACTACAAGCTAGATATTCGTAGAATAAACACCGACATCCCATACTACAGTCTATTTGCTCGGTGGTCAGGGGACAATGGGCAGCTATATTGACCTGGGTTGTGACATCTCCAGAAAATTACATTCCCTGACCTCGACATGACCTCCGCCACCCCCTTGGATGCCTCACTCCCTTTTTAGCCTCCACCCCCGAATGGGACCCCCAAGATAGAGTGGGGTGTCTTCCCAAGGAACCGTTGACCAACTGATACCTTTCGACCAGTCCGACCAAGTCATCAGTGTTGCAGGGATCTCCAACCAAAGTATGCATCGGGCTCGGAAGGGAGTGCACAAATCGGTCCGTTAGAACTCGTTCTACCATCGGGGTAGAGGACTCCGGCTGCAACCACATTTGGACGAGGTAAAGCAGATCAAACATTTGGGAGCGAGGGGGTTTGTCATGGTGATATGCCCAGCGGTGGACCCATTGTGCCCTGACAGTCATTGTCACCCCCAAGCATGTCAAAATTTCCATTTTCCATTTTGCATATTCTTTGGCACCCTGTAAGGTTAAATCATAGTAGTCCTTTTGTGACTCCCTGTTAAGTAAGGCGCAAGGACTTCCTCCCACTGCTCTGGCTGGAACTTCTTACTTTTGGTGACCTTTAAAAAATGTTTAAAAAGGTCTCTACTCACTGCCTTCCGTATAGAAAACTGATGAACTGACCATGGACTGTCGCAGTTCCATGAACCGGCTCTCTGAGTAATTCAATCTGATGATGCTGTTGTTGGTTCTGTCTCTGAATCTGTAGCATATGCAGCTTATTTGATTCCTGTTGTGCCAGCTGTTGTTGTTGCTTCTGCAGCTGTTGTATAAGTAGCTTGCACCAGGTGTTTAATCAGGTCCTCCTTGCTGTCTAACGTTTGTCTCTGGCTTACAGATGCCTTCACCTACGACATGCAGTACTTCTGTAGCAGTCACACGTGTTCCTTGGGAATGCTGCCCGCACTTCTAGCACCAAATGTAACAATGCTACTCACTTGGGAGCGATAGGAGGTACCACAGAAACGTTTCTATTTAAAGTCCAGTAGGTTTATTTCAGTCCCCATAAACCACATCACAGGAAAACTTAAATGCAGCCTTTGTCTGGCACAAAGTGAAACGAAGTAACAAGTTCATTCAATAGTGCTGGTTAGCCCACCTGACTTACAGTCCAGCACATTAGTCCTTTAGTAAAGGCACTCAGTACAGGAAATCTGCACACCTCCATACACACAGACATATATGAGACATATAGGTCTCATTTTACAAAGTGAATTGTGGCGCCCCTGACGGTCCAGTCGCCACAGAGGTAATGCATCTCAACCAGAGGTGCAGTATCCCATCTTTCAGGTAAGATGGAGACACTGAACCCGGCTCTGACACAACACTGCATCCATCACACACACTAGCACCAGTTCCACTTCTTCCCTGCTGGCTAAGAAAGGGTGTGAGAAGGTGGGTGGAGCTTGTGGGTTAGAGCAGGAGAATTGAGGGAAGAAAGGATGAGTCTTCCCATAGGGGAAGAAGGAGAAAGACATGCATAGGCAACCTTTCCATAGGGGAAGGCGGGAAGAGATAAAACCGTACAGCAGTCTCCTGGTCTGGAGGAGCTGCTGAACAGACAGAAAAACAGAAGAAAGCTCCCTGGAGGGGAAAGGGATTTCTCAGAGGAACGGCTGAGCAGAGGCTACCCGTGGGGCTCGTTCCAGGCTGACGGACGTCAGCTGGGAGAATCCAGGTTGTTGAAGGGTCTCGGCCCCTAGCCTAGTGGAGCGTACAATAGGACTGAGCTAGCAAGGCAATAGCTGTGGCAACTTTAGGGGTCACAGCCAACAACCACAATTATCTTCTCTGGAAAAGCAGCTATATAGGATCAACGAAACGCTTTGGGCACGTTATACGACAGGATTCGCAGCTGCTGGTCTGGGACACTTATTGTGTGGTGCTGGGAAGGAAGAGGAGTAGAAATCAGCTCAGTGAGATGGCCAGGGAAGGCACATACTGGCAGGGAGCTCTGGACCAGTGTTCTCCATTTACCTGGAAGTTGGCTGGATTCCTTACCTGAAGGACGTGGCACCAAGTGGGCACCTGTGCTGCAGACAGAACTGTGAGTAAAGCTTTGAAACTGCATCTGATTGTGTCCTCTCAAGTTCTTCCTGCGACACTCACCCAGCACTGCTACATTCCTTGCCAAATACTACATCTTTACCATCAACCTTACATTACATCTGCCTGGTACTTAGCTCCACTTTTGTGGAGCTTTTCCAACTCTGCTGCATCACCATCAGTCCCAGAGAATCTGCACTGCAGCGCTGGTCACCTCTGACCAGAAACCACAGGTGGCGTCATGAACACCTAATTACAAACTCTATAATCCCTTGTAAATATACCCCTTCTATTGGACGCCCAGGGCCACGGACCAGGTAACTGCCGCTGTGACACTTCCCCTTTAAGAAGTGGCCCGGTACGGAGTACCCGCTGCCCTGGCAGGCGATCCAGAATCACACCCAGGGGTGGAGACATGTTGAGCAGCCGTATCTCTCAACTCTTTAGCTGCTCGCAATCAAACTGTCATGGCCTTTTACTCCTATATGTACTAAATCATTGCAACATCCTAACATGGAAAAAGACCGGTCATGTTAGAAAACGCTATTAACCTGAGGATATGGGGTTAATCTGCAGTAGTGTTCTGAAGCAATGATGCTACCGCTACTGGTAGAAAAATAACTTTATCCCTCCCAGCAGACTCTGGCTTTCAGGCATATAGAGGTACGGCTGGCACGGCTTCAGTACATAGTGAGTGACAGCTGTAACAAGATCCCAGCACTGATTGATAGCCGACTCTGTACTAATGCACTGCTAAGTAGGCTGTCAGTCAGTGGCGGGGCATGGTTACAGCTGTCGCTCACTATGTGCAAAGCAGTAACTGAAGTCATGCGGGCCACGCCTCTAAGACTGAAATCCGGAGGCTGTCGGGAGGAATAAAGTTGATTTCTTCCAGACCGCCAGGCTTCTAGTGCACCGTCCGCACAGTTTTTGAACGCTATTGACCTGCAGATTAATCCCATATCTGCAGGTTAATAGCATTTTTTTTTACTTCACAGGTTTCCCTTTGAGAAAATCTTTTACGCCTCAAACCCTAGACCAGCTGTAATCAAAATCCAAAAGCCTCCTTTTAGTGTGTCGCCTTGATCATGAAATTGGGGGAAAAAATCTCTCTAATTTGCAAAGTTAAAACAGTAAATCCATACTAAAGGTAATATTTTGTCAAATGAGAAAATGAAAAATCAGCCCACATCAGCTCCAAAATGACAAGTAATTATCTGCACAATTAATAAGCATGAAAATGTTCTCGTCTGCTAACGCCTTCTATGTTGTTCTTATTGACTCATTGCTGTGCACAATTTTAACATAGCAACATTGCTAGGAGAGCATCAGACCACTTATAACAACAGCTCTTGTAGTAGCATTGTGGCAATTTTACAAGATGCTATGTTATAAATAATTGAATACATGAAGACTTATTTATTTAAAGGGTAAGTATACTTTTGTACTTACTTTTAATGTTAATTTAATTCCTAATATCAAACTGTAAGCAAGGAATACTAAAAGCAGCTGTACTTCAGGCATATTCTGTATATCCCACATGCCCGCTGCTGGAAATTACTGGCCTCAGAGATAGAGACGTGTGTTATGTTACGGTAGCTGAGGAGTGCAGGTAAAAAAGGAAATACACCAGAGCAGTTGGAATCTATGAGATTGCAGTACCCTGACTAACCACCGCAACTAGAGGCAGCCGTGGAGCGTTCCTACGATGGTCCTAGACGCCTCGTCACAGCCTGAGAAACTAACTACACCTAAAGATAGAAATAGGAAAGCTATCTGCCCCGGAGCAGAACCCCAAAGATAATAGAAAGCCCCCAAACATGTAATGGCGGTTAGACAAGAGGAAATACTGACACAGAAAGAAAATAGTATGAGCAAACGCTGGGGCCCAAACTAACTAAATAGAAAAGGATAGGAAGGGTACTTACTGCAATCCCAGAAAACCCTGAAAAGCGCCAACTCTACTAATTTCAAAATCACCTGAGATCACACGACCTCTACCACCTAAATTAGTTCTCTGGTGTAACAAAAACAGCAGCCACTGAAAAAACTGCAAAAAGCAAAAGTACAAAACACAGTGGCTGGACTAAACTGAGAGGGCAAAAGCCCCCGGAGGGGACCCAGAAGGCCCCCACAGAAGTGCAGGACAAAATGCAAAAATATAGCAAAAACACAAAATAAGAAATTGTCTTATCTGATAGCAGGAGATGCAGACACGACACAGCAGGCTACAAGGGAAACTGGAAAGAAGGATTCAGACCAGAACAATTGATCACCGGCAACCCTGATGGGAAAATGATTCCCTTAAATAAGACCAATCAGTAACACCTGATTCCCAATCCTCACTAGTACCGCTTGTAACCACCAGAGGGAGCCTCTGCTCAGAACTCATCTCAAACCCATTCACAACAGTACCCCCCCCTTGAGGAGGGGTCACCGAACCCTCATTTGAGCAACCAGGTCGGTCAGGATGAGTTCTATGATACGCACGGATAAGTCTCCTAGCATGGATGTCCGAAGCAAACACCCAAGAATTATCTTCCTGACCATAACCTCTCCATTTAACCAAATACTGGAGTCTTCGTCTAGAAAAACGAGAATCCAATATTTTCTCAACCACATACTCCAGATTGCCCTCAACCAAAACAGGGTCAGGAGGCACAGCAGCAGGAACCACTGGCTCAACAAACCTCTTCAACAAGGACTTGTGGAACACGTTATGGATCTTAAATGTCCCTGGAAGAAGCAAACGAAAAGAAACAGGATTAATAATCTCCATGATCTTATAAGGTCCAATGAACCTAGGCTTAAATTTAGGAGATGCTACTCTCATAGGAATATTCTTTGAGGACAACCAGACCAAGTCCCCCACTTTAAACCGAGGACCATCAGTCCTATGCCGGTTAGCAAACCGCTGGGCCTTCTCCTGAGAGAGGGACAACCTCTCCACTACCTGGTCCCAAATCTGCTGCATACGCTCAACAACAGAGTCAACACCTGGACAGACAGAAGCCTCCGTCTGTCCTGAAGAAAATCGAGGGTGAAACCCAGAATTACAGAAAAACGGAGACATCAAAGTGGCAGAGCTAGCCCTATTATTAAGAGCAAACTCAGCCAAAGGCAAAAAAGAGACCCAGTCATCCTGATCAGCAGACACAAAGCATCTTAGATAAGTCTCCAATGTCTGGTTTGTTCTCTCAGTTTGACCATTGGTCTGAGGATGAAATGCCGAGGAGAAAGACAATTGAACACCCAGTTTAGAACAAAAAGTCCTCCAAAATCTGGAAACAAACTGGACTCCTCTGTCAGACACAATGTTCTCAGGAATGCCGTGTAAACGAACCACGTGCTGAAGGAACAATGGCACCAATTCAGAGGAGGAAGGCAACTTAGGTAATGGCACAAGATGTATCATTTTGGAAAACCTATCACAAATTACCCAGATGGTGGTCATTCTCTGAGAAACAGGAAGATCGGAAATGAAATCCATAGAGATATGGGTCCATGGTCTCTTGGGCACAGGCAATGGCATCAACAAACCACTAGGGCGAGAGCAAGGCTTGGAGCGAGAGCAAGTCCCGCAGGACTGCACAAATTCCCTGACATCGCGAGACAAGGTAGGCCACCAAAAGGACCGACTAACCAAGTCTCTGGTACCAAAAATTCCGGGATGCCCAGCCAATGCGGAACAATGAATCTCAGACATCACACTCTTTTTCCATTGGTCCGGGACAAACAATTTTCCAACGGGCAGCGCTCGGGCCTATCCTCCTGACACCCCTCCAGAGCAAGTCTCAAATTAGGCGAGATGGCGGAAAGAACTACACCCTCCTTCAAAATAACAGAGGGATCAGATAGCTCAGGAGAGTCCGCAAGGAAACTCCTCGAGAGGGCATCCGCCTTAACATTCTTAGTGCCAGGAAGAAAGGAAACCACAAAATTAAAACGTGTGAAAAACAAGGCCCACCTGGCCTGTCTAGGATTGAGTCGCTTGGCAGATTCCAGATAGACCAGATTCTTATGGTCCGTAAGGACCACCACCTGATGTTTGGCTCCCTCCAGCCAATGTCTCCACTCTTCAAAAGCCCACTTCATGGCCAATAACTCCCGATTACCCACGTCATAATTACGTTCAGTAGGAGAAAATTTTCGAGAGAAAAAGGCACAAGGGTTACTTTTAGAGGTCTCTGGATCTTTTTGGGACAAAACGGCACCTGCCCCAATTTCAGAGGCATCAACCTCCACCTGAAATGGCAGAGAAACATCAGGCTGCCGTAGAACAGGAGCAGAAGTGAATCTCTGCTTAAGTTCCTGAAACGCAGAGACTGCCTCAGGAGGCCAATTCACCACATCAGAACCCTTTCTGGTCAAATCAGTTAATGGTTTAACAATAACAGAGAAATTACCAATAAATTTACGATAAAAATTGGCAAAACCCAAAAATCTCTGAAGAGCCTTTAATGAAGTAGGTTGGACCCAATCACAGATGGCCTGAACCTTGACCGGGTCCATTTCAATAACAGATGGGGACAAAATGAATCCCAGAAATGAGATCTTCTGTACGCCAAAAAGACACTTTGATCCCTTCACATACAGAGCATTCTCTCTCAAAATCTGGAATACAGTTCGAACATGTTTCACATGAGAGTCCCAGTCATTAGAAAAAATCAAGATATCATCCAAATAAACAATCAGAAACTTGTCCACAAAATCCCTGAAAATGTCATTCATGAAGGACTGGAAGACGGAAGGAGCATTAGTGAGCCCAAAGGGCATCACAAGGTACTCAAAATGCCCTTCAGGGGTGTTAAATGCCGTCTTCCATTCATCCCCGTGCTTAATGCGAATAAGGTTATACGCCCCCCTGAGGTCAAGCTTGGTAAACCAAGTAGCGTTTTTCACCCTGGAAAACAGGTCAGAAATCAAGGGTAACGGGTATTGATATTTCACAGTAATATTGTTCAAGAGACGATAATCAATACACGGCCTTAATGAACCATCTTTTTTGGCCACAAAAGAAAAAACCGGCACCTAAGGGTGAAGAGGATGGTCTGATATGACCCTTCTCCAATGATTCCTTGATATAAGACCGCATAGCGTCATGTTCAGGTACAGACAAGTTAAAAAGGCGACCTTTAGGGAATTTACTACCTGGCACTAATTCAATAGCGCAGTCATAACTCCTATGGGGAGGTAAGGATGCAGATTTACTTTCGCTAAACACATCAGAAAAATCAAACAAAAAGTCAGGAACATCCTCAGCCTGGGGGAGGCAGAAAAAACAGGAGTGTTGGTATTAACACATTGGCAGCCCCAACTGGATACAGACACAGATTTCCAATCCAAAACAGGATTATGAGACTGTAACCAAGGGAAACCCAGCACGATAATGTCATGCAGATTATATAGAACCAAAAATTTGCAGCACTCCTGGTGATCAGGTTCAACCCTCATTATCACCTGAGTAGAAAACTGGGGTTTATTCTCAGCCAAAGGGGTAGAATCGATCCCCAGTAGGGGAATAGACTTCTGTAGGGGTATCAAGGGAAATCCACAACGTTTAGCAAAATCATAATCCATCAGGTTAATAGCTGCTCCAGAATCAACGAAAGCCTGAGCAGAAAATGAGGACAGAGAGCATATCAGAGTGACAGTTAATAAAAACTTAGTCTGAACACTACCCAAGACAACTGAGCGTGCAAAACGTCTTCCCCGCTTAGGGCAGACTGAAATAGCATGAGAGGCATCACCACAGTAGAAACATAACCCATTGCGCTTTCGAAACTCATGACGCTGTGCCCCAGACACCACTCCATCACACTGCATGGGCTCAGCAGCTGGCTCACAAGGCAACACCACTCCAAGCATACTTCTCCGCTCACGCAAACGTCTGTCAATTTGAATCGCTAATGACATAGAATCATTGAGACCAGAGGGGACAGGGAATCCCACCATAACATCCTTTACATTATCCGACAGACCCTTCCGGAAAAGGGCCGCCAAAGCGTCGTCATTCCATTTGGTCAGGACTGCCCACCTACGGAATCTCTGACAGTATAACTCAGCGTCATCAAGCCCCTGATTTAATGCCAACAAGGCTTTTTCAGCTTGATCAGTGACATTAGGCTCATCGTACAATAACCCCAAAGCCTGAAAAAATGCATCAACATCACTCAAAACAGGATCCCCAGGTATCAGGGAAAAAGCCCAATCCTGAGGATCGCCGCGCAGGAGAGAGATGATAATTTGAACCTGCTGCGCTGCGTTTCCTGAGGACTTAGATTTTAAGGCAAAAAACAATTTACAATTATTTTTGAAATTCTGAAACTTAGCTCGATCCCCTGAAAACAAATCTGGCATGGGGATCCTAGGTTCCACAACAGGCAACCTAGCAAGATATGCAGCAATACTCCGAACCTCAGTGGCAAGCTGATCCACACGGCCAGACAACTGTGCAAACTCCATTGGGAGAAAAGATCCTCCCCAGCACCCAGAGATACAGAGGGAAAAAAAAAAAAAAAAAAAATGCAACAAACAGAAAAATATCTCTGACAACTTTTCTTCCTTCAAAATATTTTTTCCCTTCTGTGAGTACCATACAATTTTTAGGGCCGGTGATACTGTTATGTTACGGTAGCTGAGGAGTGCAGGTAAAAAAGGAAATACACCAGAGCAGTTGGAATCTATGAGATTGCAGTACCCTGACTAACCACCGCAACTAGAGGCAGCCGTGGAGCGTTCCTACGATGGTCCTAGACGCCTCGTCACAGCCTGAGAAACTAACTACACCTAAAGATAGAAATAGGAAAGCTATCTGCCCCGGAGCAGAACCCCAAAGATAATAGAAAGCCCCCAAACATGTAATGGCGGTTAGACAAGAGGAAATACTGACACAGAAAGAAAATAGTATGAGCAAACGCTGGGGCCCAAACTAACTAAATAGAAAAGGATAGGAAGGGTACTTACTGCAATCCCAGAAAACCCTGAAAAGCGCCAACTCTACTAATTTCAAAATCACCTGAGATCACACGACCTCTACCACCTAAATTAGTTCTCTGGTGTAACAAAAACAGCAGCCACTGAAAAAACTGCAAAAAGCAAAAGTACAAAACACAGTGGCTGGACTAAACTGAGAGGGCAAAAGCCCCCGGAGGGGACCCAGAAGGCCCCCACAGAAGTGCAGGACAAAATGCAAAAATATAGCAAAAACACAAAATAAGAAATTGTCTTATCTGATAGCAGGAGATGCAGACACGACACAGCAGGCTACAAGGGAAACTGGAAAGAAGGATTCAGACCAGAACAATTGATCACCGGCAACCCTGATGGGAAAATGATTCCCTTAAATAAGACCAATCAGTAACACCTGATTCCCAATCCTCACTAGTACCGCTTGTAACCACCAGAGGGAGCCTCTGCTCAGAACTCATCTCAAACCCATTCACAACAGACGTGACGCTAGAGCAGCATGTAATACAATGGTGAGTACAGTTTATTTTATGTCTCCTCTTGGCTTTAGGCACATTTTTCTTATCCCTGTCAACTGCTTCAGCGTTTTTGCTGCAGATTTCTCCCATGCTAAAATCTGCAACAAAAGCGCATGTAAAAAACAAGCATATTTTACAATGCACTTTTCTTGCGAAGAGATGCAGAAATGGTGCAGAATGTTTGCACCAACTACTTTACCTGTGCACATACCCTAAGAAGATTGATAAATGGAAAATATATTTTATTATACGAAAGTGCTTTTTCTCAACTTTTAGCCACATCTTTCCCTGCCCACAACCTCCTGCATTCACTCTCTTTAAGGCCTCTTTCACACATCCGTTTTTTTGTGTCAGGCATGATCCGGCGAACACCTGAAGGGACGGATGAACTTTTGAACCCGGAAAAAGAGGGTTTTGGATGTCCGGAGACAGTGGAAAATGTAGTAGTAGTAGTAGTAGTAGTAGTTGTAGTAGTTGTAGTAGTAGTAGTTGTAGTAGTTGTAGTAGTAGTTGTAGTAGTTGTAGTAGTAGTAGTTGTAGTAGTTGTAGTTGTAGTAGTTGTAGTAGTAGTAGTAGTTGTAGTAGTTGCAGTAGTTGTAGTAGTAGTAGTAGTAGTAGTAGTAGTAGTAGTAGTAGTAGATTTCCAGAATCCGGATCAGACTTTTGTCGGATTGCACAAAAGTCTGATCCGGTCCCATTGACTTTTATTATTTCCGGCCGCCTGATGCGCCGCTTCAGGCACTATCAGGCGGCTCCGGCAAACAAAAAAAAAACGTTACATGCACTGTTTTGTCCGGCCGCCGGAATGTACATTTCTGCCAGATCCGGACAAAAACGGATACAACGCAATGACATCAGGCACGATCCGGCGCTAATGAAAGTCAATGGTAAAAAAACGCATCCGGTACCGGATCCGTTTTTTTAACAACACGCCGGATCATGCCTGAAGTCAAAAAACCGATGTGTGAAAGAGGCCTAAGTGAAATTTTTCTACAGAAATTTGTAAACAAAGGTAATGCTATGTGCTAGAGCGCTGAGAGGTAGAGAGACACAAGAGAGGCGCTGCTGGAGGTAGACAGAGGCAGAGAGACACACAGAGGTGCAGCTGCAGCTATTCAGAGAAAACAACACAGAAAACAGGGAGCAATATTTACCAACAGCAAGACCCAATATTAATGCATTGCAGGATACCACATGCTAAGACAGCACATGTGCATAATACTGATGAAACAATCACTCACATGTAATGATGAATGAATGTGCTCGGAAAAGGTGTTATCTGAGCATGCTCAGTTGCTAACCGAGTGTCTTCAGCATGCTCGAAAAATATGTTCGAGTCCCCACACCTGCATGTCTCTCAGCTGTTAGACAGCTGCAACACAGCAGGAATTGCTTAACAAACAGGCGATCTCTGCATGTGTTGTGGCTGTTGAACAGCCACGAGACATGCAGCCGTGGGACTCTAACATATTTTTAGAGCACAACAAAGTCACTTGGTTAGCATCCAAGCATGATCGGATAGCACCTTATCTGAGCACGTTGGCTTATCACTACTCACATGCCTACCATCGATGGAGCCATTGGTCATATAGTACTATATATACACATGAATAAGGCTTTTATTCATAGCTTTACTGATCAGTAATGCTAAATATTACCCTTCTCTTTCTCAAGGTGTGCTGCAGAGAGATAGCGGAGCAAGATCTTCTGTGATGTATGGGAGACACTATAACTGCTTATCTTCACTAGAGATGAGCTCATGATCGTCGAATTTGCAATATTTGCTGATTTAATCGGCGAATATAGCCGAACATACAACTGCAACAAAGCCGGTGTTTCCCACGCAGCATATCACCATAAGAATTTCTCACCATGATGTGCGGTGAAGTCATTGAGCTTGAACTGCGGTGACCTCATCACTGACTTTTTCCCACGGTGATGAGGTCACCGCAGTTCAGTCCGGCTGGGAATGCAGCCTCAGTGACCGGAGATAACATTGATGATGTCATCACTGGTCACTGAGGCTGCAGATCGCAGCAGCTCATTCACCTCACCAGTGGTTCTCAGCCTGGACTGTTGTGAATGGATTTGAAATGAGTTCTGAGCAGAGGCTCCCTCTGGTGGTTACAAGCGGTACTGGACTGTCCAGTGAAGATTGTGAGGAGTGGGAATCAGGTGTTACTGACTGGTCTTATATAAGGGAGTCGCCTTCCCATCAGGGTTGCCGGTGATCAATTGTTCTGGTCTCAATCCTTGAGTTCTGTTTCCTTTGTAGCCTGCTGTGTCGTGTCTGCATCTCCTGCTAACAGATAAGACATTTTCTTCTTTTTGTTTTTGTGCTTGATTTTTGCATTTTGTCCTGCACTTCTGTGGGGGCCTTCAGGGTCCCCTCCGGGGGCTTTTGCCCTCTCAGTTTAGTTCAGCCACTGATGTTTGTACTTTTGCTTTTTCCAGTTTTTTCAGTGGCTGCTGTTTTGATTTTGTTACACCAGAGAACTAATTTAGGTGGTAGAGGTCGTGTGATCTCAGGTGATTTTGAAATTAGTAGAGTTGGTGCTTTTCAGGGTTTTTTGGGATTGCAGTAAGTGCCCTTCCTATCCTTTTCTATTTAGGTAGTTTGGGCCCCAACGTTTGCTCATACTATTTTCTGTCTGTGTCAGTATTTCATCTTGTCTAACCGCCATTACATGTTTGGGGGCTTCCTATGTTCTTTGGGGATCTGCTCCGGGGCAGATAGCTTTCCTCTTTCTATCTTTAGGTGTAGTTAGTTTCTCAGGCTGTGACGAGGCGTCTAGGACCAACGTAGGAACGCTCCACGGCTGCCTCTAGTTGTGGTGGTTAGTCAGGGTACTGCAATCTCATAGATTCCAACTTCTCTGGTGTATTGCCTTTTTTACCTGCACTCCTCAGCTACCGTAACATAACAGTATCACCGGCCTAAAAATTGAAAATTGTATGGTACTCACAGAAGGGAAAAAATATTGTGAAAGAAAAAAGGTTGTCAGAGTTGTCAGAGATATTTTTCTGTTTGTTGCATTTTTTTTTCCCTCTGTATCTCTGGGTGCTGGGGAGGATTTTTTTTTTTTTCTCTCAATGGAGTTTGCACAGTTGTCTGGCCATGTGGATCAGCTTGCCACTGAGGTTCGGAGTATTGCTGCCTATCTTGCTAGGTTGCCTGTTGTGGAACCTAGGATTCCCATGCCAGATTTGTTTTTAGGGGATCGAGCTAAGTTTCAGAATTTCAAAAATAATTGTAAATTGTTTTTTGCCTTAAAATCTAAGTCCTCAGGGAACGCAGCGCAGCAGGTTCAAATTGTCATCTCTCTCCTGCGCGGCGATCCTCAGGATTGGGCTTTTTCCCTGACACCTGGGGATCCTGTTTTGAGTGATGCATTTTTTCAGGCTTTGGGGTTATTGTACGATGAGCCTAATGTCACTGATCAAGCTGAAAAAGCCTTGTTGGCATTAAATCAGGGTCTTGATGACGCTGAGTTATACTGTCAGAGATTCCGTAGGTGGGCAGTCCTGACCAAGTGGAATTACGACGCTTTGGCGGCTCTTTTTCGGAAGGGTCTGTCAGATAATGTAAAGGATGTTATGGTGGGATTCTCTATCCCCTCTGGTCTCAATGATTCTATGTCATTAGCGATTCAAATTGACAGACGTTTGCGTGAGCGGAGAAGTATGCGTGGAATGGTGTTGCCTTGTGAACCTGCTTCTGAACCCATGCAGTGTGATAGAGTGGTGTCTGGGGCACAGCGTCATGAGTTTCGAAAGCGCAATGGGTTATGTTTCTACTGTGGTGATGCCTCTCATGCTATTTCAGTCTGCCCTAAGCGGGGAAGACGTTTTGCACGCTCAGTTGTCTTGGGTAGTGTTCAGACTAAGTTTTTATTAACTGTCACTCTGATATGCTCTCTGTCCTCATTTTCTGCTCAGGCTTTCGTTGATTCTGGAGCAGCTATTAACCTGATGGATTATGATTTTGCTAAACGTTGTGGGTTTCCCTTGATACCCCTACAGAAGTCTATTCCCCTACTGGGGATCGATTCTACCCCTTTGGCTGAGAATAAACCTCAGTTCTCTACTCAGGTGATAATGAGGGTTGAACCTGATCATCTGGAGTGCTGTAAATTTTTGGTTCTGTATAATCTGCATGATATTATCGTACTGGGCTTCCCTTGGTTGCAGTCTCATAATCCTGTTTTGGATTGGAAATCTGTGTCTGTAACCAGTTGGGGCTGCCAATGTGTTAATACCAACACTCCTGTTTTTTCTGCCTCCCCCCAGGCTCAGGATGTTCCTGACTTTTTGATTGATTTTTCTGATGTGTTTAGCGAAAGTAAATCTGCATCCTTGCCTCCCCATAGGAGCTATGACTGCGCTATTGAATTAGTGCCTGGTAGTAAATTCCCTAAAGGTCGCCTTTTTAACTTGTCTGTACCTGAACATGACGCTATGCGGTCTTATATCAAGGAATCATTGGAGAAGGGTCATATCAGACCATCCTCTTCACCCTTAGGTGCCGGTTTTTTCTTTGTGGCCAAAAAGGATGGTTCATTAAGGCCGTGTATTGATTATCGTCTTTTGAACAATATTACTGTAAAATATCAATACCCGTTACCTTTGATTTCTGACCTGTTTTCCAGGGTGAAAAACGCTACTTGGTTTACCAAGCTTGACCTCAGGGGGGCATATAACCTTATTCGCATTAAGCACGGGGATGAATGGAAGACGGCATTCAATACCCCTGAGGGGCATTTTGAGTACCTTGTGATGCCCTTTGGGCTCACTAATGCTCCTTCTGTCTTCCAGTCCTTCATGAATGACATTTTCAGGGATTTTGTGGATAAATTTCTGATTGTTTATTTGGATGATATCTTGATTTTTTCTAATGACTGGGACTCTCATGTGAAACATGTTCGAACTGTATTCCAGATTTTGAGAGAGAATGCTCTGTATGTGAAGGGATCAAAGTGTCTTTTTGGCGTACAGAGGATCTCATTTCTGGGATTCATTTTGTCCCCATCTGTTATAGAAATGGACCCGGTCAAGGTTCAGGCCATCTGTGATTGGGTCCAACCTACTTCATTAAAGGCTCTTCAAAGATTTTTGGGTTTTGCCAATTTTTATCGTAAATTTATTGGTAATTTCTCAGTTATTGTTAAACCATTGACTGATTTGACCAGAAAGGGTTCTGATGTGGTGAATTGGCCTCCTGAGGCAGTCTCTGCTTTCAGGAACTTAAGCAGAGATTCACTTCTGCTCCTGTTCTACGGCAGCCTGATGTTTCTCTGCCATTTCAGGTGGAGGTTGATGCCTCTGAAATTGGGGCAGGTGCCGTTTTGTCCCAAAAAGATCCAGAGACCTCTAAAAGTAACCCTTGTGCCTTTTTCTCTCGAAAATTTTCTCCTACTGAACGTAATTATGACGTGGGTAATCGGGAGTTACTGGCCATGAAGTGGGCTTTTGAAGAGTGGAGACATTGGCTGGAGGGAGCCAAACATCAGGTGGTGGTCCTTACGGACCATAAGAATCTGGTTTATCTGGAATCTGCCAAGCGACTCAATCCTAGACAGGCCAGGTGGGCCTTGTTTTTCACACGTTTTAATTTTGTGGTTTCCTTTCTTCCTGGCACTAAGAATGTTAAGGCGGATGCCCTCTCGAGGAGTTTACTTGCGGACTCTCCTGAGTTATCTGATCCTTCTGTTATTTTGAAAGAGGGTGTAGTTCTTTCCGCCATCTCACCCAATTTGAGACTTGCTCTGGAGGGGTGTCAGGAGGATAGGCCCGAGCGCTGCCCTGTTGGAAAATTGTTTGTCCCGGACCAGTGGAAAAAGAGTGTGATGTCTGAGATTCATTGTTCCGCGTTGGCTGGGCACCCCGGAATTTTTGGTACCAGAGACTTGGTTAGTCGGTCCTTTTGGTGGCCTACCTTGTCTCGTGATGTCAGGGAATTTGTGCAGTCCTGGGGACTTGCTCTCGCTCCAAGCCTTGCTCTCGCTCTAGTGGTTTGTGATGCCATTGCCTGTGCCCAAGAGACCATGGACCCATATCTCTATGGATTTCATTTCCGACCTCCCTGTTTCTCAGAGAATGACCGTCATCTGGGTGATTTGCGATAGGTTTTCCAAGATGATACATCTTGTGCCATTACCTAAGTTGCCTTCCTCCTCTGAATTGGTGCCTTTGTTCCTTCAGCACGTGGTTCGTTTACACGGCATTCCTGAGAACATTGTGTCTGACAGAGGAGTCCAGTTTGTTTCCTGATTTTGGAGGACCTTTTGTTCTAAACTTGGTGTTCAATTGTCTTTCTCCTCGGCGTTTCATCCTCAGACCAATGGTCAAACTGAGAGAACAAACCAGACATTGGAGACTTATCTAAGATGCTTTGTGTCTGCTGATCAGGATGACTGGGTCTCTTTTTTGCCTTTGGCTGAGTTTGCTCTTAATAATAGGGCTAGCTCTGCCACTTTGATGTCTCCATTTTTCTGTAATTCTGGGCTTCACCCTCGATTTTCTTCAGGACAGATGGAGGCTTCTGTCTGTCCAGGTGTTGACTCTGTTGTGGAGCGTATGCAACAGATTTGGGACCAGGTAGTGGAGAGGTTGTCCCTCTCTCAGGAGAGGGCCCAGCGGTTTGCTAACCGGCATAGGACTGATGGTCCTCGGTTTAAAGTGGGGGACTTGGTCTTGTTGTCCTCAAGAAATATTCCTATGAGAGTGGCATCTCCTAAATTTAAGCCTAGGTTCATTGGACCTTATAAGATCATGGAGATTCTTAATCCTGTTTCTTTTCGTTTGCTTCTTCCAGGGACATTTAAAATCCATAACGTGTTCCACAAGTCCTTGTTGAAGAGGTTTGTTGAGCCAGTGGTTCCTACTGCTTTGCCTCCTGACCCTGTTCTGGTTGAGGGCAATATGGAGTTTGTGGTTGAGAAAATATTGAATTCTCGTTTTTCTAGATGGAAACTCCAGTATTTGGTTAAGTGGAGAGGTTATGGTCAGGAAGACAACTCTTGGGTGTTTGCTTCGGACATCCATGCTAGGAGACTCAACCGTGCGTATCATAGAACTCATCCTGACCGACCTGGTTGCTCAAGTGAGGGTTCGGTGACCCCTCCTCAAGGGGGGGTACTGTTGTGAATGGACTTGAAATGAGTTCTGAGCAGAGGCTCCCTCTGGTGGTTACAAGCGGTACTGGACTGTCCAGTGAAGATTGTGAGGAGTGGGAATCAGGTGTTACTAACTGGTCTTATATAAGGGAGTCGCCTTCCCATCAGGGTTGCCGGTGATCAATTGTTCTGGTCTCAATCCTTGAGTTCTGTTTCCTTTGTAGCCTGCTGTGTCGTGTCTGCATCTCCTGCTAACAGATAAGACATTTTCTTCTTTTTGTTTTTGTGCTTGATTTTTGCATTTTGTCCTGCACTTCTGTGGGGGCCTTCAGGGTCCCCTCCGGGGGCTTTTGCTCTCTCATTTTAGTTCAGCCACTGATGTTTGTACTTTTGCTTTTTCCAGTTTTTTCAGTGGCTGCTGTTTTGATTTTGTTACACCAGAGAACTAATTTAGGTGGTAGAGGTCGTGTGATCTCAGGTGATTTTGAAATTAGTAGAGTTGGTGCTTTTCAGGGTTTTTTGGGATTGCAGTAAGTGCCCTTCCTATCCTTTTCTATTTAGGTAGTTTGGGCCCCAACGTTTGCTCATACTATTTTCTGTCTGTGTCAGTATTTCATCTTGTCTAACCGCCATTACATGTTTGGGGGCTTCCTATGTTCTTTGGGGATCTGCTCCGGGGCAGATAGCTTTCCTCTTTCTATCTTTAGGTGTAGTTAGTTTCTCAGGCTGTGACGAGGCGTCTAGGACCAACGTAGGAACGCTCCACGGCTGCCTCTAGTTGTGGTGGTTAGTCAGGGTACTGCAATCTCATAGATTCCAACTTCTCTGGTGTATTGCCTTTTTTACCTGCACTCCTCAGCTACCGTAACATAACACTGGACGGTCGCATCTTGGCACCATCCAGGTTGAAAACTATTAATCCCCCAGACATGGATTACGGCATGGGACATAATGACCGACAGGTGAGGGATATTGTTGATTTTTATTTTGGTTTTATTGCAGGAGAACGAGGGCTTTGGTGGAATAGGCGTTAGGTGAGTATGACAGTGTTTATTTTTAAATTAAATGGAAAACTGTGTTTAGTCTTATTTCTAATAAAGGACTTTATTCTGGCTGTGTAATCCTACTTATATGGCTATTTACCATGTAACTATAGACACCTCTCCATTACTAAGCCGTGGGCTTGATGTCACCTAACAATACAAAGGTGACATCAACCCCACAAATATGCTACAGGGCAAGTGGGAAGAGCTGGGCAAAGCGCCAGAATTGGCGCATCTAATAGATGTGCCTTTTGTGGGCAGCTGCAGGCTGCTATTTTTAGGCTGGAGGGCCTTTATCCATGGTCCCTTACCAGCCTGAGAATACCAGCCCCCAGCTGTTTGCTTTAGCAAGGCGGTTGTCAAAAATGGGGGGGACCTCATGCTGTTTTTTTTTATTATTTATTTAAACAATTAAAAAATATGGCGTGGGGACCCCTCTATTTTTGTTAACCAGCCTTGCTGAAGCTGACAGCTTGGGGTTGCAGCCCCCAGCTGTGAGTTTTGCCTGGCTGGTTATCAAAAATACAGGGAAATCCATGCAGGTTTTTTTTTTTAAATTATTTATTTACAGCACAGGAGCGGCTGATGAAGACCTGCGTCATACTACCGTAGAATACGTATCATATAAACCTTAGCACACACAGGTGGTCTCATGAAAAAGTGGAATATTTAATCAGACAGTACATACAGTATACAGTAAACGTTTCGGTCTTACATGACCTTCCTCAATGTACAGTGTAAAGATACTGTGAGCCTAGAGGAAATGAGGTAAACCACAATGAAGGGTAAGAAAGGCTTCAGACCATGTAACTGTGAACAGTACTGTGATAAGAGTTAATGCTGTATGGACGCGGTTATTAGAAATAAAACTAAACACAGTATCTTTACACTGTACATTGAGGAAGGTCATGTAAGACCGAAACGTTTACTGTATGCTGTATGTACTGTCTGAATAAATATTCCACTTTTTCATGAGACCACCTGTGTGTGCTAAGGTTTATATGATACATGTCACGGATTGGGGTCCTACCTGAGCACCACGTTCTCCCTTATTGAGTTGTGCCAACAATTTTGTTACTACCGTAGAACACGGCCGAGTGTTATGCGAGAAAACATCTCATAGCACTTGGCCCAGTGTTAATCTATGGGGCAGCTCACATCAGCGTTTATTTTCTCAGCCGTATTTGGCGTGCTTGTAAAATCGCAGCATGCTGCGATTGTCTCTCAGACTCGGCCAAGACTAGCTAATGCAAGTCTATGGGTGCGAGAAAAAAAAAATCGCACAGCACTCGGACCATGCGAGTGCTGTCTGATTTTTGCACACTGATGTCCTTTGAAAAGCCAGCATTTCATGTGCAGCTTACAGTAAAATCACAGCGTGACAGGTTAGAATAGAATAGATATATACACATAGAATAGATACTGTATATATACAGGTCCTTCTCAAAAAATTAGCATATAGTGCTAAATTTCATTATTTTCCATAATGTAATGATTACAATTAAACTTTCATATATTTTAGATTCATTACACACCAACTGAAATTTGTCAGGTCTTTTATTGTTTTAATACTGATGATTTTGGCATACAACTCCTGATAACCCCAAAAACCTGTCTCAAAAAATTAGCATATCAAGAAAAGGTTCTCTAAACGACCTATTACCCTAATCTTCTGAATCAACTAATTAACTCTAAACACATGCAAAAGATTCCTGAGGCTTTTAAAAACTCCCTGCCTGGTTCATTACTCAAAATCCCCATCATGGGTAAGACTAGCGACCTGACTGATGTCAAGAAGGCCATCATTGACACCCTCAAGCAAGAGGGTAAAGGGTATGCCACACTGAACAATATCGCTAACGGGATCGCTAAAAAACGTCACTATTTAGCGATCCCGTTAGCGATGTTGTTCAGTGCGGCAGCTGCCAGCGACGAGCTTCCTGCTGTGATCTCGCTCGTCGCTGGAATCGTTCCGGACCCTATTTTCTCGTCGGCGCTCCCGCTGGGTAAGTATATATCGCTAGTGTGGCACCTTTTCTTAGCGATTTAGCGGTACTTTTGTACCGCTAAAGTCGTTAAGAAGATCGCTAACGGCGATAGCGTCGTTAACTATATCGCTAAATGTGGCCGCACTTAGCGATATAGAAACAATCCCGCTAGCGATCGCATTAGTATGCGTCGTTATCGTGATCGCTAGCGGGATTGTTTAGTGTGGCAGTACCTTAAGACCCAGAAAGAAATTTCTCAACAAATAGGCTGTTCCCAGAGTGCTGTATCAAGGCACCTCAATGGGAAGTCTGTTGGAAGGAAAGAATGTGGCAGAAAACGCTGTACAACGAGAAGAGGTGACCGGACCCTGAGGAAGATTGTGGAGAAGGACCGATTCCAGACCTTGGGGGACCTGAGGAAGCAGTGGACTGAGTCTGGTGTAGAAACATCCAGAGCCACCGTGCACAGGCGTGTGCAGGAAATGGGCTACAGGTGCCGCATTCCCCAGGTAAAGCCACTTTTGAACCATAAACAGCGGCAGAAGCGCCTGACCTGGGCTACAGAGAAGCAGCACTGGACTGTTGCTAAGTGGTCCCAAGTACTTTTTTCTGATGAAAGCAAATTTTGCATGTCATTCGGAAATCAAGGTGCCAGAGTCTGGAGGAAGACTGGGGAGAAGGAAATGCCAAAATGCCTGAAGTCCAGTGTCAAGTACCCACAGTCAGTGATGGTGTGGGGTGCCAAGTCAGCTGCTGGTGTTGGTCCACTGTGTTTCATCAAGGGCAGGGTCAATGCAGCTAGCTATCAGGAGATTTTGGAGCACTTCATGCTTCCATCGGCTGAAATGCTTTATGGAGATGAAGATTTCATTTTTCAGCACGACCTGGCACCTGCTCACAGTGCCAAAACCACTGGTAAATGGTTTACTGACCATGGTATTACTGTGCCCAATTGGCCTGCCAACTCTCCTGACCTGAACCCCATAGAGAATCTGTGGGATATTGTGAAGAGAAAGTTGAGAGACGCAAGACCCAACACTCTGGATGAGCTTAAGGACGCTATCGAAGCATCCTGGGCCTCCATAACACCTCAGCAGTGTCACAGGCTGATTGCCTCCATGCCACGCCGCATTGAAGCAGTCATTTCTGCAAAAGGATTCCCGACCAAGTATTGAGTGCATAACTGAACTTTATTATTTGATGGTTTTTTTGTTTGTTTTTAAAAAACACTTTTATTTTATTGGACGGTTGAAATATGTTAATTTTTTGAGACAGGTTTTTTGGGTTATCAGGAGTTGTATGCCAAAATCATCAGTATTAAAACAATAAAAGACCTGACAAATTTCAGTTGGTGTGTAATGAATCTAAAATATATGAAAGTTTAATTGTAATCATTACATTATGGAAAATAATGAAATTTAACACTATATGCTAATTTTTTGAGAAGGACCTGTATATACATATATATGTATATATATATATATATATATATATATATAGATGTCAGTGGCACACACACACATATATGTATATACATTAGATAGATAGATAGATAGATAGATAGATAGATAGATAGATAGATAGATAGATAGATAGATAGAAAAGCCGGCAATTCATCTGCCATGTACTGTAAAATCACTGCAGGAGCCGACAGGATAGAATAGATGGATTACATACAGTAAATACAAATAGAATACGTAGATATACAGATGTCTGTGACAAATACAATTAGTACATTGTGTACAGAGCATGTTTCATTACTTATATTATTATTCTATGTAAGCCTGAAACCTGAAGAATTGTGTGGAGCATATTAAAGCATTCAAGTACAAAAATGTCTAAGTGCACAACCAACAATCAACATCAGGTTACCGGACACACTCTTAAAGAGACCGTGATAAGGGCAACACAATAAACAAATTAGAATTTTAGAATATATAGAGATTAAGAGTAGAAATTTGACCTTTGCACAATGTACAAAGGTTTCCAAAAATTAACCCAAGGGGTCTGTATCATACACGCAGAAAGACGCCGTGATTGGGACATCACAATACTCTTGGCAGTTATCGCAAGAGGTATATAAAAAAACATAATTTTCTATTGGTTTAATTTATAGCGCATCTTTATCTAGCAGTTGTGAGACTTGCGCAAAGCCTGCAGAGATACACAAACGTGACTATCTCTAATTTTCATGAGTCTGCTGTTACCGTGTGTAATAAAGGTGATATCGTAAAAAAAAATTTCACACATTGCTAGATATATTGAATTTGTAAATAAGACCTCTGTGTGGGTACTTATGAAAAAAATTCCTGCCTTTATTTTTGACAAGCATAAAGCATTTAGTATGAGAAAGGTGACTAAGTGATGTGGATGTGGTGGTGCCTGCCAAGGCTGTGTTACAGATCAGAAGGTGACTGGATCTCATTCTAGCTTCCTGTCAAAATGTGGTCAGTGTGCTGCACCACTGATGAACCCAGACAATTGTGAGGATGTTGTGGGTTGGATGGTAGACAAAGGCTCCAGTGTGTTGACAAACAGCACCATAAAGTCTTCCACATGGTCCAGTCTCAGTAGCCACGAGGCTGGTCCTCTGAACCCTCAACCTAGTCCTCCTTCCTCCCACCATCAAAATCCCAGGAGACATATGACCCCAATGCTGGCCACTCTGAGAAACTGTTTACATTCCCTTGTAATATTTCAGGCCTCTCAACATGCAAAATTAAAGAGAGTGATGAGGAGGTGGAGTGCAGTGATGCCAAAACATTTGAGCACCCACGGCCAGAAGAATGCCACATTGTGAAAGGTCAATTCATGTCTAAAGAGATGGACAATAATCATGACGCACAGTTGCCATCAGGTCAACCTAATATCGCAACTCGGAGGATCAGTTTGAGGAATTGGAAGATGACATGGTCGATGATGAGGTCACTGATCCAACCAACCAACCAACCAACACAAATAATAAAATTACCCAAAGGTATGTACAATCCTCTTAGGGTAAATACCACTAGAGAATGTTTGAAAGTGGTGAGAGAGATAGTAGTGGTTTGGAGGTGTGACCATCCACGTTATACTCACCATATGATCCACCAAAGGAAGTGTGTCTCAGTAACAGGAGGCGCGTCACACGCTGGGGGCGGAGCCTGTCATGACGCGCTACAAGCCCTGAATCTTTAAATCTTCACCAGTAACGCTGGAATTTAGCAGCAGTAACATGCTTGTCTGCATGTAATACTTCCCTGATGAGTCTCAGGACAAAATGCGTCGGGAGACGCATGCACCACTCATCTGGCAACCACAGTATATCCATATTCAGAGTTAAAGACAGTGTGTTTCAACATACAGCCCCATGTTCAGGATATTGGGTGAGATCGTTCTGTATTTTACGATTCTCCATAGGATGATTATCTGCAACAGCGCTTATTTATTGTTTGCATATATGGAATGCTCATTACACACGATGGGAGCTTTATTCCATTAGATGGCTAAGAATAGCGTTGATTAGTATTGGTTGCCTAAAGACTGCTTGTTATTTTATCTTTACCCCTACTATGCACACATATTGACATATGGTTTGATTTGTATCAAGAGATCAGACAAAAAGATCTATATGGTTTATAGCATATAACTGTTAAACAGTCCTAATTGTGTTGCGGTATGGTTCTAAGGTTCAGTTTTCCACAGGCTATTTGCATATTATGTGGAGATTGGAACAACACAGTTCAGTTACCTTAACCATATTCAGATCATATAGTTATGTGGCATTTCTAGTTTGGACCTGAAAATTGGTTACAAAAGACAGCTGCGCTTTTAGTATTTGTATCATATCTACAGCCGCATTGTCTGGTTCCAATCACTCTATCAGGTTACAAGGGGTGTATTTACCCTTAGAGGATTGTACATACCTTTGGGTAATTTTATTATTTGTGTCTGTTGTTATTTGTGGGTTTATTTTTCACTTGGCACTTTTTTTCACATTTTGTTTTCGTTGGGTAGTCCTTTTTAAAGCTCCATTAAAAGTTATATTTTATCCATAGCTTTTTCACATTATATATATTTTGGATAATTATTCCTGCTTTCTTGAGGTCACTGATCCAACCTGGCACGGTGGCACGCGTAGCGAGCACAGCAGTGCAGACAAGGATGGATCCAGAGCACAAAAACAGGCAAGAAAAGGTAATGGTTTGACCAGAGGGAGAACTCTGTCAACTGTTTTGCACAGCCTCCCGCACTCAGCTAGATAACAGGCCAAGGGTGCGTTGTTCCCCTGTATGGCATTTTTTTTCCATCAAAAAGTTAATTTATTTCAGTTCTTCAATACAAAAAGTGAAACTCATATATTATATAGAGTCATTACAAACAGAGTGATCTATTTCAAGTGTTTATTTCTGTTAATGTTGATGATTTTGGCTTACAGCCAATGAAAACACAAAAGTCATTATCTCAGTAAATTAGAATACTTTATAACATGTGGTTGAAAAAATGAATTTAAAATCCAAAATGTTGGCCTACTGAAATGTATGTTCAGTAAATGCACTTAATACTTGGTCAGGGCTCCTTTGGCATCAATTACTGTATCAATGTGGCGTGGCATGGAGGCGATCATCCTGTGGCACTGCTGAGGTGTTATGGAAAGCCCAGGTTGCTTTGATAGCAACCTTCAGCTCATCTGCATTGTTGGGTTTGGTTGTCATGATCCAAACTGGGTTTTTCCAGTCTCTCCTTTTCATGGTCTGGTCATTCAGGGGTTAACTTTTCTCTGCCTCGTTTTGGTTTCAGGTTGGCTATTTCTCTGCGCTGCATCCTGCAGGCAGTGTCAGTTATATTTCCTGCCTATGGTTTGTGTAGCTGATTCTGGAGAATCCCTGGTTTATCCTACTGTGCTTTGCTAACCTTGCTTGTGTCTGTGTTCTCTATCCCTGCCTATCCCGTCTCTGTGTGTCCTTGTCCTGGATTCCCCAGTACCCGACTCTGCTTTGACTCTGACCTGCTCCTGTCTCTTGCTTCTGGTATTTCTGCTTCTGACCGGTACTGACCTTTTTGGGGTGTCTCTGACTCTGTGTTTTGTATTTCCCTTCGTACAGTGCTACACTCTGGTGCTGACCCGGCTTATTTGACTATCCTGCTGCCACCTGGTGGTAGCCTCGCTGCGGTGCAGCTGGTCTGCTCTGAGCAGTATTTTAGTCTTTCCTCCACTCTGCTGCCATCTGGTGGAGTTTTCATTTACCTGCATAGCTCCAGCGTGACACTGGTGTCTCTCATCTTCCACTTGACAATACCCCATAGATTCACTATGGGGTTAAGGTCAGATAAGTTTGCTGGCCAATCCAACACAGTGATACTGTTGTTTTTAAACTAGGTATTGGTACTTTTGGCAATGTGTACAGGTGCCAATTTCTGCTAGAGAATGAAATTTTCATCTTCAATAAGCTTGTCGGCAGAGGGAAGCATGAAGTGCTCTAAAATTTTGCTGGTTGATGGCTGTGCTGACTTTGGTCTTGATGAAACACACTTGACTTACACCAGCAGATGACATGGCTCCCGAAACCATTATTGATTGTGGCTACTTCACACTTGACCTTGAAAATCAAGGTCCCAGAGTCTGGACGAAGAGTGGAGAGACAGACAATCCAAGCTGTTTAAGGTCTAGTGTGAAGTTTCCACATTCAGTGATGGTTTGGGGAGCCATGCCATCTACTGGTATAGGTACACTGTATTTTATCAAGACCAAAGTCAGCGCGGCCATCTACCAGGAAATTTTAGAGCACTTCATGCTTCCCTCTCCCGACAAGATTATTAGAGATGAAAATTTCATTCTGCAGCAGCAATTGGTACCTGTCCACACTGTCAAAAGTACCAATACCTGGTTTAAAAACAAAAGTATCACTGTGCTTGATTGGCCAGCAAACTCGCCTGACCTTAACCCATAGAGAATCTATGGAGGTATTGTAAAGAGGAAGATGAGAGACACCAGACCCCACAATGCAGACAAGCTGAATGCTGCTATCAAAGCAACCTGGGCTTCCATAACACCTCAGCAGTGCCACAGGCTGATCGCCTCCATGCCACGGCCGCATTGATGCAGTAATTTATGCCAAAGGAGTCCCTAACCAAGTATTGATTGCATTTACTGAATATAGATTTTAGTAGGCCAACATTTTGGATTTCAAAATCAATTTTTCAAGCTGGTGTTATAAAGTATTCTAATTTACTGAGATAATGATTTTTGAGTTTTCATTGCCTGTAAGCCATAATTATCAACATTAACAGAAATAAACACTTGAAATACATCACTCTGTTTGTAATGACTCTATATAATATATGAGTTTCACTTTTTTTATGCACCTGTATAAGTGAAGGTGGGCACCACCTAAAATATATATGTAGTGATCTGCCCAGTGCATACAGAATGCAGTGATATTGGGACAGTGTCACTGGGGTTAAGCCTGGGGGCACTAACAGGGGACATGCGCCAATAGACAGGGTGTGTGGAGACCGAGAAGCACAGTGCACACAGGACCTAAGCTTAGCCAGTCACGTGATCACAGGGGCGGAGCTATCCTGTCACGTGACCACAGGGGTGAAGCTACCCCAAAGAGGACAGGGAGCTGGCCGAGGGTACAGAATACAAAGGACAAAACCAATAATGTAGTCAGAGAGCAAAGCCAAGGGTCAGAAGCCAGAGGGGAACGAGGTAACCAGGGGCAAGACAGACGAGTAACCAGAGGCAAGCTAAGGGGTCAGATAACCAGGAGGGATGAATCAATACCGAGCAGAAAGACAGAGACAATAGTCAGGGGTCAAACCGGGTCATACACAGCAAACAAACGGTGACCAGAAAAATGCCCAAAAGAAAAATGCCCACAGGAAAAATGCCCACAGAAAAAAACCCACAGTCATGAATGCCCACAGGAAATTTGCCCACACGGAAATTTGCCCACACGGAAATTTGCCCACTCGGAAATATGCCCACATGGAAATTTGCCCACACAGAAAATTGCACGCAGGAAAAATGCCCACACAGAAAATTGCACACAGGAAAAATGCCCACAGTTATGATTGCCCATAGGAAAATTGCCCACAAGGAAAAGAAAATTGCACACATGGCCAAAATAACAGTTTATTAAAAATGTATAATAACAATAACTCCATTTAATTAAACATTCATTGCACACCTGCAAGGTTGACATTTTACTGCAAATTAGCCAATCCCATATGGAAAATTGGCCACATGGGAGATTTCCCACATTCTTCACTCTTGCTTTCTACATCCGAGGGGTGCACCTATAATGAGCCGAGGTGAATCGCTCGCCTCAGGCGGCACCACCTGGTGGAGAGGAGAATGCGTCACAGCAGAGAGATACTGGGCAACATGTCTGCCTCAACATGCTGTTCTCTCCCCTGCACCAGGAGTTTCTGGGCACAGGTCAGAGCAGGCCTAGTGAAGGGGTGGTTGAAGCAAGCAGGCGTGAGAGGGGGAGGGGCTTGCGCTGCATCCAGCTGCTCAGTTCCCCAGGCCCCAGCATCCTGCTGCCATGACAGCCGGAGTGGAAACAGCTGTACAGCGACTGTGTCCCGGATGGCATCAGGTTGCCAGGCCTGGGACTTGTGGGCGGTCAGCTGCAGCCTGCGTGAAAACCGAGACTGCAGCCTTCCAGCCTGTGCAGAGAGGACCCAGGGAGCGCTGGGAGCAGGTAAGTATGGGCTGAAGAGCCATTTGGCGATAATACCCCTTTAAAAATGTATAGTAACAATAACTCTATTTTATTATACAATCATTGCACACCTGCAAAGTAGCCATTTTACTGCAAATTAGCCAATCTCCTTAAGTACTTAAGGTTATCTTGAACCTGGGGGTAGTCCTCTACAGAGGTGGCAACTGCCTGATACAGTGCCTCATACTTCCTCTTTTTTATCTCAAGGCGACCTGCCTGTGCATTAGCCAGTGTTAATTTGTGGCAAGCCAGGTCCGTCTACAATCCATCAAAAAGAAACCACAAGTTGGGATGACTGCAGTGGAACAAGGAGTTAAGTGCATTGTGAAATCCCTCACAACAGTTTGTTGTTTTTGGTGACTGTTCCAGGGCTGCTTCATAATGATTCCATATTCGTATAGGAAATTGTGGATCTCTACCAGCTGCACCCTCAATATATGTAGAAAAAAAGTATGTGAGAACTTCATTATAGCAGTCTTCATCTGGGAATGTGGCAGCAAGCTGATCAAAAACACACCTCGCATCTTCTATTGGCACAAAGGCCAGTGCAGCAAGAGACTTCAGTGTCATTTTTGCGTCAATAATACTTTCATATTCTGTCTTCAAACCAACATTTTTTATTTTTCTAATGAGGCTCTGACACAGATGGAAATAACAACCTTTGACCTCAGCATGTGGAAAGGCAACGCTGACTGCAGTTATACAAGCCTTCTCAAAATCAACTAAAGCCTTTTGAGGTGCCAGATTTGGAATCAACAGCTTCATTATTTCAAACATTCTCTTATACGTCCTCATATCCTTTGTTTGTAGTAAAATGTACAAACATGGTGGATATGAGTTACCCACCTTGGCATGCCAAGTGTACAGTTGGTAAAACATATTGGGCACTTTATCAAAAGTGATATCTCCATAGATGGTACCTTTGTTCAGTTCCAGCATAAGATCTCTATCGCCTAAAACCAGAATTCTATTTCTATCGTCCATGAAGGAGCAGTTGACTGTACTTTTCCGGAACATCAAACTTGATAGTTTTGGGGTTAGTCAAATTACCATCTGTTCTATGATGGAGAAGGCTTCTCGCAAGAGATGATTGTCTTGGCATATGAGCCAAGACATCATTACTCAACCCAGACAACACCTTTCCCATCACATTGCGAGGAGTAGCATTTACAGCTCTCATGTCTTCTCTCATTTTGCTTCTGGCAACATTTGCTACCGCTTTTTGAGGGCAGGAGTCATGACAATGTTCCGTTGGTTCTTGAACTACTTGCCATCTTTTGTTTTGATAATTGAATGGCATTTTATAGAGCGATGCAGCCTACATCTCCAAGTCACCACTGCATTGATAGTGCGAAATGCCAGATATTCAAACCCCAAGTAATTCAGAACTTTGTTGTTTCTCTGGCTACTTGAAAACTCCATTGTTTGCACTACAAAAAGAAATAGAATAGTTTAGATAAACTAAAAATATACTTTTAGGGTGAAAACACTGGTGTTTTGAAAATCACATAATCTTTGAAAATGTATTATTTATTTTTTTATTTGCAAAGCAAAACACACATGCATATTTTGCATTGTGAATAAAAAGAGATAGGAAAAAAATGTAGGGATGAGTGATCTGATCATGTGAACATCGGCAATTTTACCGATTGTCACATCATGGTTATCGGCAGCTCTGATTCTGATGAAGGTGATCCGAACCAGAGCTGACTGCAGGTCCCTTCGCAGGGAGGCTTAGCTTACCTGATCCGGCTACCTCTGGTCTTCCCCGAGTCTTCCTGCTGCAGGATCTGTGATGATGCATGTGATCACATGCATCACATGATCGCGTACACCATGAAAGGTCTGCAGTAACATGGAAGGGGGAATCTCTGGACTCCCCATCCACGTTACTGCAGTTCTTCCTGCACTTTTTCTTTGCGCAATTCGCATGTGTGTTTTGTACATACTTTTTTTAAACTCACCCATTGATTTCAATAGGAAGATCAGTCCGCAATTTATGCGGACCTTGAAAAAGAACGGACATGTCATCAGTGCTATCTACCACCACAGATAATACAGTAATATGTCTCTGAGTGCAGATAATATATTAGATAGTGTTAAGCGGATACCTGGATATCTGTTATCCGCTCCGTATAGGAACTGGATCCAATCGGATTCGGATCCCATAGAAATCTATGGTACAACACTATATGCGGGCGGGGACATCCCTTCACCAGTAACAGAGAGGACTCCTCGCCTGCCGGTGACATTCCCCCCTACGTCGGCAGTGACATGTGGGACACCCCGCCCACCAGTGACATACCTGGGTCTGATCCTTGCTATGTCACCACGGCAGAGACTCATTGCCCACTGGGGGACATACCTGGGTGAGGACAACCCCCCAGCCAGACCCTTGCTCTCTGTCACTGCTAAAAAAAAAGCTCTACTATCCGGGTTCTCATGAGCCGCGCCAGCCGCGTCCTCCTGTTCCTGGTCACGTTAGTGCAGCGTCATGTGAGCCGTGACGGCGGCGTCCTCCGGCATGTGACCAGGAAGAGGAGGACGCGGCCAGCACAGCTCATCGACAACCCGGTGAGTAGTGCTTTTTGCTTTGTGGGTCTCCCCTGCACACCCACAGTCAATAATGAGACGGGTGTGCAATGAATGTGCCTTTTCATAATGCATAAAACATACATTATTGGAAGGAATGGATATATCTGCAGATACTGCAATAATCCCGTTCCAGACGGATAGTATCTGTGCACCTCACTATCCAAGCGGATAACGGATCCGCCCAGATAGATCAGCTCAGGACAGATAATGTAGTAGATGTCCCCTGCAGTCCTCTGTAACACCACAGATAGCACAGTGATAACTGAGTACAGATAATGCAGTAGATGTCACCTGCAGTCCTCTGTAACACCTCAGATAACACAGTGATAACTGGGTACAAATAATGCAGTACATGTCCCCTGCAGTCCTATGTAACAACACAGATAATAGTGATAACTGCGTACAGGTAATGTAATAGATGTTTCTGCAGTCCTATGTAACACCACAGATAACACAGTGATAACGGAGTACAGGTAATTTAGTAGATGTTACCTGCAGTCCTATGTAACACCACAGAAAACACAGTGATAACTGATGACAGATAATGTAGTATATGTCCTCTGCAGTCCTATGTAACACCACAGATAACAGTGATACTCCAGAGTACAGGTAATGTAGTAGATGTTTCTGCAGTCCTATGTAACACCACAGATAACACAGTGATAACTGAGTACAGGTAATGTAGTAGATGTTACCTACAGTCCTATGTAACACCACAGAAAACACTGATAACTGAAGACAGATAATGTAATATATGTCCTCTGCAGTCCTATGTAACACCCCAGATAACAGTGATACTCCAGAGTACAGGTAATGTAGTAGATGTTTCTGCAGTCCTTTGTAACACCACAAATAAAACAGTGGTACCTGTGAGTACAGATAGCAGTAATAGATATCCCCTGGATCACACGGCTTGCTGGTTTTTCCTGAGCTCAGTATGTGCTCCAAGTGCTGAGCTGGGGGAGGTGTAAGGCAGAATCAGTGAGTGATGAGACACATTGTATCTATTGATGATCATAACAGACTGGTACAAATGTGTTTGCAAAGCACAGATCTGCAAAATTTTTGCACTAGGTCAACCCAAAATCACAAGATTATTGCATATCATGTGAACATCCTTGCACCTCAAATATCACAGATCCATACCTCCCAACTTTTGAAGATGGGAAAGAGGGACAAAGGTTGCGGCGCGCCCAGCGCGCCGTGGCAAGTTTTAGGCCACGCCCAGACCACACCCATTTTACAACTAGTCACACCCATGTCCACGCCCCGACCACACCCATTTAGCACTGGTGATCACACTGACTGTTACTGAGGGCACACTGGTACTGAGTAAAAGAAAGAACAGAGAGAGAAAGAAATAAACAAAGAAAGGGAAGAGAAAGAACAGAGAAAAAAAACAAAGAGGGGAAAGAAAGAAAAGAGACGGAGAAAAAGGGGAAAGAAAGAACAGAGAGGGAGGGAGAAAGAAAGAGGGGAAAGAAAGAACAGAGAGAAAGAAAGACGGGAAAGAAAGAATAGAGAGAGAAAGAAAGAAAGACGGGAAAAAAAGAAAGAACAGAGAGAAAGAAAGAACAGAGAAAGAAAGAAAGAGGGGACAGAAAAAAGAACAGAGAGAAAAAAAGAAAGAGGGAAAGAAGGAACAGAGAGGGAGAGAGAAAGAGGGGAAAGAACAGAGGGAGAGAGAAAGAGGGGAAAGAAAGAACAGAGAGAGAAAGAAAGACAGAGGGGAAAGAAAGAACAGAGAAAGAAAGAAAGAAAGAGAGAGAGAGAGGAAAGAAAGAACAGAGAAAGAAAGAACAGAGAGGGAGAGAGAAAGAAAGAACAGAGAGGGAGAGAGAAAGAAAGAACAGAGAGGGAGAGAGAAAGAGGGGAAAGAAAGAACAGAGAAAGAAAGAAAAACAGAGGGGGAAAGAAAGAACAGATAGAAAAAGAAAGAAAGAATAGAGAGAGTAAGAAAGAGGGGACAGAGAACAGAGCGAGAAAGAAAGAAAGGGGGAAAGAAAGAACAGAGAGAGAAAGAAAGAAAGAGGGGAAAGAAGGAACAGAGAGAGAAAGAAAGAAAGAAAGAAAGAAAGAAAGAAAGAGAAAAAGAAAGAAAGAAAGAAAGAAAGAGGGGAAAGAACAGAGAGAGAAAGAAAGAAAGAGGGGAATGAAATAACAGAGAGATAGAGAAAAAGAAAGAAACAGAGAGAGAAAGAAAGAGGGGACAGAAAAAAAGAACAGAGAGAAAAAAAAGAAAGAGGGTAAAGAAAGAAACAACAGAGGGAGAGAAAGAAGGGAAAGAACAAAGAGAGAAAGAAAGAACAGAGAGATAGAGAGAAAGAAAGATGGGAAAGAAAGAACAGAGAGAAAGAAAAAGAAAGAAAGAACAGAGAGAGAGAAAGAACAGAAAGAAAGAGGGGAAAGAAAGAGAAAGAAAGAAAGAACAGAGAGAAAGAAAGAACAAAGAGAGAAAGAACAGAGAGAAAGAAAGAACAGAGAGAGAAAGAAAGAGGGGAAAGAAAGAACACAGAGAAAGAAAGAAAAAGAACAGAGAGAAAGAAAGAAAGATGGGAAAGAAAGAACAGAGAGAAAGAAAGAACAGAGAGAGAGAAAGAAACAGAGAGAGAAAGAAATAAAGATTCTATAAAGATACTATAGCAGCCCGGCTCCCATAGTAGTGCCCACCTGAGCCTCCCGGTGCAGGACATATCATGATCCACTCACATGGCCGACATCCCCAATTTCAAGGTGAGGACACAGTGATGGATCTGAAGCATTCCCTGAAGTGCCTCCATGGTTCCGTCACAATCTCCTCCCGAAATTACCTAATTTCCGGTCATCTTCCAGCACGTCACTTCTGGTAGAATATCAAGTGCGAGTTTTAAAGTGCTCTTCGGGGCTCCGGCATGTACTCCTATGTCCACGGGAAAAGCTCCCGGCTGGCACAGCGGGGCAGACTCTCAAAATCGGGAGTGTCCCGCTGAATTCAGGACAGTTGGGAGGTATGAATGCTCCCCACCATACACCTTGTACACGCACGTCTGCACACCTCATACACACACGGTTCCGCTTTGTATGCCTCGTAACACACGGCTCCGCTCTGTCCACCTCGCACACACAAGGCTCCACTCAGTATACACAAGGCTCCACTCCGTACACCTTGTACACACGCAGCCACGCTTTGTACACCTTGTACACACACGACTCCACTCCGTAAACCTTGTACACATGCGGCTTTGCAGCATACACCTCGTACACACGCGGTTCTGCTCCGTACACCTCGTACACACGCGGCTCCGCTACATACACACAAGGCTCTGCTCCGCTCTGTACACACACGGCTCAAGCACAGAGCCCTGTGTGTACGGAGCTGAGCGGCTCAGCTCCGTACACTTCACACACACAGGGCTCCGTTTCGTACACACACAGCACTGCTACATACACCTCGTACACGCGCGGCTCCGCTCTGTGCCGTACACCTTGTACACACGCGGCTCTGCTCCGTACACCTCGTACACACACGGCTCTGCTCCGTACACCTCGTACACACACGGCTCTGCTCCGTACACCTCTTACACACACGGCTCTGCTCCGTACACCTCGTACACACACGGCTCTGCTCCGTACACCTCGTACACACACGGCTCTGCTCCGTACACCTCGTACACACACGGCTCTGCTCCGTACACCTCGTACACACATGACTCTGCTACATCCAACTTGTACACACTACAGCACTGCTACATCCATACTGTAAACCCGAGTCCCGACCCCACACACACACAAACTTACCCTCATCCAGCACCATGACAACCATCACAGCGCAGAGTCCTTCACACAAGAGGACACTGATCATGTGACCCCTGACTCCTCCCCTCCTGTGACCTCATCACAGGTCCTGTGGGCACAGAAGAGAACAGCATAGCAGCGTCACTGCTAGCTGTGAGCCGCTGAGCTGTAGAGACAAGGAGGGCAGGAAGGGGTGCATGGGGGGCGTGGCGGCTCATCTCACTGCGGGACACATAGTGTCCTCAGCGGGACAGCGGGACGGGGGGTCAAAATCGGGACTGTCCCGCTCAATCCGGGACGGTTGGGAGGTATGCAGATCCAAAACTTTGTGATGCTGCAATGGTGCAAAATTGTGTGGGTAAATTTCCTTGTGGGAAAATTCTGCGTGGGCAAATGTCCATGTGGGTAAATTTCCATGTGGGCAAAATTCTGCGTGGGCAATTTTCCTGTGGGCATTCATGACTGTCGGGTTTTTTCTGTGGGCATTTTTCATGTGGGCATTTTTCATGGAACCCAAACAAACACACGCAGGGGAACAATGATACAGAGAATAACATGGGTTAGCGACCTCAAACCGAGCAGACGGAAGTATCACCGACACTGGACCCAGGAACTACCAACATTAAATAGCCACCCCAGAACCAAAGAGAGGCAGACAGACTAAACCCTGACCTGACCAGGACAGAGCCAGAACCACCCTGTCCTGAGTCATGACAGTACCCTCCTCTCAACGGGGAGGGCACGGGACCCCCAGGTTTCCGAGGAAATCGAGCATGAAAAGACTGCACCAGACGATCGGCGTAAACCAATCGGGCAGGAACCCAAGATCTGTCCTTTGGACCATAACACTTCCAACGCACAAGATACTGAAGGGAACGACGGACCATCCAGGAATCCACGATGCGCTCCACCTCATACTCCTCCTGCCCATCTACCAAAATGAGTGGCGAAGGATTCACTGATCCTTTCTCAACAGCCCCCAGGACCTATGAAACTGTCAGGAATCGAACCCAGTACCTCTTGTCCACCGGCCAGCAGCTCTACCATCTGAGCTATTCTGCTGGCTGCAAAGTTCCTTGCTGAACCCAGATACCATTGACTGTTCTTCATGATCGGCTCCACCCAGTGCTCTCTTGATTGGGCCTCTGATTGCCAGTTACACACCCTATATAAGCCTGGCCCTGTGGGTGTGTCATTGCGAGATTATTGTGCTCCTAGCCTCTAGTCAAGCTCTTCCTGCTGTTCCAGCTGCATCCATTGCTACCAATACCGCTCTCCTGTGAACTGACCTCGGCCTGCCTTCTGACTACGCTCTCCGCCTGATCCATTGCTACTAATAACGCCTGTAACGGGTCTGGTAGGTGAAACCACTGAGCTTTATTATACAAGACAGTATACTTGTAAGAGAGCAGGTGGCGCCCGGGGAATACGGACAGGAATTCACGGGAAGTGACCAGGGCAGTCTCTGGGTAGGCGGGTTGTCACGGCAAGTGACCAGGGCAGTCTCTGGGTAGGCAGGTTGTCACGGCAAGTGACCAGGGCAGTCTCTGGGTAGGCAGGTTGTCACAGCAAGTGACCAGGGCAGTCTCTGGGCAGGCAGATTGTCACAGCAAGTGACCGGGGCAGTCTCTGGGCAGGCAGGTTGTCACAGCAAGTGACCAGGGCAGTCTCTGGACGGGCAGGTTGTCACAGCAAGTGACCAGGACAGTTTCTGAATAGACAGGCTTATACGACCTGAGATGTTGGAGCCTCCTGGTAGGCTGCAGTCTGATGGCAGATGATCGCTCCCAAGCGAGCAGGCAGGAGTTTCTGGAGTAGCCGGTGATCACTGCTGGAGATGTCCGAACCTTCGGATAAAGCTGCAGTCGGATGGCAGATGATCGCTCCCAAGTGAGCAGGCAAGAGTCTCTGAAGTAGCCGGTGATCACTGCTGATGAAGTCCGAACCTTCGGATAGAGCTGCAGTCGGATGGCAGATGATCGCTCCCAAGTGAGCAGGCAAGAGTCTCTGTAATCGCCGGGGATCACTGCAGGTGATGTCCGAACCTCCGGGAGGGCTGCAGTCAGATGGTAGACAGCAAACAGACGGGTAACAGGCAGGCAACTGGAAACAGGAGCTGAGGGCTGAAGCAGAGTTATACAGTGCAACAACAACATTGCT
Source organism: Oophaga sylvatica (assembly GCA_033576555.1). Classification (NCBI taxonomy): domain Eukaryota; kingdom Metazoa; phylum Chordata; class Amphibia; order Anura; family Dendrobatidae; genus Oophaga; species Oophaga sylvatica. Next base: position 689,043,866 of record JARQOD010000001.1, on the reverse strand, counting down.
CGGGCACCTCCATTAAGGAGGAAGCCCTTAATATAGGGTGGAGTCCTCCGGCATTGGCCGGAGACTAATTTGGAAAATGCGCGCGGCTCCTTTAAGAGCGGGGGAGGGCGCGGGCGCGCGCCCTAAGTCCAGCAGCAGGGAAGGAGCGCGCGGGCCCAGCAGGGCGGAATGAGGACGCCGAGGATGCTGGGGGTGCCGAGGACGCTGGGGGCGCTGAGGACGCTGGGGGCGCTGAGGACGCAGAGCACTGGTAAGGGGAACGGCGTCCCTGCCTGGCAGAGGGCCGGGACGCCGATGCTACAGTACCCCCCCCTCTAGGCCCCCCCCTCTTTAGGCCAGAAAGAAATTTAGCTAGGATGAGAGGGGCATGGATGTTCTCCCGAGGCTCCCACGTTCTCTCCTCAGGACCAAACCCCTTCCAATCCACCAAAAAATAAGTCTTTCTTCCTACCCTTTTTGTGGCCAGAATGTTCTCTACCTCAAATTCATCATCAGCAGACACTGGAGCAGGAGGTGTACCTGTAGACTTGAAAAAAGAGTTAAGTACCACAGGTTTGAGGAGAGACACATGAAAAGAGTTAGGAATTCGCAAATTGGCCAGGAGTTTCAGTTTATAGGACACTGGGTTGATCTGCCTGATGACCTCAAAAGGACCGATAAACCGAGGACCTAACTTGTAGGAAGGAATTTTGAGCCGAACATATTTGGACTAAAGCCAGACTTTGTCCCCAGGACGGAATTGAGGAGGATCCAGACGTTTCTTGTCAGCATGTCTTTTCATGCGCTCGGATGACTGAATGAGTGCGGACCGGGTACTCTCCCAGATGGAGGAGAATTCTCTAACCAGAGATTCCGCAGCTGGATTGTCCACAGAGATGGAAACGGGGACAGGAATCCGAGGGTGCTGACCGAAGACTATAAAAAACGGAGACTTGGTGGACGATTCGCTCTCGTGATTATTGTAAGAGAATTCGGCCCAAGGCAGGAGCTCCACCCAATCAGAATGATGAGCATTAACGAAGTGTCGGAGATAGCTGGTCAGATTCTGATTTATTCGCTCAACTTGTCCATTGGACTGTGGGTGGTAAGCGGAGGAGAAATCCAAGGTGACGTCTAGTAACTTACAAGTAGCTCTCCAGAAACGTGAAGTGAACTGTACCCCACGATCCGACACAATGTGACGAGGCAAACCATGGAGACGGAAGATGTGGCGGATAAAGTCTTTAGCCAACTCGGGTGCAGACGGAAGACCTGGCAGAGGAATGAAGTGAGCCATCTTGGAAAAGCGGTCAGCGACCACCCAAATGACCGTACAACCGGCAGAGACGGGCAGATCCGTAATGAAGTCCATAGCTATATGTTGCCAGGGAGCAGCGGGTACAGGAAGCGGAAGAAGACGGCCGGCAGGCAGGTGTCTCGGAACTTTGTTGCGGGCACAGGAGACACAGGCAGAAACAAAGTCTATTACGTCTTTGAGCAGGGTAGGCCACCAATAATGCCGGGTAATGAGTTGGAGGGTCTTTTTCTGACCAGCGTGGCCAGCGAGTTTAGACGAATGACCCCAATGTAGAATTCTCTTCCGATCAGTCTCTGATACGAACGTCTTACCAGGAGGGAGACGGTTTAGACTCACGGGAGCCACCTGCATCACTCTGGCGGGATCGATGATATGTTTAGGCTCATCTTCGAGATCCGACACCAGGAAGGACCGGGACAAGGCATCCGCCTTGATGTTTTTGTCAGCCGGGCGAAAATGCAAGAGAAAATCAAAACGGGCAAAAAACAAGGACCACCGGGCTTGGCGAGGGTTAAGTCTCTGAGCATGCTGAAGGTAAGACAGATTTTTGTGGTCCGTGTAGATGATTACCGGATGAAGAGCCCCCTCGAGTAGGTAACGCCACTCCTCCAATGCCAATTTAATGGCCAATAACTCTCGATCTCCTATGGAGTAGTTGCGCTCGGAGGAGGAGAAGAGTTTGGAGAAGAAACCACAGGAAACCATCTTCCCGGATGAAGATTTTTGAGTAAGTACCGCTCCGGCTCCAGCAGAGGAAGCGTCCACCTCCAGGAAGAACTGCTTGTTGCCGTCCGGGCGATGCAGCACTGGAGCGGAAGAGAAGCTTGTTTCAAGGAAAGAAAGGCCTCCTCTGCTTCGGGCGTCCACTGTTTGGGGTTAGCATCCTTGCGGGTGAGCGCTGAGATTGGAGCAGTCCTGGAAGAGAAGTGCAGTATGAAGAGACGGTAATAGTTAGCGAATCCCAGGAACCGCTGAATGGCCTTCAACCCCTCTGGTCGGGGCCACTTCTCGATGGCAGACAGTTTCTCCGGATCCATTCGTAGGCCTGTCTGAGAGATAATGTAGCCCAGAAACGGAAGCGAGGTCTGCTCAAAGAGGCACTTCTCATATTTGGCGAAGAGGTGATTCTGCCTGAGCCTGAGCAGAACCTGACGAACATCCCTCCGGTGAGACTGGAGATCCGGAGAGAAGACCAAGATGTCGTCAAGGTACACCACAACGCAGGAGTAGAGGAGGTCCCGGAAGATGTCATTGACCAACTCCTGAAAGACTGCTGGAGCATTACAGAGACCAAAGGGCATAACCAGATACTCGTAGTGGCCATCCCGGGTGTTGAATGCCGTCTTCCATTCATCTCCTCGACGGATACGAACCAGGTTGTATGCTCCACGAAGATCCAGTTTAGTGAAGACTCTAGCCCCTCTAAGACGATCAAACAACTCCGGAATGAGCGGAAGAGGGTACTTATTCTTCACTGTGATCAAATTTAGGCCTCTGTAGTCAATACAGGGACGGAGAGATCCGTCTTTCTTTTTAACAAAAAAGAAACCTGCTCCCGCGGGGAGGTAGATTTACGGATGAATCCTTTCGCTAAATTCTCCTCGATATATTCAGACATCGACCTGGTCTCTGCAGCGGACAATGGGTAAATACGCCCACGGGAGGCGTAGTACCGGGTAGCAGGTCGATCGGGCAATCATATGGTCTATGCGGGGGTAATGTCTCTGCTTCCTTTTTATTAAAGACATCCGCGAATGACCAATATGGAATCGGGAGTCCAGGTAGATTAGCAGGTGTAGGAGAAGAACGGACGGGATGGACAGGCACCAGACACGTTTTATGACAGTCCTGTCCCCAGCGAAGAATCTCTCCATTCTGCCAGTCGAGCACGGGTGCATGTTTTTGGAGCCAAGGCAGACCTAGTAAGAAAGCATGAGAGAGTCCAGGTAAAACATGAAACGAGATGCTCTCAGAATGCAACATTCCCACCTGCAGGGTTATGGCTTCGGTGATAAGTTGGATGGGACGAGGTAGAGACCCCCATCCACAGCAGCAACAGATACTGGTTCAACCAGAGGTTTGGTGGGAATGCGATACTTCTCTACTAGAGCCTGTGAAACTAGATTCCCAGCTGCTCCAGAATCAAGTTGGGCCAGTTCGAAGTAACGGTTCTTACCGATGAGAATAGAGACAGACAGCAGCAGAGATGAAGAGGATTTATTCTGGTCTAGGTGGACCTCTCCGAGCGAACCTAGACACAGGCGTTTCCCGACCTCTCCGGACAGGTACGGATCCAGTGCTCCTTACTGCCACAGTAGAAGCAACTCCTCTCGGCACGGCGTGAGTCCTGACGGGCTTTGACCATCTTGGTCTGGTCGACCTGCATAGGCTCAGCAGTGTGCATCTGGGGAGAAACGGAAGGGGTTATAGGTCTCTGAAACGAGGGTGCAAGACGAGGAAACCCTCTCTCACGGGTGACCTCTTTGGCACGTTCCTGGAACCGTAGATCAATTCGATTGGCAAGATTTATTAAATCATCAAGGGAGGTTGGAATGTCCCGACCGGCAAGTTCATCTTTAATACGGCCGGACAGACCCTCCCAGAAGACCGAAATCAGGGCGTTATTGTCCCAAGCCAACTCTGAGGCTAGAGTACGGAACCGTATGACATATTGACCAACGGTGAGACTCTCCTGACGGAGACGCAACAGAGATGATGCAGAGGAGGTCTTCCGTCCAGGTTCGTCGAATACCTTCCGGAAGGCCGAGAGAAAAGCAGGCAGGTCAGATACCAGAGGATCTTCTCTCTCTGAGATGGGACATGATGAAGGCAATTTTGGCCCGGTCAGAGTTAAACTGGTGTGCCAGGAGTTCGAAATGCAGGGTGCACTGGTTAATAAAACCACGAGCCAGAGCAGGGTCGCCTCCAAACCTAGGAGGAGCTGAAAGTCGGGGTCCGGGAATGGAAACCACGGAATTGGGAAGCAGCGAGGCTGCCGGATTATGAGTCATGGCTCCAGCGGTGGTTGCTGGTGATGAATTCAGAGTGTCCAGGCGGGAATTGACGTTCCGCAGGTGACCCAGGATGGCCTCCTGTTGCGACCTCTGGCGAGATAGTTCATGACACAATTCCGGGAGTGAAGGGGTTTGGGTGCCACCGGGTTCCATGGCCCGAGCAAACTGTAACGGGTCTGGTAGGTGAAACCACTGAGCTTTATTATACAAGACAGTATACTTGTAAGAGAGCAGGTGGCGCCCGGGGAATACGGACAGGAATTCACGGGAAGTGACCAGGGCAGTCTCTGGGTAGGCGGGTTGTCACGGCAAGTGACCAGGGCAGTCTCTGGGTAGGCAGGTTGTCACGGCAAGTGACCAGGGCAGTCTCTGGGTAGGCAGGTTGTCACAGCAAGTGACCAGGGCAGTCTCTGGGCAGGCAGGTTGTCACAGCAAGTGACCGGGGCAGTCTCTGGGCAGGCAGGTTGTCACAGCAAGTGACCAGGGCAGTCTCTGGACGGGAAGGTTGTCACAGCAAGTGACCAGGACAGTTTCTGAATAGACAGGCTTATACGACCTGAGATGTTGGAGCCTCCTGGTAGGCTGCAGTCTGATGGCAGATGATCGCTCCCAAGCGAGCAGGCAGGAGTTTCTGGAGTAGCCGGTGATCACTGCTGGAGATGTCCGAACCTTCGGATAAAGCTGCAGTAGGATGGCAGATGATCGCTCCCAAGTGAGCAGGCAAGAGTCTCTGAAGTAGCCGGTGATCACTGCTGATGAAGTCCGAACCTTCGGATAGAGCTGCAGTCGGATGGCAGATGATCGCTCCCAAGTGAGCAGGCAAGAGTCTCTGTAATCGCCGGGGATCACTGCAGGTGATGTCCGAACCTCCGGGGAGGGCTGCAGTCAGATGGCAGACAGCAAACAGACGGGTAACAGGCAGGCAACTGGAAACAGGAGCTGAGGGCTGAAGCAGAGTTATACAGTGCAACAACAACATTGCTCGGGCACCTCCATTAAGGAGGAAGCCCTTAATATAGGGTGGAGTCCTCCGGCATTGGCCGGAGACTAATTTGGAAAATGCGCGCGGCTCCTTTAAGAGCGGGGGAGGGCGCGGGCGCGCGCCCTAAGTCCAGCAGCAGGGAAGGAGCGCGCGGGCCCAGCAGGGCGGAATGAGGACGCCGAGGATGCTGGGGGTGCCGAGGACGCTGGGGCGCTGAGGACGCTGGGGGCGCTGAGGACGCAGAGCGCTGGTAAGGGGAACGGCGTCCCTGCCTGGCAGAGGGCCGGGACGCCGATGCTACAACGCCTTTCCAGTGTACCGACCCGGCTATTCTCTGACCACGTTACCTGCCTCTGCTTCCCCTAGTGTTTGCAGTAACATCGGCTCCAACCCAGACGGGATCCTGACAGAATAATCTCGTGCCAAAATGGAGTCTGCTGTAAGCACCCTGAGGCAGCAAGTTACGGAACTTCAAAATTTTTGTACTATCAAGGAAAATATTCCAAGTTACAAACTGAGTTTACGGGTCTACAACAGGAAGTAATTGAGCTACAAAAACAACTTCTGGACGTGCGCAATTCAGGGTCTGAATCAAACGCGCGGCTGCCGCTGCCTGCAAAGTTCAGTGGGGATCGCCAGCAGTACCGAGGATTCCTCAATCAATGCCGCATATACTTCCAGATGCAACCTGCTCCCTTTACCAGTGAGAGGAAGAAAGTTTTTTCATGATAAATCTCCTGACGGATGAAGCTCTTGCTTGGGCTTCACCTTATGTAGAAAAGGACTATGGCCTCCTTAATGACCTGGAAGCTTTCACCGCAGCTATGAATCAAGTTTTTGATGACCCAAACCGCTGTGCCACAGCAGAAACCAAATTACATAATTTGCGCCAAGGACGTCGCTCTGTTGCGGAATATACATCGGAGTTCCGTCGCTGGGTGGCCGACACCACCTGGAATTCAGCGGCCCAGAGAAGTCAATTTCGACGAGGGTTATCAGAACCAGTGAAAGACGAGCTTGCCAGGGTTGAGACCCCTGACCAGTTGGAGGACTTTATTCAACTGTGTATCCGGATTGACCAGAGACTTACTGAAAGGAGAAAGGAGAGACTGCAAGCACTTGGGAATAGCCCTGGCTTCTCATTTTCAGCATCAGACCACCAAGAAAAGACGCAAGGCGTGTCTGAACAGATGCAGATCGACGTCATCCGAAGACCACTCTCTGCACAGGAGAAGGAGAGGCGACATGCAGAACATCTCTGCCTCTATTGTGGGGACCCTGGACACTATGCCATCAATTGTCCTAACAAAAGGACTATAGCCTTTACCAACAACAGGTCTGCCAGCAATATGGACCTTTCTCAGCAGTCGGATTCCATCATGCAGACTATCTCATCAGTAACACCTGAAACAGACAAAATACATACTACATCATCTCATTTTGTAATCCCCATTCAGGTCGTAATGGGTACCCAAAAAATACAATGCTCTGCCCTGTTGGATTCGGGAGCAGGAGGAAATTTTATGGACTTAAAATTTACACGTGATAACAATATTTCCAGTAGGACCAAATCCACACCAATTGAAATGGAAACTGTGGATGGATCACCCTTGTCTTCTGGACCTGTCACGCGTGAGACAATCGAACTTGAGATTTGTATCGAACCGGATCATCATGAAGCTGTCAGTTTCCACCTTATTTCATCTCCGAAATTTCCGGTTATCCTAGGGATCCCCTGGTTTTCAGTCCATAACCCTTCTATCAACTGAGCAACAAGGACCATCACCTTTCCATCTGATTACTGCAAGAATAATTGTCATAAGGAACCCCCTGTTCTCCAACAAGTCCAAATCTCTGAGATTTCGCATGAGAAGGAAGAGAAACTACCACCTCAATATCAGCAGTTCTCTGATGTCTGCAGTAAGAAGAAAGCAGATCAATTACCTCCTCACTGTCCTTACGACTGTCCCATTGAATTGCTGCCAGGAACAACCATTCCATTTGGGCGGATTTACAATCTTTCCGAACCTGAATTGAAGGTATTAAGAGAGTTCCTGGATGAAAATTTAGAGAAAGGCTTTATTCGACCTTCCACATCTCCAGCTGGGGCACCCCTGTTCTTTGTTGAAAAGAAAGACTCCACTCGGCAGCCATGTATTGACTACAGAGAGATTAATAATATCACCGTCAAGAATCGCTACCCGCTACCCTTGATTCCTGAACTATTCGAGAGACTCCGTTCTGCGAAAATCTTTACGAAGCTGGATCTTAGAGGGGCTTACAACCTCATACGGATTCGCCCAGGAGATGAGTGGAAGACCGCCTTCAGAACGAGATATGGACATTTTGAATCTCTGGTTATGCCCTTTGGCCTTAGCAATGCCCCAGCCACCTTTCAACATTTTATTAATGATGTATTTCGAGATTTCTTGGATCAATTCGTTGTGGCTTATCTCGATGACATTCTTATATTTTCAGACACCTTGGAAGAACATCGCAGGCACGTCCAGTTAGTCTTGGAACGACTACAGGAGAACCATCTTTACATTAAACTTGAAAAATGTGAGTTTGAACAAACCAGTATCCAATTTCTGGGATATATCATCTCGCCAGAAGGTCTGAGCATGGATCCCAGCAAAATCAATGCTGTAGTGGACTGGCCTGTTCCAAGAAATTTAAAAGACGTCCAGCGTTTCATAGGATTTGCAAATTTTTACCAAAAATGTATAAAGAACTTTTCACGGATCATACTACCAATTACTACACTAACAAAAAAAAACAAAGCATTTTTCTGGTCTCCGGAGGCACAGGAGGCTTTTGACAAGTTGAAAACTCTTTTTACGTCTGCTCCATTGTTAGTACACCCAAATCCTGAATTGCCATTTACTGTCGAAGTGGACGCCTCGGACTCTGCAGTGGGAGCCATTCTGTCTCAGCGAGTTGGGGACAAGATGCAACTTCACCCGTGTGCGTTTCTTTCCCACACCATGTCATCTGCAGAAAAAAACTACAACATCGGTAATAAAGAACTGTTGGCCATTAAGGTTGCCTTCTCCGAGTGGAGGCATCTTCTGGAAGGTGCCAGTCACCCTGTGACTGTCCTCACGGACCACAAGAATCTTGAATTCCTCCGTACAGCAAAAAGATTGTCTGCAAGACAAGCACGATGGGCCTTATTTTTCTCAAGATTCAATTTTATAATTTCTTACCGGCCTGATTTAAGAATGGCAAGGCTGATGCCCTGTCCAGGATTTGTTCGGAACCTCAGGAGAGGTCTAGTAATGACGATACAATTCTAGGCCCTAAAAATTTTTTGGGAATATTGCACTCTAAAGGACTATGTAATAGAATTAAAGATGGATACCAAGAGGACTCTTTCCTTAACCATCCTTCGGAAGACGTCGATCTTTCATTCAAAGATGGGTTTGGATGCAGAAACACAAAATATATGTACCTGAATCTTCTCGCCTTGAAGTCCTCAAAAGTGTCCATGATTCTAAACTGGCAGGACATCCTGGAGTTGCAAAAACACAAGACTTACTACTTCATTTCTTTTGGTGGCCTAATTGTAGGAAGGACGTGAGGAAATATGTTTCAACCTGTTTAACATGCGCACGAAACAAGACCCCACGATCGTCTCCTCTAGGACTCCTGCAACCACTCCCAGTTCCATCCAGGCCTTGGGGATCTATTTCCATGGATTTTATTGTGGAACTACCCCCTTCCAAACAGATGACCGTCATCCTTGTCATAGTGGACCGACTCACAAAAATGGCCCACTTTATCCCAACTGAAGGAATTCCTACTGCTGAAAAAACTGCAGAACTGATGATCAAAGAGGTATTCAGGTTACATGGAATTCCTGACAGCGTGGTGTCTGAAAGAGGCGTTCAGTTTACGTCAAAATTTTGGAAGAGTTTCTGTACAGCCTTGGGAGTCACTGTGAATCTTTCTACCGCTTTCCATCCTCAGTCCAATGGCCAGACGGAGAGAACGAACCAGACTTTGGAGCAATACCTCCGTTGCTTCATTTCCTATCTTCAGGATGACTGGGTGGACTATTTACCAACAGCAGAGTTTGCCTACAACAACTCCATACATAGCGCTACATCTCAAACCCCATTTTTTGCTAACTATGGATTACATCCAGTATTTATCCCTAATCTGCCAGTGAACACTCCCATTCCTGCTGTTAATGACAGGCTTGCAAAATTACAGGAATCCCAGAAGGAACTATCAGAGATGTTACTTAAGACCCAGGAAGAATATAAGGAAGCAGCAGATAAACATCGGAGAGTGCCCCCTGCTCTTAAGGTTGGAGACCAAGTTTGGCTGTCCACTAAAAATCTAAAGACACATGTGCCATCCTCCAAATTGAGTCAAAAATTCATTGGACCTTTTCAAATTTCTGCAAAAATTAACCAGGTTGCTTTTCGTTTAAAACTTCCCAACAATCTAAAGATTCATCCAGTATTTCACATATCCTTGCTCAAACCCTTTTGTGAAAACCCATTTCCAGGAAGAATTCAGCCACCTCCTCCACCAGAAAGGATCTGTGGTGAAGAAGAATACATTGTGGATAAGATTCTGGACTCCCGAAAATTCAGAGGTAAACTGCAGTATCTGGTGCAGTGGAAGGGTTACGGACCAGAGGAAAATTCATGGGAACCAAAGGACAACGTCCATGCTCCTAGACTTACAAGAGCCTTTCATCAGAGGTACCCAGATAAGCCAGCTCCTGAGATGTCCAGAGGCCATCCTGGAAGGAGGGGAGTACTGTCAGGAATCGAACCCAGTACCTCTTGGTCCACCGGCCAGCAGCTCTACCATCTGAGCTATTCTGCTGGCTGCAAAGTTCCTTGCTGAACCCAGATACCATTGACTGTTCTTCCTGATCGGCTCCACCCAGTGCTCTCTTGATTGGGCCTCTGATTGCCAGTTACACACCCTATATAAGCCTGGCCCTGTGGGTGTGTCATTGCGAGATTATTGTGCTCCTAGCCTCTAGTCAAGCTCTTCCTGCTGTTCCAGCTGCATCCATTGCTACCAATACCGCTCTCCTGTGAACTGACCTCGGCCTGCCTTCTGACTACGCTCTCCGCCTGATCCATTGCTACCAATACCGCTCTCCTGTGAACTGACCTCGGCCTGCCTTCTGACTACGCTCTCCGCCTGATCCATTGCTACTAATAACGCCTTTCCAGTGTACCGACCCGGCTATTCTCTGACCACGTTACCTGCCTCTGCTTCCCCTAGTGTTTGCAGTAACATCGGCTCCAACCCAGACGGGATCCTGACAGAAACACATTAGGGATCTTAAAAGACAAAGGAAAACGCAACCGAAACGCCATTGAGTTAACCACTTCCGTGATCTCATAAGGAATGATAAACTTAGGCCCCAATTTCGCTGCAGGAACCTTAAGCTTAATTTACCTAGTTGACAGACAAACTTTATCCCCAATCTGGAGCGTAGGTCCCACAGCCTGTCTCCTGTCTGCAAAAGCCTTGAACTTCCTCTGAGCCTCCCCATTATTCCTCTGGACCTCCCGCCACAATTATCCCAACTGCTGTACAGCTACATCAGCCCCAGGGCAACTGGAGTCTAAATGGGAGAACTCCTTGAAGTGTGGATTGAGCCCGTTGTTACAGAAGAGCGAAGAAATTCCTGTGGAGTGATTAAGACAGTTTTTGAAGGCAAACTCCACTAAAGGTAATGCATCACACCAATCATCCTGTCTGGAAGTTGAGAGACAGTGCAAAATTTGCTCCAACGACTGGTTTGTCCTCTCAGTCTGGCCGTTGGTCTCCGGATTATATGCAGACAAAAAGGACAACTCAACACCCAGCCTTTTGCAAAACGCTCTCCAAAACCTGGACACAAACTGTACTCCACGATCAGACACCACATTCAAGGGCACACCATGCAAACGAACCACATGCACCAAGGGTACGAATGTGCTTGTTTAGAAAATCTGTCCACAACTACCCATATGACGGTATTGCCCTTGGATGGGGGAAGATTGGTGATAAAATCCATGGACAAATGTGTCCATGGTCTATCAGGAACTGGCAAAGGCACCAATTCCCCAGCCGGCCAGTTATGAGAGCTCTTAGCACAGGCACAAATTTCACAAGCAGACACAAACTTCTTAACATCAGATGAAAGTGAGGACCACCAAAATACCCTTGTGATGGCTCCCCACATAGCCGAGATCCCAGGATGACCACTTAGAACCGAATCATGAAACTCTCGAAGAACTCTGAGGTGAAACTGAATTGGAACAAACAGTTTATCAACCGGTTTGGATGAGAGAGCTCGAGACTGAGCTTCTTGAATCTCGCATTCCAACCCCGACGAGACATCAGCCACCACCACCCCTAGTTGAAGAATGGAGGCTGCAGGTTCAGGAGTAGAAACCGGATCCAGACTCCTGGATAAGGCATCGGCCTTCACATTCTTGGATCCTGGACGAAAAGTGATCGAAAAATGGAACCGGGAAAAAAAGTGACAATCGGGCCTGCCTCGGGGTCAATCTTTTAGCAGACTCAATGTACGCCAAGTTCTTGTGATCAGTAATCACCGTAATGGTATGAGCAGCCCCCTCCAAAAAATGCCTCCATTCCTCAAAAGCCAACTTAACCCCAGCAGTTCCCGATTACCCATATCGTAATTTCTTTCTGCCGGGAGAATTTTTTATAAAACAAGGCGAAAGGTCTCAGAATGATCAATGTGGCGAGCCCTGGAGACAACACCCCCACCTCCGAGGCGTTAACCTCCACCACAAAGGGTTCAGATGGATCTGGCTGAACCAGAACCAGGGCAGTCATAAAACAATTTTTCAGAGTCAGGAACGCTGCTACCACTGAGGCAGATCAGTTTTTCACATCAGCTACCTTTTGTGTCAAGTCAGTGAGGGGCTTGACCACCTGTGAAAACCCTTTAATAAACCTCCGGTAGTAATTGGCGAATCCCAAGAAGCGCTGAGGACCCTTAAGGCCCCGGGGCTGCACCCAATCCACACTGGCCTGAACCTCTTTGGGATCCATGTGGAAACCCTCACCAGAGACAATGAACCCCAAGAATTACAGCTCTTGAACAAGGTGTACAATAATAAATTATATTGTGGTACTGTGCTAGCCAGAAAAATCGATGTGAATACTTTTCCGTCCAATTATGTAATCTTACCTGAAGAAGGAGCCTTTGAGCTCTGAAAGCTTGCGAACATATAATTTTCTGGTTAGCCAATAAAGGTATCACTTTAAGAATGCTCTTGTCATAATTGGACAGAAAAGTATTCACATCAGCTCTTGAACAAAAAATTAGCATTTTCCTAATTTAGCGAAGAGCTGATTCTCCCCGAGTTTCAAGAGAGCAGCCAGAAGATGACCAATGTGGGCTTGTTTATCGGATGAATAGATTAAAATATCATCTAAGTATATGACCACAAACCACCTAATAAAATCAGAGAACACAAAATGGATGAAGTTTTGGAAGACCGCAGGAGCATTGGTCAAACCAAACGGCATAACAAGATTTTCAAACAACCCTTCAGAGGTAAGAAAAGCAGTCTTCCACTCCGCCCCCTGTGTCACGTGATCACAGAGGCGGACAGGGCCGGCTCCAGGTTTTTATGGGCCCCGGGCGAAAGAGCCTCAGTGGGCCCCTTTAACACAGACCACGATTCATGATGCACAGATACGGCAGAGAAATATGGGTACAGTACAATGCCAAATACTTCACTTCTTCCATTACATGAGTGATATCTATTGTAAATTGTACAATAGCTCAAAAACCGCCAAATCCTCACAGCACATAGTACAGAATGGACAGTACAGTCCTCCATACAATATTATGGGCACCACATAGTCTCCCCTCATCACCCATATAATACCCCATGCAGGATGTCACCCCCATCCCCCATATAATGTTCCATACAGAATACTGGACCCAAAATAATGCTCCATACAGAATACTGGACCCAATATAATGCTCCATACAGGATACTGGTCCCCATATAATGCTCCATACAGGATACTGGTCCCCATATAATGCTCCATACAAAATATGGAGCTCTCCTCTGCGCTGTACTGCGTTCTGCACTGTTACGGCTCAGGAAAGGGCGCTGTGGAAAGACTCCCCATTATAATCATGATTGCCTCCCCATCATCATCATTACCTCACCCTCATAATCATTGCCTCCCCATCATCATCAATGCCTGCCCATCATCATCATCGCCTCCCCATCATCATCATTGTCTCCTCATCATCATCATTTCCTCCCCATCATCATCATCGTCTCCCCATCATCATCATCAATGCCTGCTCATTATCATCAATGCCTGCCCATCATCATCATCGCCTCCCCAATATCATCAATGCCTGCCCATCATCATCATGGCCTCCCCATCATCATCATGGCCTCCCCATTATCATTAATGCCTGCCCATCATCATCATCTCCTCCCCATTATCATCAATGCCTGCCCATCATCATCATCGCCTCCCCAATATCATCAATGCCTGCCCATCATCATCATGGCCTCCCCATCATCATCATGGCCTCCCCATTATCATCAATGCCTGGTCATCATCATCATCTCCTCCCCATCATTATCAATGCCTGCCCATTATCATCATCGCCTCCCCATCATCATCAATGCCTGCCCATTATCATCAATGCCTGCCCATCATCATCTCCTCCCCATCATCATCAATGCCTGCCCATTATCATCATCGCCTCCCCATCATCATCAATGCCTGCCCATCAAAACACACAGACAGCACCACAGCACACAAGCACTCTCTTACATTATCCATACATACATACATACAAAACACACACACACACACACACACACAAAGCACCACACTACATATACACACACACTGATACACACACACACAGACACATACACACACGCCTCACCTGTCCAGCATCCTCGCGCTCTCTGCCACAGTCGGCCGCTGAATGATGACGTCATTTAGCGGCGCTGCTGTGAGAGGAAGCGCCGGCGCCCCCTGGAGCCCGGAGCTGCGGCAGCGGAGGCACGGGAGAGGTAAGTATTGTGCCAGCTGCTGCCGGGGCCCTGAGCAAGCGGGGGGGGCCCAGTGGCGGCGCTGACACCGCTCTCCTCTGCTAACGGGCGCCGGGGTGCCCGACGGCAAGTGGGCCCCCCCGCCTGCTCAGGGCCCCGGCACTTGCCCGGGTGTGCCGGGTGCTGACGCCGGCCCTGGAGGCGGAGATAGCCGGTCACGTGACCACAGGGGGTGGTGCTACCCCACGAGAGGACAAGGAGCTGGCCGAGGGCACAGAATACAAAGGACAAAACCAATAACGTAGTCAGAGAACAAAGCCAAGGGTCAGAAGCCAGATGGGAATGAGGTAACTAGGGACAAGACAGACGAGTAACCAGAGGCAAGCTAAGGGGTCAGAGAATCATGAGTGATGAATCAGTATCGAGCAGAAAGACAGAAAAAATAGTCAGGGGGCAAACCGGGTCATACACAGCAAACAATAACATACTGAGTAAAACGATACAGAGAGTAACCTGGGTTAGCGACCTCAAACCGAGTAGATGGAAGTATCATCGACACTGGACCCAGGAACTACCAACATTAAATAGCCGCCCCAGAACCAAAGAGGTAGACAGACTAAACTCTGACCAGACCAGGACAGAGCCAGAACCACCCCGTCCTGAGTCATGACACAGAACATACAGAAGCAAAACCAAGGAAAAAGGGTATGCACAAAAGCGTTCACCTTTTATCAAATATTTATTCAGTAATCAAAAATACTGTCCGATTCACTAGGAAGTTCCTGGACGTTTTCCTTTTCATATGCATTAAGTAAATGGTACCTCTTGAAAAAGGCATAAAAAACGCCGAAACGTTGAGATATTATGTACCTATACTTACCATTGTTCTTTGGAGTTTCTCCCTTTTCCACATGAGCTGTCTCTGCTTCAAATAAAGATTCTCAGACCAGGCTTGTCAGGGTACCTCTGATGAAACTGGCGGAGCAGGCGAGGAGCATTTACATTATTGACTGGTTCCCATGAGTTGTCCTCCACTGGGTAGCCCTGCCATTTAATCTAATATTGCAACTGATTTCTGTACAACCTGGAATCTAGAATCCTTTCCACCATAAATTCTTCCTGACCATCGACCAGCACTGGGTCAGGGCAAGGAGAAGAACGTCCAGGAAACGTATTGGGTGTTGCAGCCTTTAGTAGGGATACATGAAAGACAGGGTGGATTCTCATAGTTCTGGGCAGTTGAAGACGACAAGCAACAGCACTTATAATCTTATTGATCTTATAAGGTCCAATGTACTTATGTCCCAATTTAGACGATGGAATCTTTAATTTAAGATTTCTGGTTGACAGCCAGACCAAATCTCCTACCTTGAAAGCTGGTGCAGGTTTACGAAATTTATCTGCTGCTTTCTTGTACCTTTCCTGAGCCAATTCTAGATTTTCCTTTAGAA
>JARQOD010000001.1:689005068-689027987 GCA_033576555.1 Oophaga sylvatica | reverse complement strand
CTCAAACTGTCCCTGACTGGACCCTAATATCCCTACTCTTGAAGGTAAGAGGCTGAGTCTTGATCTTCCCCTTCCCTTTTAAAACCCTCTTTTTCCCCCTTTCCCCCCCCATGGGCAGGGCAGAAAGTAATGTAAACAAGACCAAAAACAAACAGGGAAAACAAAAAACCTCTATCATTCCCCCTACCCAGGGGGAGGAGGAAGGGAGGGGGAGGAATAAAAAAAATGGGAACAGGGCCAGGAAAAAAACCCGGAACCTTCAAAAACCACTCACCCAAACACTTGATTTAACACAGACAGGAAGACAAATTTCACCGGCAGGGACAAGAAAGTCTCCATTTATTGGAAAGGGTAATGACCAATCAAGAAGCAGCTGAAACGGAGCGCTCTTTACACCAAATAATGGGTTGTTAACCCTTTCAAAACCCCAAAAAACAAGTCCATTTAATATGGGACAAAATCAAACACCAGTTCTTAAGAAGACCTGCGTTCATTACCCGATGTGCCATTTAATCAACTCCAGGTCTTCCAGGGGGAGTGCGCCCTTTGACAACTGTTTTTCCTTTGACCAGCCCTATGTAATCTCCACCCTCCACTTACGATTCGCGGGGTTCTCCTGCAAGATCATGCAAAACCTGTAAATCAAAACTTATCGTTGACGTAAACTGAGTTTATTATGGGTTCATGCTATTTTTTTTATATCTCAATGATTAATGTTTAAAATCTAACAATGGTTTACTATAGGGAAAAAATTTAAAATAAAAAAACAAAAATTATTTGTAGCATTTTATGATGTTATATATTTCTTTATTATTTTGATATTGTTTTATCATGAAACGTCATCCAAGAGAAAAATTTTAACTTAATTTATTAAACAGAAAATATTCTAGAAATTTTTATTTTAAAAGACCCCTTAAAAAAAACATTGTATCATCAATCTGCATTTTTTAAATTTTTGCAATTTCTTTTTCTTTGTACGTAACAGTGTATTTCATTATTGCTTTTTTTGTGGCTAAAGAAGACTTAATATTTACAATATATAAATTCGCACTGCTACAGAAGGATATTTCCTGATATTGATAATGTGCTTAAAGGGAACGTCACCAGGTTTGTGCCCCAAATCAGAGACCCATAAGTAAGGGAAAACCCAATTCCAGGTTTGTGCATTTATGAACGCTTAGTGAAATACAGGGCGGGTTTACAAAGCTCAGCATTCAAAAATTGTTCCATCCAATTTCTGGGATTTTGTGGAAATTTTCCAATTTGCCCTTTGTTTTTTTTTTGTGTTTGTTCCAATACACACAAAAGGAAATAACAATTTATAAACAAAACAGAAATCTTAATTTTGGAACAATTTCAAGGGTGCCAAACTTACGGCCAGACTGTATAAGGGGATAGAACAATCCATAAAGACTTTGGTAGGGTAGGACCAAAAGGCACAGTTAAGCAATTGCTTCTTAGTGGGGCTAGACTGGTAAGTATATCCTCATGGACTGACTTTCACAAAGGTTTGACTGGAATTTTAAACTCTATCTCGAGGCCACTAGATGGATCCCAAAGTTTGTAGAATTTTTATTCCCCATAATGCACCTGGTTGCTTATTTACCCCTTTACCCCCGAGGGTGGTTGCATGTTAAGGCCAGCAATTTTTTCAATTTGACCACTGTCCCTTTATGATTAATAACTTGGAACTTTCCAGGATCCTGGTGATTTGACAATTTTTCTCGTCACATATTGTTACTTCTGTAGTGGTAAAATCTGTTTGATAGACTTGGGTTTATTTTTGGGGGAAAAAATTTTGGGAAAATTTTGAAAATTTGCAATTTTCAACTTTGAATGCCATCCCCAAACACACAGTTGTCACACAAAATATTAATAATTTCCATTTCCCACAGAAACACCAACACAAATTTGAAATCAAATTTTTTTTTGTTGGAAGTTATAAGGGTTAAAGTTGCCGCGATTCTCTTTTTTTTTTTAGGGGGCCCATCACATTTGAGGGGTCGTTTATATAAAACCCAAAAGTGGACACCATTCTAAAAATTGTACCATCAGGTGCCAAAAACCCCTTCAAAAAGGTTTATTAACCCTTCTGTTGCTTCACAGGAATTTTTAGAATGTTTAAAAAAAAAAGAACATTAACTTTTTTCCCCCAAATTTTTAATCAGATCCAAATTTTTTATTTCCCAAGGGAAAAGGAAATTGGACCCAAACTTTGGCAATTGTCCTGAATCACTGATCCCCAATGTGGGGGGGAACCAGGGCACTGGCGAGATCGGAAGGGAGGAGCGCCGTTTGATTTTCAAGCAAAATTACTGGTATTTGAATCCACCTGTCGCTTTGGAGAGGCACTTGGTGCATAAGTGGAAAACCCCACAAGTGCCCCATTTTGAAACCAGCCCCCCAGGAACTTATCTAGATGGTTGGAGCACTTTGAAACCCCCAGGGTTTCCTAAAAGTTATAAAGCCGGGCGTGAAAAAATTAAAATCTATTTTTTCCACAAAAATGATCTTATAGCCCCCAAATTTTTTTTATTTTCCCAAAGGTAACAAGAGAAAGGACCCAAAAGTTGTTTCCAATTTGTCCTGAGTCGCTTGTACCCCATTGTGGAAAAAATACTGTTTGGGCGATGGCAAGCTCAGAAAGGAATAGTGAGTTTGGAATCCCAAACTTTGTGGAATGGTCTACGGGTTTCATGTCGCGTTTGGAGAGCCCCTGATGTGCCTAAAACAGGGAGAGCCCAAATGACCCATTTGGAAACGGAACCCCCAAGGAACTTATCAGATGTGCCTTAACAGTGGCAATGCCAACAAGTGCCCCTTTTGGGAAACTAATCTATTGTTTCCAGGAATGTGAATTTTATAAATGACCCTGGAGCTCACCGCAGCTCAGCCCGACTGGGAACAGAGCCCAGTGACGAATATAAACTGCGGTGACTTCAGTGAGATCCCCGCTAGCACCGTGAGCACTCACGGTGCTAGCGGGGATCTCACCGGATCTCACTGCAGCTCAGCCCTCCTGGGAATGGGGCCCAGTGACCAGAGTAACTCTAGACGTCACCTCCGGTTACTGACGCTGCGTTCCCTGCAGCTCATTCACCAGTGGGTCTCATTGTGGACGGTTACATCTTGGCAACGTCCAGTGAAAACTAATGTTTTATGTTTGGCTGCTGTCACACAATTTTATTGCAAAAAATAGTTTTGCAACACCAATTTTGAGAGCCTTATTTAACCATTTTTTATGTTTTGCGCTTTTATATAATAAAAACTATTTTATAGAAAAAATAATTGTTTTTTGCATCACTTTATTCTGAGAGGTATAACTTTTATTTTGCCGCTGATGGAGCTGCGTGGGGCTTGTTTTTTGCGGGACAAGATTACATTTTTCAGCGGTCCAATGTTTACTTATATCCATCTTTTTGATCGCGTGTATTCCACTTTTTGCTCAGCGGTATGATGGTACAGCATTGTTTTCTGCCTGTTTCTTTGGTGTTCACTAAAGGGATTACCGTATATACTCGTGTATAAGCCGAGATTTTCACAACTTTTTTTGTGCTGAAATGCCCCCTGGCTCATAACGAGTCATTGGGCAGAAACCAGGGGGGAAGGGTGCCGCAGCAGGAGCGTGGCTGGGACATATATTCGCCCTCCCGTGCCATCACTGAACGTCCCGGCAATCCTCCATTGTACCCGCTTCCTGCAGCTCTCCTGTGCTGAGCGGTCACTAATACCGCTCCTTAAGGTCATGTAATATGAACACGACGCCACTCCATAGGCGTGGCATCCATATTCATGGCCTTAATGACGGTATTACGTCACCGCTCAGCACAGTAGAGCTGCAGGAAGCCGGGTACAACGGAGGATTGCCAGGACGTTCAGCGATGGCACGGGGGGGAGGGTTGAGTATGACGGGGGAGAATGGAGGACGGGGAAGCATGGAGGGGACAATGAGCATGGAGTGTTGTGAATAGGCTGGAAATGAGTTCTGAGCGGAAGCTCCCTCTGGTGGTTACAAACGGTACTGGACTGTCCAGTGAAGATTGTGAGGATTGGGAATCAGGTGTTACTGACTGGTCTTATATAAGGGAGTCACCTTCCCATCAGGGTTGCGGTGATCAATTGTTCTGGTCTCAACTTGATTCCTGTTTCCTTGTTAGCCTGCTGTGTCGTGTCTGAATCTCCCTGCTAACAGATAAGACATTTTCTTCTTTTTGTTTTTGTGCTTGATTTTTGCTTTTTGTCCTGCACTTCTGTGGGGGCCTTCAGGTCCCCTCTGGGGGCTTTTGCCTCTCGTTCAGTTCAGCACTGGATGTTTGTACAATTTGCTTTTTCAGCTTTTTCAGTGGCTGCTGTTTTGTTTTGGTTACACAGAGAACTAACTTAGGTGGTAAGGTAGTGTGATCTCAGGTGTTTTTATTAGTAGAGTTGGGCTTTTCAGGGTTTTTTGGGATTGCAGTAAGTGCCCTTCCATCCTTTTCTATTTAGTAAGTTTGGGCCCCAACGTTTGCTCATACTATTTTCTGTCTGTGTCAGTATTTCTTCTTGTCTAACCGCCATTACATGTTTGGGGGTTTCTATGTTCTTTGGGGATCTGCTCCGGGGCAGATAGCTTTCCTCTTTCTATCTTTAGGTGTAGTTAGTTTCTCAGGCTGTGAGAGGCGTCTAAGGACCAACGTAGGAATGCTCCACGCTGCCTCTAGTTGTGGTGGTTAGTCAGGGTACTGCAATCCATAGTTTCCAACTGCTCTGGTGTATTTCCTTTTTTGCTGCTCTCTCGCTACCAAATCATAACAGTATCACCGGCCCAAACGAAAATTATATGGTACTCACAGAAGGGAAAAATATTGTGAAAGAAAAAAGTTGTCAGAGTTGTCTGAGTTGCCAGAGATTTTTTTTTTTTTTTTGTTGCATTTTTTTTTCCCTCTGTATCTCTGGGTGCTGAGGAAGATTTTTTTTTTTTTTTCTCTCAATGGAGTTGCACAGTTGTTGGCCGTGTGGATCAGCTTGCCACTGAAGTTCGGAGTATTGCTACCTACTTGCTAGGTTGCCTGTGTGGAACCTAGGTCCATGCCAGATTTGTTTTTAGGGGATCGAGCTAAGTTTCTGAATTTCAAAAAATAACGTAAATGTTTTTTGCCTTAAAATCTAAGTCCTCAGGGAACGCAGCGCAGCAGGTTCAAATTGTCATCTCTCTCCTGCGCGGCGACCCTCAGGATTGGGCTTTTTTTCCCTGACACCTGGGGATCCTGTTTTGAGGAGGTTGATGGTTTTTTCAGGCTTTGGGGTTATTTATTGTACAATGAGCCTAATGTCACTGATCAAGCTGAAAAAACTTTGTTGGCATTAGTCAGGGGCTTGAGGACGCTGAGTTATACTGTCAGAGATTCCGTAGGTGGGCAGTCCTGACCAAATGGAATGACGACGCTTTGCAGCTTTTTTCGGAAGGGACTGTCAGATAAGTAAAGGATGTTATGGTGGGATTCCCTGTTCCCTCTGGTCTCAATGATTCTATGTCATTAGCGATTCAAATTGACAGACGTTTGCGTGAGCGGAAAGGTATGCGTGGAATAATGTTGCCTTGTGAACCTGCTTCTGAATCCATGCAGTGTGATAGAGTGGTTTCTGGGGCACATCGTCATGAATTTCGAAAGCGCAGTGGGTTATGTTTCTACTGTGGTGATGCCTCTCATGCTATTTCTGTCTGCCCTAAGCGGGGAAGACGTTTTG
This sequence comes from Oophaga sylvatica, assembly GCA_033576555.1. Lineage (NCBI taxonomy): Eukaryota > Metazoa > Chordata > Amphibia > Anura > Dendrobatidae > Oophaga > Oophaga sylvatica. The sequence goes on along the minus strand of JARQOD010000001.1, from coordinate 689,022,260 downwards.
CTCGCTCAGTTGTCTTGGGTAGTGTTCAGACTAAGTTTTTGTTAACTGTTACCCTGATATGCTCTCTGTCCTCATTTTCTGCTCAGGATTTTGTTGATTCTGGAGCAGCTATTAACCTGATGGATTTTGATTTGCTAAACGTTGTGGGTTTCCCTTGATACCCCTACGGAAGTCTATTCCCCACTGGGGATCGATTCTACCCCTTTGGCTGAGAAAAAACCCTCAGTTCTCTACTCAGGTGATAATGAGGGTAGAACCTGATCATCAGGAGAGTTGCAAATTTTTGGTTCTGTATAATCTGCATGACATTATCGTACTGGGTTTCCCTTGGTTACAGTCTCATAATCCTGTTTTGGATTGGAAATCTGTGTCTGTTACCAGTTGGGCTGCCAATGTGTTAATACCAACACTCCTGTTTTTTCTGCCTCCCCCCAGGCTCAGGATGTTCCTGACTTTTTGATTGATTTTTCTGATGTGTTTAGCGAAAGTAAATCTGCATCCTTACCTCCCCATAGGAGCTATGACTGCGCTATTGAATTAGTGCCTGGTAGTAAATTCCCTAAAGGTCGCCTTTTTAACTTGTCTGTACCTGAACATGACGCTATGCGGTCTTATATCAAGGAGTCATTGGAGAAGGGTCATATCAGACCATCCTCTTCACCCTTAGGTGCCGGTTTTTTCTTTGTGGCCAAAAAGGATGGTTCATTAAGGCCGTGTATTGATTATCGTCTCTTGAACAATATTACTGTGAAATATCAATATCCTTTACCCTTGATCTCTGATCTGTTTTCCAGGGTGAAAAACGCTACTTGGTTTACCAAGCTTGACCTCAGGGGGCATATAACCTTATTCGCATTAAGCACGGGGATGAATGGAAGACGGCATTTAATACCCCTGAAGGGCATTTTGAGTACCTTGTGATGCCCTTTGGGCTCACTAATGCTCCTTCTGTCTTCCAGTCCTTCATGAGTGACATTTTCAGGGATTTTGTGGATAAATTTCTGATTGTTTATTTGGATGATATCTTGATTTTTTCCAATGACTGGGACTCCCATGTAAAACATGTTCGGACTGTGTTCCAGATTTTGAGAGAGAATGCTCTGTATGTGAAGGGATCAAAGTGTCTTTTTGGCGTTCAGAGGATCTCATTTCTGGGATTCATTTTGTCCCGATCTGTTATTGAAATGGACCCGGTCAAAGTTCAGGCCATCTGTGATTGGGTCCAACCTACTTCATTAAAGGCTCTTCAAAGATTCCTGGGTTTTGCCAATTTTTATCGTAAATTTATTGGTAATTTCTCTGTTATTGTTAAACCATTAACTGATTTGACCAAGAAGGGTTCTGATGTGGTGAATTGGCCTCCTGAGGCAGTCTCTGCATTTCAGGAACTTAAGCAGAGATTCACTTCTGCTCCTGTTCTACGGCAGCCTGATGTTTCTCTACCATTTCAGGTGGAGGTTGATGCCTCTGAAATTGGGGCAGGTGCCGTTTTGTCCCAAAGAGATCCAGAGACCTCTAAAAGTAACCCTTGTGCCTTTTTCTCTCGAAAATTTTCTCCCACTGAACGTAATTATGACGTGGGTAATCGGGAGTTATTAGCCATGAAGTGGGCTTTGAAGAGTGGAGACATTGGCTGGAGGGAGCCAAACATCAGGTGGTGGTCCTTACGGACCATAAGAATCTAGTTTATCTGGAATCTGCCAAGCGACTTAATCCTAGACAGGCCAGGTGGGCCTTGTTTTTCACACGTTTTAATTTTGTGGTTTCATTTCTTCCTGGCACTAAAAATGTTAAGGCGGATGCCCTCTCGAGGAGTTTCCTGGCGGACTCTCCTGAGTTATCTGATCCTTCTGTTATTTTGAAAGAGGGTGTAGTTCTTTCCGCCATCTCGCCCAATTTGAGACTGGCTCTGGAGGGGTGTCAGGAGGATAAGCCCGAGCGCTGCCCTGTTGGGAAATTGTTTGTCCCGTACCAGTGGAAAAAGAGTGTAATGTCTGAGATTCATTGTTCCGCGTTGGCCTGTCATCCCGGAATTTTTGGTACCAGAGACTTGGTTAGTCGGTCCTTTTGGTGGTCTACCTTGTCTCGTGATGTCAGGGAGTTTGTGCAGTCCTGCGGGACTTGCTCTCGCTCCAAGCCTTGCTCTCGTTCTAGTGGTTTGTTGATGCCATTACCTGTGCCCAAGAGACCATGGACCCATATCTCTATGGATTTCATTTCCGACCTCCCTGTTTCTCAGAGAATGACCGTCATCTGGGTGATTTGCGATAGGTTTTCCAAGATGATACATCTTGTGCCATTACCTAAGTTGCCTTCCTCCTCTGAATTGGTGCCTTTGTTCCTTCAGCACGTGGTTCGTTTACACGGCATTCCTGAGAACATTGTGTCTGACAGAGGAGTCCAGTTTGTTTCCAGATTTTGGAGGACCTTTTGTTCTAAAATTGGTGTTCAATTGTCTTTCTCCTCGGCGTTTCATCCTCAGACCAATGGTCAAACTGAGAGAACAAACCAGACATTGGAGACTTATCTAAGATGCTTTGTGTCTGCTGATCAGGATGACTGGGTCTCTTTTTTGCCTTTGGCTGAGTTTGCTCTTAATAATATGGCTAGCTCTGCCACTTTGATGTCTCCATTTTACTGTAATTCTGGGTTTCACCCTCGATTTTCTTCAGGACAGACGGAGGCTTCTGTCTGTCCAGGTGTTGACTCTGTTGTGGAGTGTATGCAACAGATTTGGGACCAGGTAGTGGAGAGGTTGTCCCTCTCTCAGGAGAGGGCCCAGCGGTTTGCTAACCGGCATAGGACTGATGGTCCTCGGTTTAAAGTGGGGGACTTGGTCTGGTTGTCCTCAAGAAATATTCCTATGAAAGTGGCATCTCCTAAATTTAAGCCTAGGTTCATTGGACCTTATAAGATCATGGAGATTCTTAATCCTGTTTCTTTTCGTTTGCTTCTTCCAGGGACATTTAAGATCCATAACGTGTTCCACAAGTCCTTGTTGAAGAGGTTTGTTGAGCCAGTGGTTCCTACTACTGTGCCTCCTGACCCTGTTTTGGTTGAGGGCAATCTGGAGTATGTGGTTGAGAAAATATTGAATTCTCGTTTTTCTAGATGGAAACTCCAGTATTTGGTTAAATGGAGAGGTTATGGTCAGGAAGACAATTCTTGGGTGTTTGCTTCGGACATCCATGCTATGAGACTCATCCGTGCGTATCATAGAACTCATCCTGACCGACCTGGTTGCTCAAATGAGGGTTCGGTGACCCCTCCTCAAGGGGGGGGTACTGTTGTGAATAGGCTGGAAATGAGTTCTGAGCAGAAGCTCCCTCTGGTGGTTACAAACGGTACTGGACTGTCCAGTGAAGATTGTGAGGATTGGGAATCAGGTGTTACTGACTGGTCTTATATAAGGGAGTCGCCTTCCCATCAGGGTTGCCGGTGAGCAATTGTTCTGGTCTCAATCCTTGATTCCTGTTTCCTTGGTAGCCTGCTGTGTCGTGTCTGAATCTCCTGCTAACAGATAAGACATTTTATTCTTTTTGTTTTGTGCTTGATTTTTGCATTTTGTCCTGCACTTCTGTGGGGGCCTTCAGGGTCCCCTCTGGGGTTTTTTTGCCCTCTCAGTTCAGTTCAGCAACTGATGTTTGTACATTTGCTTTTTCCAGTTTTTTCAGTGGCTGCTGTTTTGTTTTTGGTTACACCAGAGAACTAATTTAGGTGGTAGAGGTCGTGTGATCTCAGGTGTTTTTGAAATTAGTAGAGTTGGTGCTTTTCAGGGTTTTTTGGGATTGCAGTAAGTGCCCTTCCTATCCTTTTCTATTTAGTAAGTTTGGGCCCTAGCGTTTGCTCAAACTATTTTCTGTCTGTGTCAGTATTTCTTCTTGTCTAACCGCTATTATTTGTTTGGGGGCTTTCTATGTTCTTTGGGGATCTGCTCCGGGGCAGATAGCTTTCCTCTTTCTATCTTTAGGTGTAGTTAGTTTCTCAGGCTGTGACGAGGCGTCTAGGACCAACGTAGGAACGCTCCACGGCTGCCTCTAGTTGTGGTGGTTAGTCAGGGTACTGCAATCTCATAGTTTCCAACTGCTCTGGTGTATTTCCTTTTTGCCTGCTCTCCTCAGCTACCAAATCATAACAGAAGATTGTGAGGATTGGGAATCAGGTATTACTGACTGGTCTTATATAAGGGAGTCACCTTCCCATCAGGGTTGCCGGTGATCAATTGTTCTGGTCTCAATCCTTGATTCCTGTTTCCTTGTTAGCCTGCTGTGTCGTGTCTGAATCTCCTGCTAACAGATAAGACATTTTCTTCTTTTTGTTTTTGTGCTTGATTTTTGCTTTTTGTCCTGCACTTCTGTGGGGGCCTTCAGGGTCCCCTCTGGGGACTTTTGCCTCTCAGTTCAGTTCAGCCACTGATGTTTGTACATTTGCTTTTTCCAGCTTTTTCAGTGGCTGCTGTTTTGTTTTTGGTTACACCAGAGAACTAATTTAGGTGGTAGAGGTCGTGTGATCTCAGGTGTTTTTGAAATTAGTAGAGTTGGTGCTTTTCAGGGTTTTTTGGGATTGCAGTAAGTGCCCTTCCTATCCTTTTCTATTTAGTAAGTTTGGGCCCCAACGTTTGCTCATACTATTTTCTGTCTGTGTCAGTATTTCTTCTTGTCTAACCGCCATTACATGTTTGGGGGCTTTCTATGTTCTTTGGGGATCTGCTCCGGGGCAGATAGCTTTCCTCTTTCTATCTTTAGGTGTAGTTAGTTTCTCAGGCTGTGACGAGGCGTCTAGGACCAACGTAGGAACGCTCCACGGCTGTCTCTAGTTGTGGTGGTTAGTCAGGGTACTGCAATCTCATAGTTTCCAACTGCTCTGGTGTATTTCCTTTTTTGCCTGCTCTCCTCAGCTACCAAATCATAACAATGGAGCAGGACAGGGGGGAGGACGGAGAGCACAGAGGAGCAGGACGGGGGGAGGATGGAGGGCACAGAGGAGCATGGAGCAGGACGGGGGGAGGATGGAGAGCACAGAGGAGCACGGAGCAGGACAGGGTTGGCACAGGAGGACGGAGCAGGAAGGGGGAGCACAGCGGAGGACGGAGCAGGACGGGGGGAGGATGAAGGGCACAGAGGAGGACGGGGGAGGATGGAGAGCACAGAGGAGCACGGAACAGTATGGGGGGCACAGGAGGACGGAGCAGGAAGGGAGGAGCACAGCGAGGACGGAGCAGGAGGGGGGGGGAGCACAGAGCTGGATGGGGAGCAAGGAGCAGGACGGCGGTTTATACACCCGGCTTATGCGATAGTCAATAAGTTTTCCCAGTTTTTTGTGGCAAATTTAGGAGGTCGGCTTATACATGGGTCGGCTTATACATGAGTATATACGGTAACTTGTGGGACAGTTTTATAGGTAGGGTCGTTAGGGATGGGGCGATACCAAATATGTGTACTTTTACTGTTTTTTTTTTCATTCAAATATTTATTTATATTAGAATATATATTGATTTTTTTATTATTTTTGATTTTTTTATATTTTTACAATTTTAATTTTTTTTCTACTTTTTCATAAGTTCACATTTGCGTATATGTGTGCAGCGTATCATCTGCATACGCAAACGAATGAAAAACACATGCAAACGCATGTCCCTGCGTACACCATGTTAAAGATATGTACGCATGATGCATGCAGATCTATGCGCATCAAACGCTGCGCACTGATACGCAAATGTGAAACCTCCCACTATGTGGCAATCATTTTTTTCAGATTGATCGCTTCCACAGCATGGAGATAAAGCAGTATCTGCATGCCATAGAACCTGTCAGTGCTGCACTGACAGGGAGGACTTGCTGATTATGCACTGCACATGATCAGCAAGTTTACTTAGCTCCGGTGACATCCGGCTCACCATGGCAATAAACAGGACCCGCATCACGCCAAAGGCAGAGGGGCTGTCAGCCCCTGTGACGGATCCCGAACGCAGCGATCTTGATAGATTGCAGTATTTCGGGGCGGTCTTTGACCGCTCCTGACACCTAGTGCTGGGTGTCCGCTGTCAGATTCAGCTAACACCTGGCTGCGCTCCCCCGTGAGTGCGGCCGATCGCGATGACGTACTATACCGTCCATGGTCAAATTGTGCCAGGTCACATGGGCAGTATAGTATGTCAGATGGCAGAGAGGGGTTAAAAAATAAACAGAAAAAGCTACTTTGCAAAAAGGCATCATTTTTCCAGAACCGCTATATGCGAAACTACTCTAATAAAAATGACAAACCATTACACAGTAAGTCTCAAAATAAAGAATGCTAAATGAGTTAAGCAACAAAAAAAACGAGAGAAGACAAGTATAGGCACAGCAATGTCGGATGGCATTCACCAAAATATGAAAATGCATATAACTACTTAAAGCACATAGGCCAGTATGAAACAAAAAAATAACAAAAACAATTATCGGATAAGTTCAATTTTATTATTTTCCTAGGAAGCTTCCATTCCATAGATTGCTTGGTGGCCAGGATTACAAGAAAGATTTTCAGCTTTTTTTTTACTTGTTTCAGTAAGAGAGAGCATTAGTGTGCAGGTGCATGTAGAGGAACTTTTGGGCAATTCCACCAAGTATAGAGGATGAGTTTGACAGCCTCAGAAATTATGAAAATAGCCAGAAACTGCTAGTGCCAGCTGACAGATATGAGTGCCTGCCATTTTGTTTCCATTAAAGGGAAATTTAGAATGAATTTGGACAGGGCAAAAAAGTGCCCTATTTTTACGGACTGTCCTGGAATTTTTGGACTGTAAGCAACACTGACAGCTTCCCTCCTCCTAGAACAGGAAGATGATGATTTGTTTGAGGGCAGTGGAGAAGCTGTGAGGTGGCACTAGTCATTCACTGCTACTATCTCTGCCTCCTGACAATGTCCTCTTTCACAGTTGGAAAAAACAGTGGTGGAGACAGAAGCAGAATGCGAGAACTCACCTCTCCCACAGCTTTTATCACTGCCATGGAATTAGGACATCTTCATGTGGTGGAGATAAAAGAAGGAAGTAACCTCAGAGCTGCCCCTGATGACATCCTGTTCCAAGAGGGGGGATGCAAGCTCAAGGGAATGATGGTAGCACCAGGCACCTATCTGTCCGAGACTCCTCTCAAACGAAACATCACAGGAAGTGAAGTAAAAAACTAACCCAAAACATTTAAGAATTAGCAGGATAGCGAGAAGTCTACGGTGTGTTATAATAAAGCTAATTACAAAAGTGGTAAGGTTGTAAAAAAAAATTATTTAGAAAGGAGATTTAATGTACTGGATCAACCCTTTAACTGCACCCACCTAAAGCAGATCTCCAAGATCCGATGGACACCAGAGAATTATGGCCTGGGGCAGAATAGTTGGTTTTCCAGTAGCAGTGTAAGTAGTAGGTAGGAAGAGATGTGACTGAAGAATACGTCCCACCATCCCACACAGGTACAATAAGGAACATTTAATTATGGGCTTGTGACAAATGTTTGGGAGGAAGAAACAAAATCAAGGGGTTTATGTCTGAGTAAAGTGGAGTACTCTTGGACTTCCAGTGAAAGCCATAGTAATGCTTCCATTGATAAAGTGCAGACTGGACAGTCTGGGCAGCTGGTATTTATGTAGGTTGGGAAACTGAAGCCTGTACACGCTCTTAATGAGGTCCATAGTTAGTAATGTAATAACATAGCTGCATTTTATCCAAAAGGAACCACTGCCTCTTTAGCTACTTTCAATCTGGTTTTTATTTCAATGTTCTTCAAGTTGCTTGATGTCGCCATAATGTTTTTCTATATGGAGGAAGGAATTTCTATTTAATCTTTACTAGATGGATAATTATGGCAGTGTTGGCTTTCTACATTGTACTTAGAGTCAATAACTCAGTAGGAGACATCCCTGAGGGTATCCCTGCCACCTTGGTATCAGTACTGTCTTGCACATTTGTCAGTCCTATTTCCTGTCTATAAATGTTCATAGCTGTTTGCTGTAAGAGTTTGCAAGACCAAACACAATGTAACCTGAAGCTTAAGCATCTGCATTTTTCTATCAACGTTTTATTTCTTTCATATAGGAAATATATATGAGAAATTAGTAACAGACCACAGCACAGTTGCTTTGATGATTCACGTTTTTTTCTCTTCTGTGTAATGGTTGCAAGTTTGTGAACATGCTGACGGATTCACCACCGAGCTTCCCTCAAACATTTAAACAGGATCGTCACTAAACATACTGACGGACAAGTTAATTCTCATGCACACAATCCTCCGTCTATCAAAGCCACATTTCTGTGATTTTCCCTTTTCTCTGTTGTTTTTCCTGTTCATGTAAGCATTCCCATGAGTTTTTTTAAGCACTTGTATGGAAACATGCATATTTACAATGCAAAAATGTTCCTATTGTCATACGCACAAGCAGAAGCCATAGGACGGAGTGAAGACAATCTACAAAGAAAATTATAGATACCAACTGTTCATATTCTCTATCTAAAATTTCTCCATATAATTTTTTAGTCCTAGATTAAGTGCTACATACCGTAGTTATTTTGTAAAAATTGTATCTGTAGTATAGGACATTTAGTTTTCATCACCTTCATGTCAATTGTTCTTTTTAGTTATATGGATATGTGGCGCCTCTGAGGGTCCAGTTGGCACAGAGGTAATGCATCTCAACCAGAGGTGTGGTATCCCATCTTTTAGGTAAGATGGAGACACTGAACCTGGCTCTGACACAACACTGCATCCATCACACACACTAGCACCAGTTCCTCTCGCATGCCTGCTGGCTAGGAAAGGGTGTCAGATGGTGGGTGGAGCTGGTGGGTTAGAGCAGGAGAATAGAGGGAAGTAAGAGTGAGTCTTCCCGTAGGGGAAGAAGGGGTAAGATGTGCATAGGCAACCTTCCCATAGGGGAAGGCGGGAAGAGATAGAACCGTGCAGCAGGCTCCTAGTCTGGAGGAGCTGCTGGCAGACAGAAAGACAGAAGAAGGTTCCCTGGAGGGGAAAGGGATTTCTCAGAGGCACGGCTGAGCAGAGGCTACCCGTGGGGCTTTTTCCAGGCTGATGGACGTCAGCTGGAAGAATACAGGTCACAGAAGGGTTTCGGCCCCTAGCCTAGTGGAGTTTACAACAGGACTCAGCTAGCAAGCTGACAGCTGTGGTAACTTTAGGGGTCACAGCCAACAACCACAATCATCTTCTCAAGGAAGGCAGCTAGATAGAATCAAGGAAACGCCTTGGTCACGTTGTCCGACAGGATTCGCAGCTGCTGGTCTGGGACACTGTTTGTGAGGTGCTGGGAAGGAAGAGGAGTAAGAATCAGCACAGTGAGACAGCCAAATAGGCACATACTGACAGGGAGCTCAGGACTGGTGTTCTCCATCTAACTGGGAGTTGGCTGGATTCCTTACCTGGAGGACGTGGCACCAAGCGAGCACCTGCATGCACCAGAACTGTGAGTAAAGCTTTGGAAACTGCATCTGACTGTGTCCTCTCAAGTTCTTTCTGCGCCACTCACTCAGCACTGCTACATCTACTGACACAATTATCCTCTACATCATACATCTGCCCTGAGACAACAAGCTCTGCCTGTGGAGAGCTATTCCAACTCTGCTGCATCACACCACCAGTCCCAGAGGATCTGCACTGCAGCGCTGGTCACCTCTGACCAGAAACCACAGGTGGCGTCACGAACACTTCAATACAAACTTTATCATCCCCTGTAAATATTACCCTTTCATTGGATACCCAGGGCCACGGACCGGGTCACTGTTGCCGTGACACATCCCTTTAAGACACCGGCCCGGTACCGTGTACCCCACTGCCCTGGCGGGCGATCCAGGTACTTTATAATTATAAAGTAAAATATCTGTATAGATATCAAAGGTGGTTATGAAAATCATTACCGTTTCATTTCTACAACCCGAAAAAAATTCAATTTGTTGCCAAGATAACTGTGGGCAACAGAGAGCAAAGATTTGCTCCAATTTGAAACCAAACTATGGATGATCTTCTAGGCATCCAGAAATTTCCTGGTAACCTTGGTCATAGGGAAATTGCTTTTTTTGCATTGCAAAAGTAAGGATCCATTTCCATAAACTGTCCAGCAGCATTAAGTTACTTGTTAGCAGGAGTCATTAAATAGTTTGTTTAAACAGGCCAACCAATCTTCACATGGGCACTGAACGATCTGTAGTAGATCGTTCAGTGAAGATAGGCTGCCATTGTTCTTAACAAGCGCAGGTGCTGTTTACACAAGACTGTGCGTTGCTGAAAATGATGATTGTCTGCAGTGCAAAAGAATATTTCACCTGAGAAATGAGTGCTTTGCTCATTCATTTGGTTTACCAGCCTTTTTAAAGAAGCACTCCCATCTATATTTTTTACTAGCTGAAGAGCCCGGCGCTGCCAGGGCATAGTAACTAACCACAGTTAGTTATAACAAATTATAATGATTATATCTCTATATATAAAGATGAGTGTATAGCCCTGCCCACGCCGCATAGCCACATTCACTATAATATCCCACATCATCCCGTCAGCCAGAGCTACCGGACTACTACCCCTAATATCCCACATCGTCCCGTCAGCCAGAGCCACCGTACTACTACCCCTAATATCCCACATCATCCCGTCAGGCAGAGCCACCGGAATACTACCCCTAATATCCCACATCATCCCGTCAGAACCACCGGACTACTAATATCCCACATCATCCCATCAGCCAGAGCCACCGGATTACTACCCCTAATATCCCACATCGTCCTGTCAGCCAGAGCCACCGAACTACTAATATCCCACATCATCCCGTCAAAGCCACCAGACTACTACCCCTAATATCCCACATCGTCCAGTCACAGCCACCAGACTACTACCCCTAATATCCCACATCATCCTATCAGCCATAGTCACCGGACTACTCCAGCAAACTCGAGCTTCCTTTGCTTCCACAGCGTGTCTTCAGATCCAGACTCCCAGTGCCTTTCCAGCAACCTATTTGAGCCTGCCTTAGGTGCCTGTCACATTGGCTCCTAGTTCCCCTCTTCCATTATTGTGAGTGCCTGGTCCTGATTTACAGCTTCTTGAGCCATCCTTATTTATTTAGGGATATTTGTTTCTCATCCAGCTACCTTTTGGAGATTGCATTCTATTGTGTCCAGTGTTCCTTTGAAAAGTATTCTGATGAATAGTTGGACCGAAAACGTTCAATTGTTTCGTGTCTGGATGCACCTTTATTAAACAAATTCTCGTGTTACACATTTGAGTGCCAAGTTATTTTTTACATTACCCCTAATATCCCACATCATCCCATCAGCCATAGCCATGGGACTACTACCCCTAATATCCCACATCATCCCATCAGCCAGAGCCACGGGACTACTACCCCTAATATCCCACATCATCCCATCACAGCTGCCAGACTGCTACCCCTAATATCCCACATCATCCCATCAGCCATAGCCACCGGACAACTACCACTAATATCCCACATCATCCCATCACAGCCGCCAGACTACTACCCCTAATATCCCACATCATCCCGTCAGCCTGGTGTCAGAACCAGAACACTGAGTGGATTTGCCCTGACTTCCATACCAATGATCCCTTTAAGAGGGGCCTGGGGTCAGAACCAGAGCGCTGAGTGGATTTGCCCTGACTTCCATACCAATGATCCCTTTAAGAGGGAAGATGTGCCTATGGGATTCATGATGTGTGATGGGTATAAGGGAACGGGAGGGGGGATTCATTTCTATTATGGGCTCTCTGCTCCTTTCTGGGGGGCAGACAATGGCTGGAGCTTATGTTCCTGGTGATGCTAGATTTCTCCCATCCAGTCACTGTCTGCTGAGGTGTTGTTGCGGAGTGAGAAAACTGTTGCTCATAGCAACCAATCACAGCTCAGCTTCTTTTAAACAGCTCTGGTGAAATGAAAGATTCTCGGTGATTGGTTCATGATACACACACACACACACATTCAATTTTATATATATATAGATTAAGTGTCTATATATGCCTGTAATGTAATGTGAGTGTATTAATATACTTATCTACCGCTGCTCTCTCCAGTGTCCAGCGCCGGTCTTCTCCTCTTCTCAGTGACGTCACTCCTCTGTAGACTCTCCATATCACACTGTGCTCTGTGTGAGGCTGAAGTAGCTTTTGCAGAGTTAGAATATGGAGCCTCCATAGGCTTTTATTATAAAAGAGATTTTCGGCTCACGCATAGGGCATAGAGAGAGCTGGATAGTTGCTAATGTGGAGACGTCATTGAGAAGTGAAGTAGAACACTGCTGGACATCAGAGAGCAGCGGTAGATGAGTATATTTATACACGCACACTACATTACACGTATAAATACACACATTTGAAATAGAAAATATAGATGGGAGTGCTTCTTTAACACCTTAATGACCGCCGAAAAGCATTAAACTTGCGGTTATTAAGGATACTTGTTCCTCCTGCATTGCCGTACATGACATCTGACACCCTGCGGTATCGGACCTGGACTGATCGTGGTAGATTAACCCCTTAAATACCACAGCAGCAGTATTTAAGTGGTTGCAAGGGGGTCACAAGATCCCCTTAGTAACCATCGGACCCTTGAGATGAGAATCTCGGGTCCCGATGGTTACCATGGTACCCAGGGTATGGTGACCTGTGAGATCAAGCTATAAGATACTGACAGTCTGATACATTGCTGTACATAAGTACAGCAGTGTATGAGACAAGTGATCAAATTAAAAATTATACTTGTCCCACAGCGGGACTAAGCAAAAAAGTGAAAAAAAAGTCAAATAAAACATGTAAAAAAGTGAACACAACTCACTAAAATCCATTTTGCCACTCAAAATTCAGCATTTCTGATAAAACAAAAATAAACAAAAAAGTACACATAATTGGAATCACTGTGTCCTTAACGACCCACTCTAAAAAAACTGGCATGGTATTTTTTCCGTTTGGCGAACGAAAATAGAAAAAACATGCCAAAAAAAATGTCTCTTTTTTTATGATACTGACTCATAAAAAGGTGAATAAAAAGTGAACAAAAAGCTATTTGAAAAAAAAATAGTATAAATGAAAACCCCAAACCGCCCTGCAAAACAGGGCCATAATAAGGCTCATTCGGCTAAAAAATAAAAAATTTACAGCTCTCAGAATAGGATGATGCAAAAACAAATTTTTGTAAAATATTGTTTTAGTCTGTAAAAAGGGCAAAGGCCAATATAAATCTGGTATCGCTGTAATTGTACCGACCCTACGAACAAATCGGTCTTCTCACTTTTACCGCACAGTGAATAGCGCAAAAAAAATAAAACTGAATTGCTGGTTATGGTCATTCTGTGTCTGAAAAATATAAATAGTGATCAAAAAATATTATGTACCCAGAAATTGTTCCAAAAAAATCTGCAACTTGTCCTGCAAAAAATATGCCCCCATATAGCACTGCTTGCCAAAAAATATAAAAGTTACAGCTCTCAGAATATGGTGACAAAAAACTCTACTTTTTTATAAAAAAAAGCATTTTTACTGTGTGATAGCACAACAAAAAACTCTATATATCTAGTATCGCTGTAATCGCACTGACCCAAAGAATAAATTCGCCTTATCCCTTATACCGCACGGTGAACCGCGCAAAAATAAAAATAAGAACTATTCTTATACTGCAGTCTATATGTTCATTCTATCTCCCAAACATCAGAACAAGGCTTGGCTCACATTTATCCTGTGCTCTCCGCTGAGCCCTTACATCGTGGTTTCCATGTAAATTCCCCAAAACCGTGATTCAGACAAAACACAGGATGGAAACACTCACTTATGAGGCAGATGGAGTTACTTTGGACTGGATGCGTTCCCGCAGTGTCCCATCATTTTACACGTCTTTTTAGTGCGAGCACTGATGTGTGCAGATGGATACCACCTGATTAGACGCCAGAGTACGAAGTGTCTCCATCTGCCTCATGGTTGATGGTTCTGTTGGAGGTTTCGTCTGAATGCATTTTGTGAGATTTACATAGAAACCCAGAAGTAAGTTCTTAGCGTAGAACACAAGAATGTGATCCAGCCTTATCCTGGAAGCGATCGAAAAATATAATGTACCTCAACATGTTACCAATAAAACCCCTAATTTATCCCTCACAAAACCAGCCTCCACTCAGGTCCGTCATCTGTCACTGGAACTATAGAGGGTTCCCACGTTACTTTGTAGAACAAAGACTCTGGAAAAGCGACATGGCTCCCACCCCTCAAATAAAATCCAGTGAATTCTGTGCTCCCAATTCCAAATACTCCACTGTGCCTAAACCACAGTAAGCCACATATTTGGCATTATTGTAATGGAGAGACGGCACTTAATTTATAGGTGCATATCGCCAAAAGCACAAGCTGGGCAGAATATATGGGGGTGCTACAATATATGGGGGCTCTGCACTGACAGATTGGCCATTCTCCAGAAAAATTTAAGCCTGGCTTGGCTGTTACAAAATAGTCACTCCAGCGGTAGATGAATTCATCGAGAGGTGCAGTTTCTACAATGGTGTCACTTTTTCTGCTGTTCTGGCACATTAGTGGCTCCGCAAATGTTGCCCGTAAACTATTCTAGCAAAATCTGTGCTCCAAAAGCCATATAGCGCTCCTTCGTTCTCAGTCCTGACATGTGGCCTAACAGTAATTTCTGACCACGTATGGGGCAGAGCCGCATTCTGGAGAAATTGTGCAAGAAATTGTGGGGTCTAGTTTCACCTATTAACCCTTGTGTACCTGACAAATTTGCAGCAAATAAAAAAATTACATTTTTACCACTAAAATGTCATATTTCCATGTTTCAATGTTATAAAATTCTGTGAAGCATCTAGGAGATCAAAATACTCAATACACCTCTAAATGAATTCTTTGAGGGGGTCTAGTTTCCAAAATGGGATCATTGTGGTTTCTGCTGTTTTCACATGTCAGTGGCTCTTCAAACTTGGCATGGTATTCACAATCTATCACAAGCAAAAAGCTTCCTTTCCTAGCCCTGCCATGTGCCTAAGCAGAAGTTTTTAACCACATAAAGGTATAGTTGCGTTTGGGACAAATTGCACAACAAATTATGAGGTCCTTTTTCTCCTGTTATCCATTATGAAAATTACAAATTTGGGATGAAAACATTTTTGTGAAAAAAATGAACTTTTTCAATATGAAGACCTAATGTTATAAAATTCTGTGTCGTACCTGTGGGTTCAAAATGCTCACTATACCCCTGGATAAAATCCTTTAGGGGTGGAATTTCCAAAATGATGTAACTTGTGGGGGTTTTTCATTGTTTAGGCACATCAGGGGCTCTCCAAACATGAAATGACACCCGCAGATCATTCCATGAAAGTCTGCATTCCAAAACATCACTCCTTAGTTTCCGAGCCCTGCAGGGCGAACAAGCATTAATATTCCCCCATATATGGGATATCGACGTACTCAGGAGAACTTGCACAATGAATTTTAGGGTCCATTCTCTCCTGTTACCCTTGCAAAATAAAAAAATGGGGCTAAAAGTACATTTTTGTGGGTAAAATGTGATTTTTATTTTCACAGCTCTACGTTATAAACTACTGTGAAGCATCTGGGGGTTCAAGGTCCTCACCACACATCTACTGTAGATACATTCCTTAAGTGATCTCGTTTCCAAAATTGTGGGGGGTTTCTACTGTTTAGGCGCATCAGTGGCTCTCCAAATGCGACATGGCTTCTGCTCTTGATTTCAGCCATTTTTGTATTCAAAAAGTCAAACAGTGCTACTTCCCTTCCGAGCTCTCCCGTGCACCCAAACAGTGGATTTCCCCCACATTTGGGGTATCTGCATACTGCTGAGAAATTGCACAACATATTTTACGGTCCATTTTCTCCTGTTATCCTCGTGAAAATTACATATTTGGAGTTAAATTTAATTTTTTGTGAAAAAAAGTAAAAATGTTCATTTTTTTCCTTCCACATTGCTTTAGTTCCTGTAAAGTACCGCAAGGGTTAATAAACTTCTTGAATGTGGTTTTAAGTACTTTTAGGGATGAAATTTTGTGTATTTTCTGTCATATAGGCCCCCAAAGTCACTTCAAATGTGATGTGGTCCATAAAAAATGGTTTTGTAAATTTTGTTGGAAAAATTAGAAATTGCTTATCAACTTTTAACCCTTCTAACTTCCTAATAAAAAAAATGCTTAAAAAATGAGGCAGATGTAAAGTAGACATGTGGTAAATCTTATTTATTAACTATTTTGTCTGACACAACTTTTTGACTTAGGCTGCTTTCACTCATCAGTTTTTTGTGTAAGGCATAATCCGTCGAATACCTGAAAGTACGGATCCGGCGCTGAAATGATAAAACTGATGCAACGGATCAGTTTTTTTTGCTGGATCCGACCTGAACTTTTGAACCAGGAAAAAGAAGTTTTGCAGCCGGAAAATGCAGGTACGCATGTCCGGAGAGAGTGGGAAAAGTAGTAGTAGTAGTAGTCTTTGATTTCCAGAATCCGGATCAGTCTTTTCACGGATTGAACAAAAGACTGGTCCGGTTCCATTCACTTCTATTATTTCCGGACGCCTGATGCGCCGCTTCAGGCACTATCAGGCGGATCCGGACAAAAAAAAAACGTTGCAGTGACCGTTTTGTCCGGCGCCGGGAATGTACATTTCCACCGGATCCGGCCAAAAACGGATGCAACGCAACGACATCAGTCGCGATCCGGCGCTAATGAAAGTCAATTACAAAAAAACGCATCAGGTACCGGATCCGTTTTTTTAAAAACACGCCGGATCACGCCTGACGTCAAAAAACTGATGTGTGAAAGTAGCCTTACTGGGCTTAAGAATCAAAAGTTTGAAAATTGCGTCATTTTTGCCAAATTTCAGATATTTTCACAAATAAACGCAAGTCATATCGAACAAATGTTACAAGTATTATGAAGTACAATATCTCACGAGAAAACAATCTCAGAATGACAGGGATCCGTTGAAGCATTCCAGTTATTACCTCAAAGTGTCATTGGTCAGATTTCAAAAATTTGGCCTGGTCATTAAGGACAAAATTGGCTTGGTCACTAAATGGTTAAACTGCATCTTCCAGTGAAAATGAACCTTTCATGTGGAGACAATTCACAGGAATAGATGCAGTCATTAGCAGAGAAGAATAAGAATAGCTTTATTTGGTCTAAGAGGTGTAACAAGTAC
>JARQOD010000001.1:688918799-689004968 GCA_033576555.1 Oophaga sylvatica | reverse complement strand
TATTATTTCCGGGCCCCTGTTGCGCCGTTTAGGCACTATCAGGCGGATCGGAAAAAAAAACGTTGCGTGACGTTTTGTGGGGGCCGGAATGTTTTTTTCCCCCCGGAGGGGCAAAAAAGGGATGCAACGCAACGACCAGTCGCGCCGGCGCTAATGAAAGTCAATTACAAAAAAACGATCAGGCGGACCTTTTTTTAAAAACACGCGGATCACCCTGAGAAAAAAAAAACTGATGTGTGAAAGTGTTTAGGGGTTTTAAAAAAAAAAATTTTAAAAAATTGCGTCATTTTTCCAAAATTTTTCAGATATTTTCAAAAAAAAAGCAGTATAAAAACAAATTTTTAATTTTTTAAAAAGTACAATATCTCCGGGAAAAAAATTCAGAATGACGGGGATCGTTAAGTTCCAGTTATTCCTCAAAGTGCATTGGTCTTTTTAAAAATTTTTGGCCTGGTCTTAAAGGGGAAAAAATTTGGGGCTTGGTCACAAATGGTTTTTTAAATGATTTCCCCAGTGAAATGAATTTCATGTGGAGACAATTCACAGGAATGATCAGTCATTAGCAGGGAAAAAAGCTTTTTTGGTCAAAGGTGTAACAAGACAAAACTTAGAGGTCAATGCTGCTAAGTAATCTTTGATGAGTAAAAAAAGTCCTATCAAAAAGTTTTAAAAGAAATACCAATGCAAGATTAAGTGGAGTAAATTAAGTGTTAAGGGGGCCAAAAATAAGATTGTAAGGGGTCAGCTTTGCTGGTGCCCCTTAAGGAATCTGTTACCCCATTTTTCTATATCAGCTGCACCCCCCGCCATCGGTGCTTATCCGCTTCTGTAATGCTGTAGAAAACCCCCCGATGTTAAAATGAAGAAAAAAAAAAACAATTATATTTTTCCCCCGGGGTCGGTCATGGGGTCGCGGGGGTCGGCCCCCCCAATTTAGCGGAACCCCCCCTTGTTTCTGTCGCGCTCCGGAAAAAACCTTTTTTGCTCTGCCCCCAGGGAAGAAAAGTACCCTGCGCAGGAGCATGAAGAAGAAAGGGGGGGGGATGTTTCGCTAAAGGGGGGGCCCCGGATCGGAAAACGACCCCACGGACGGACCGCTTGGAATGCTCCCCGGGTGAGTATAAAACTCGTTTTTTTATCTTTAGGTGAAGGGGGGGTTTTACAGTTAAAAAGAATGTGTGTAAGCCCTGAATGCAGGGCTGCAGCCTATATAAAAAATTGGGGGACGTTCCCTTTTTAAAAACTTGGTAAACCCTTTTAAGGAGTTGCTTACTCACACAGATTCTTTTCCCCAAAACAAAAATTTCTCAGCAAAGGGAAAATTAGAGTATGGTTTTTAAATTTTAAAAGGATACCCAGTCTTGTGTTACAATAGTATTGAGGTAGAAAAGCTCGTCAGTTAGCAATAGGAACAGTCTGTTGTGGAAACTTTTACTCATGCGCCCCGTGATTTTTTTTTTTTGGATTACATGGTTTTAATTCCCCTAAAAGAAAAACTATTCTTTTTCTGTTTTAAAAATGCAAGGTAAAAATTCCCCTTTGAAAATTTTTGAACCAATTGTTGTGAAAGATCCTGCAACATTAGTATAATGTTCGGTGCATTGTATTATTTAAAATTTTTTATTCATCGAAAACATTAATGAAATGGGGGGGGTAATTGGGTTTAATTGTCCCTTAAAATGTAAAACATGAAAAATATATTCCATTGGTTTATTTTAAAAGTAGAAATAGTAGATTGGTTTTTAAAAAAATCCCAAAAATCCGTTGATCCTTTTAAAACCTTAATTCCCCCCCCAAATGGGACTTTATGAAAATGTAAAGAAAACAATAATGCCTGATTGGAAATTTTTAGCCATATTTTAATCACAGAAAATATAAAAAAGATAAGAAGATGAAAAAGTAAAAAGGGTGGGTGTGGAATCACTGTGTTTTGGGGGGGAAATAGGGCCCCCCCTAATCCGCCCCCGGTACACAGCAGGGACAAAAGTGAT
Organism: Oophaga sylvatica; assembly: GCA_033576555.1. NCBI lineage: Eukaryota > Metazoa > Chordata > Amphibia > Anura > Dendrobatidae > Oophaga > Oophaga sylvatica. The sequence continues at coordinate 689,002,977 of JARQOD010000001.1, read as the reverse complement.
CGAGGAGAGCAAAGGAGGTGGACAGTTTTACCCAGGGGACCTCGGTGATGGCAGTGCCCCTATGGGGGGTCTGGACACCCCCAGAAAGGCTAGATAAAACCCCTGTGGCACTAATTCCAAGGCATAAGAAATCCCCGTCATTGGGATGCGGATTTTGAAATGTGCTTGATAAAAAACTGGATGGGGCCCTTTCCCCCGGTTGCAGAACATGGATTGGGTTCCATAAAGAATTTAAAAAAATTTATTAAAATGATCAAAGAAAAGTTTTCCTTTTCCCTTGTCCCCTTTTAAAAAAGTTTTTGGTGAGAGAAGGTGGAGTATGTTGGATTCGTTGTAAAGGTTCTTTGTTTGCATGATAAGTTTTTTTAAATTTGTGGTTAAGGAAGTGTTCACGTGTGTTTTGGAAGATTCTGAGCCCAGCAGTGATTTGATGACCCCAAACATGCCTGCTTTTAATGCTGATCGGGGTTGTGTCTGTCATCCGTGTTGCCTTGTAAAAAATTTTAAGAAAATTTTGCACAATTTTTTGACTCGTGTTCACGATTGGTGATCTTTTTCCTTCTGCTTTTAAGAGACTTCCCCTTTGTTCTTTTTACACACTTTTTATTATTTTAAAATTGACCTCAATGTTTTTCTTAGTATCCTTTTTTTTAACCTTTTTTAAACCTGTATCAGCTTTTTTTTTTTGTGTTGTTATCAGTTTCTAAATTAGGGGAATTTTTTTTAATTAAAGTAAAAATTAATTAAAAAGAACGTCGCAGGTTTTGCAAAAAAATGAAGCACTGTGAATTTTTTTTTAAAACCCCAACACTATTATTGCAGTATGAAAATTTAGGAGGCAAGTCATGAAGGTTCAGTGATGTCTAGCACAGGGGAAAAAGGCCCCCAAAAAAAGCCCCCACACACAGGCCATACAGCGAGCATTCATTTTGAAAATACAATACGATTTAACAAAACCCCAACAAGAGGTTTTTCATAAAGGGGGATCATTGTAATCGAAAAACGGCCCCCCCTGACATGTCTGTGTTTACTAGCAAAATCCTGCTGAAGGTTCCCTTAAATTAAAATCTGTGTAATGTGTTAGTACGTTATATGGTTTTGTTTTTGGGTTGCGATGAAAAACGGGTAAAGGTTTGATATAGAAAGTTTGTATTTTTCTAAAGTTGGAAAAAATGTAACAGTTTGAGACACGAAGGGGGAGACCAGGGCCCCAGGAAATTAAGCTCAGAATCACCCCACAAAGGTTCGGTCTTCTTTCTGTTCCGTAAGCCCATGCAAACGTGGGTTTTCAAAGGCAGGGTTAGAGCCACAAGTGCTTAGAGTTCCTCGTGGAATAGGGAGTCAAGGCCCAAAGGGGTTTAGGAGTCAGGTCACGGTTCACTGCGGCTAGATTCTGAAGCATGATTGTCGTGTGCTGTTAAAAGAAGCAAAAGGAGAGATCAGGGCGGGAAATGCAAGCTGGAAACCCTTTGATGAGGGCAAGATGTGCAGAAGACGAAAGTAAAAGGGTGACAAAAAAAATGAGTTTCAGGAACTTTTTTACAAACCCCTTACTTCCCCCCCCTTAGGGGACAACTCGGATGATCCCGGCTTGTGTGGGTACTTGATGAAATGACGGAGCACGGCCATTTTTATTATGGTTCCAGAGTTGTCCTAGGGGTTGCCCCCCCTTTAAAAAGTATTGAAATGATTTCTATAAACCCCGGAATTAAAATCCTTTCCCCCAAAAATTTTCCCCGAATCGATGCATGGGTCGGGAAGGGGAAAAAAGTCAGGAAACGTTTTGGGTGTCGCCCCTTTTTTGGGGTACTGAAAGACGGGTGGTTTATTTTTGGGCAGTTGAAGACGAAAAAAACGGATTATAATTTTTATGATTTTATAGGGCCAATGTATTTGCCCCATTTAGATGGGAAAAATCCTTAACTTAAGTTTTGGGGTTGACAGCACCCCAAGTCTTATTTAAAAAGCTGGTGAGGTTTACGAAATTTATTGCTGCTTTTTTAAAACTTTCCCCGCCCCGTTCCAGATTTCCTTTAAAAAGATCCATTTCTTTAAAAAAGACGTGATTTTTTGGGGCCGCTGGAAAAAAGGGTTTTTGGGAAAATTTGGTGAATGTTAGGATGATAACTAGATTAGAGTAAAAAGGAGATGTTTAGTGGGGCACTCTGGGTTGTTATCGAGAACTCAGCTAAGGGGAAATAGACCCCAAAAACTTGTGAGGGGAGATAAAACAGCGGGATATTCTCCGGGGGTTTTTTTGGTTCGTTCGGCTGTCCATTGTCGGGAGAAAGCAGAAAAAGGTTTACTTTAATGCCCCAAAGCTGCACAAATTTTTGCCAAAACTGAAGGGGGAAATTTCCCCCCCGATCGAAATAACCTCATCGGTACTCAATGTAAGCGAAAACATCTTTAATCATCAAATCTGATGTCTGTTTTGCAGGGGTAAGCCGACACAAGGGATAAAAGAGTGCTTGTTAGCGGTCAACCCCACTAAAAGGGGGTTTTCCCTTTTAGGGGTTGGTAACTCCCAAGAGCCCCTAGAAAGGATTCGGGCGGCGGGGGGAAGAGGCTGTAAAAGACCGTTTTGGGGGAGCGAGGTGTTTTTTATCTTTAAGATTTCCTGAAGTGAATAGTTTAAAAAATTTCTGCAAGTGGGCACCAAAGAAAAAGAAAAAAAATTCCCCTGTCTTTTTAATTCCCTATGCCAGTATCTTAGAAAGTGAATGGTTGCAAAATTCTCTAATCTGATGTTTAGGTATATACAGGCGTTGTCCCGAAAACCCCCCCATTTTAAAGGGGAAGACTTAGTCCTTGGGGGTTTTTTCCAAAAAGGAATCCCCCCGGTTGCTTCTTTTTCCTTAAGTAGGTCTGTTATGACACCCGGAAAATAGAGTAGGAAGAAAAATCTTAAAAGGGGAATTGGGTGTCTTGCTGAGTAATCTAGAGAGTGTCAGCCCCTTTCCCAATGCCGTCCGGTCTATAAGAAATGATAAAATTAAATTGGTTTAAGAAAAGATTCCAGCGAGCCTGGCGAGGAGTCAGGCACTTAGCCGACCTGATAAATTCAAGGTTACGATGGTCTGTCAGGACGACTATTTGCTGTGCAGCTCCCTGAAGAAGGTGTCTCCATTCTTTGAAGGCGGCAATAATGGCCAACAACTCTCTATTGCCCACATCGTAGTTCCTCTCAGCCGAAGACAACCGCTGGGAAAAGAAGGCACAGGGATGCAAGACATTCTTCTCACCTGTTCTCTGAGAGAGTATAGCTCCAACGGCACAGTCTGAAGCATCCACCTCTATTATGAAGGCAAGCTCGGGGTTGGGATGTACTAGGATAGGTGCAGGGGTAAATTTATCTTTTAGATGGGAAAATGCTTCCTGGGCTTGGGGAGTCCAGGAGAACCTAGACTCTTTCCGGGTAAGTTGGGTGATAGGTGACACTACCTCAGAGAAATTTCTAATGAAACGTCTATAGAAGTTGGCAAACCCGATGAAGCGCTGTACCTCCTTCACATTTCTAGGACTTGGCCAATCCTTGATGGCTTGGGTTTTGCTTCCATCCATACTAATTCCTTGTGTAGACAGTACATACCCCAGAAATTGAATTTCGGTCCTATGGAATTCACACTTTTCAAGTTTGATGTAAAGATGATTTTGTCTTAGACGTTCCAAGACCATTCTCACATGTCCATGATGTTCCTCTGTGGAGTTAGAAAAAATTAGAATATCATCCAAATAAATCACCACGAATGTATCTAGGAGATCCCTGAAGATGTCATTCACCAAGTGTTGGAAAGTGGCTGGGGCGGTACTCAGACCAAAAGGCATAACTAGATATTCAAAGTGTCCATAGCGTGACCTGAATGCAGTCTTCCATTCATCCCCAGGTCTAATACGGACTAAGTTATAGGCCCCACGAAGATCTAGTTTAGAGAAAATTTTGGCATGTCGCACTCTCTCCAATAACTCAGGGATTAAAGGCAATGGATAACGGTTTCTAATAGTAACCTTATTGAGTTCCCTATAGTCTACGCAGGGTCTCAGAGATCCATCTTTCTTCTTTACAAAGAAGATGGGTGCACCTGCAGGAGATGAAGAGGGGCGTATGAAGCCCTTGGCTAGATTTTCGTCTATGTAATCCTTTAAAGCCTTTAGCTCGGGCCCCGCCAGGGGGTAGATCTTACCAAAAGGTATCTCTGCTCCAGGCAATAATTCAATTGGACAATCATATGGACGGTGAGGAGGAAGCTGGTCAGCGTTCTTCTTGTCACATAAATCCACATAGTCCTGGTATACAGCTGGTAGTTCAGGGACTGACATGGTTCCTTTAGGAACAGAGCAAGCTGAAACTTTTGGACTCATCTGTTTCTCTGGAAAGTGTAATTCCTTGGTCTCCCAGTTAATGGTAGGATTCTGAGCCTGCAGCCATGGTAGCCCTAGAATAATGGGAAAGTGGGGAGAAGAGATAAGCATAAAGGACAGTTTCTCTTGATGATCTTTACCCATAAGAACCCTCAAAGGCTCTGTTTCCTGATCCACTGGTCCAGAGGTCAGCAGGGAGCCATCCACAGTTTCCATCTGTACTGGAGTAGCCTTCTTCACTGAACGTATCCCTGTTTCAGAGCAAAGGAGACATCCATAAAATTTCCACTTGCCCCTGAGTGATCATAGCAGAGCTAGACACCCAAGCTGAGTCAACCCAGAGTTTGATGGAAAGAAAGCAATGAGAATTGTTTTTCTTACAACTCAGCTGGGACACTGCTGAGGAAACTTGAAAAATGGCAGCGTTTACACAGTCAACGTCCTCAGAGGTAACGGAGTTTAAGTCCGAGAAATCAAAATCTGTTGCTGCAGATCTCTCTGGAGCTTGAGGCTCGGACCTGACAGATCCCCTCTCGCAACACTCACAGTGAATGAGTGCTGCAGTAGTCTTACGAGAACGGCTGGGGCAGTCTATAATGAAGTGCCCTGACTTACCACAATAGAAACATAGATTCTCCTTAAAACGATGTTCCTTGCGTGCATCACTAAACCGTCGTTGTAAAGAGTCTACCTGCATGGGTTCAGGTTCAGGTTCCCGTGTAATCCTACTCAAAGGTTCCTTAGCTGGAGAGGAAGGTAGGAAATGGTTAGTGCGATTGCTTTCGAACCATCTCTCTTGCCTGCGTTCAGTCAGACGAGTATCAATACGGATGCAGTAGTTAATAAAGTCACCTAACGCAGTGGGAGGGTCGGCACGAGCAAGTTCATCCTTAATCAGTGGAGATAACCCCTTTCGAAAAATAGATTTTTTGGCGGAACTGTTCCAGGTGGTATCAAGGGCCCATCTCCTGAAATCCAAAGCATATTCAGCTACCGAGTGCTTACCTTGGCGCAAAGCTAACATGGCTGCTTCAGCTGTTGCACCTCGATTGGGGTCATCAAACACCTGCCCCATGGCTGAAATAAAAGCATCAAGGTGATTCAAACAATCATCCTCAGTCTCAATCAGAGGGTTTGCCCACATCAAAGCCTTGTTGGTAAGCAACATAATTATAGTAAGCACCTTAGATCGTTCAGTGGGAAATTGTGAAGCATGTGCAGAAAAAAAAAGATTGCATTGATTAATAAATCCCCTGAATTTCTCACGTTCACCGCCAAAACGAAAAGGGGGCAACTTGGGAATCCCAGAACTCGGGGCTACGGCAGGAGCCTGGACTCGCCCCTCTAGAACCTCAATCCTGGCTCGCAAATCCTGGGCAGTCTGTCCAAACACTTGCATATTGTGATTAGTGAGGTCCTGTAGGTTTGTAAAACGGGTCTTTATATTCTGAAAATCTGCAAGGATATTATCAGTCACTCCGCAAAGTTCCTTTACGCGGGCCTCCATTTTCCAGATCTTTTAAGACAGGAGTACTGGAAGGAGAGGAGAAGAAAAAAAAAAAAAAAACAATAGTGTTTACCTGTGGTAACACTGCAGAGAGAAAAAAAAATTAAGGGAACTGCTCACCTGGAATGGTTGTGAGAAGTCACAACCACTATCATCACAGAAAGTTCAACCGGACATCTGGAATGGTTGTGAGAAGTCACAACCACTGTCATCACAGAAAGTACAACCGGACATCTGATATCCACAGTTACAGCAGACACAGCCTTTCCAGACCCAGCAGACACTAACGTTTGGCTTCAGAATCTTGTAATGTGTATAGTACAGTTCATATAGCGTCTTGTGCTTGGGTGCGATGAAAACACAGGAGTCACAGGTTTGATATAGAAAGTCTTGTATTACTTCATATAAGTTGGCAAAAATAGTCACACAGTTTGCGGACACAGAAGCAGGAGACACAGCAGGCCAGAGTAATCTAAGCTCAGCAATCACTCTCCACAACAGGTTCAGGATCTTCTTCTCTGTTACCGTAAGTCCATGCAAACGTGGGTCTTTCAAAGAGCAGGGTTCAGAGTCCACAAGTGCTTCAGAGTTCCTCAGTAGGAATAGCTGGAGTACAAGGTCCAAGGCTTCAGGAGTCAGGTCACAGGTTCACTGCAGGCTAGATTCTGAAGCACTGATTGCTCAGCTGTGGCTGCTTAAGAAGCAAAAGGAGAGAATCAGGGCGGGAACATGCAAGCTGGAAACTCCATATTGACTGAGGGCAAGATAGCTGCAGCAAGACAGAAAGTAAAATGGCTGACGAACAAACTGAGTTTCAGGAACATGTATACAGAACCTTACAATCTGTGTTCTATGTTCTGTTATGAATAAAATTTAAGAGATGTCAAAATCATCGTAGTCTTATTTTCTTTATATTTTACACAGTGTCCTAACTTTTTTGGAATTGGGATAGTATCTGGAATTTTGAATTGAAGAAAAGAGAACTCTTCTTCCTGTTAAAATATGAATAATGCCAGTGTAATCTAAGTCTTAGAAATAAAACTATCATGCTGTAATAGCCATAGTCATTCTTTTGATATCATTTTTAACTCAACAAAAAAAAATCATTGCAGTCAAAATGAGTCGACGCTAAGAACGATATTTATAAGGTATTTAATTTATAATTACATTTAAAATCACTAAGAAAAGCGATGGTTAATAATTTTGATCAGACTTAAAAATATATTCAATAGATGACGTTTGCGTAATCTTTCGAAGCATGTGTATGTTTGAGACAAAGTTTCACTATGTATGTATGTGTGTTTGTGTCCATCAATAAGATGTCTGTTATGCTTTTGCTTTCAGAACAAAGATGCCTTTATCAATTCTCAAAGACCGTAGGACAAGCCATTCACGCTGTCAAGCCCTCTAATACCCTTTCAGCAAATAATGAAATCCACCAGTGACAAATGTCAACATACTAATGTGTTAAATGCAGAACAAAAGTCACATTCAGTGACAGCACCTCATTTCTCATTATATTAAACTTCTTATTTGAAGCCAGTTTGCAACATCCTACGGGTTGTGCATCAGCAAACAGATATGCATTATTATGGATGAACAATTATTACTGAAAATGGAATGACTATTTAAATTAAAATATCTCACAGTCACACCTACAATGTTGCATTTTGCTACTATTTGCACATTAAAGAGGTGCTACCATCTTTTCACTTTACTTAATGCTCGTACATAGTCTGGTCTTTTTCTGCAGTAAAATATGGATGAAAAACCTGGCCGATAAAGAAACAAGATAGAAGAAGAATCAATGCTTTCAAAATGTGGTGCTGGAGAAGGATGTTATCAATACCATGGATGGCAAGAAGAACAAACAAATCAATTTTGGAAGAAATCAGGCCAGACATGTCACTCAAAGCCAGGATCACCAAGCTACGACTTGCCTACTTTGGACACATCATATGAAGAGAGCAATCACTGGAGAACATCATGTTCAGAAGAATAGAAGGAAAGGCGAAGAGGAAAACCAGCTACTTGATGGCTTGGGCTTGATGCAATTAACATCACGGCGGAGAAGACCCTGGTGGACTTATCTAGGCTTGCACAAGATAAATCTTCCTACAGAGCATTCATTCATCAAGCCGCCATGGTTCAACATCAAGCTTAACCCTTAAGGACCAAGCCATTTTGTAGGTTAATGACCAGGCCAATTTTTACAATTCTGACCACTGTCAATTTATGTGCTTATAACTCTGGAAGGCTTCAACGGATCTTGGTGATTCTGAGAGTGTTTTCTCGTGACATATTGTACTTCATGATAGTGGTAAAATTTATTCAATATAACTTGCATTTATTTATGAAAAAAAGTGAAATATGGCGAAAATTTTGAAAATTTTGCAATTTTCAAACTTTTAATTTTTATGCCATTAAATCAGAGAGATATGTCACACAAAATAGTTAATAAATAACATTTCCCACATGTCTACTTTACATCAGCACAATTTTGGAGCCAAAATTTTTTTTTGTTAGGAAGTTATAAATGTTAAAAGTTGACCAGCGATTTCTCACTTTTACAACAATATTTACAAAACCATTGTTTTTAGGGACCACCTCACATTTGAAGTGACTTTGAGGGGTCAATATGACAGAAAATACCCAAAAGTGACACCATTCTAAAAACTGCCCCCTCAAGGTGTTCAAAACCACATTCAAGAAGTTTATTAACCCTTTAGGTGCTTCACAAGAATTGAAGCAATGTGGAAGGAAAAAATGAACATTTAACTTTTTTTCCCCCAAATTTTTCTTTCTACACAATTTTTTACATTTTTTCAAGGGTATCAGGAGAAAATGAACCACAATATTTGTTGTACAATTTCTCCTGAGTACACCGATACCCCATGTGTGGAGGAAGACCAATCTTTAGGCGCACGGCAGTGCTCAGAAGGGAAGGAGCATCATTTGAGATTTTGAATGTCAAATTGGCTGGAATCGAGAGCGGACACCATGTCGCATTTGGAGAGCCCCTGATGTACCTAAACAGTGGAAACCCCCATAAGTGACCTCATTTTGGAAACTAGACCCCCCAAGGAACTTATCTAGATGAGTGGTGAGCACTTTGAACCCCCAAGGGCTTCACGGAAGGTTATAATGTAGAGCAGTAAAATTATAAAATCATATCTTTTCCACAAAAATGATCTTTTCACCCTCAATTTTTATTTTCCAAAGGGTAACAGGACCCGAAAAGTTATTGTGAAATTTTTCCTGAGTACACTGATACCCCATATGTGGGGGTAAACCACTATTAGGGCGCATGGCAGAGCTTGGAAGGGAAGGAGTGCCGTTTTCGAATGCAGACTTTGATGGAATGTTCTGCTGGCATCATGTCACGTTTGGAGAGCTCCTGATGTGCCTAAACAGTAGAAACCCCCACAAGTGACCCCATTTTGGAAAATAGACCCCCAAGGAACTTATCTAGATGTGTGGTGAGCACTTTGAACCCCCAAGTGCTTCACAGAAATTTATAACGTAGAGCTGTGAAAATAAAAAAATCATATTTTTTTCCACAAAAATTATCTTTTTGCTCCAAAATTTTTATTTTTATAAGGGTAACAGGAGAAATAGGACCCCAAAAGTTGATGTGCAATTTGTCCTGAGTACGCTGATACCCCATATGTGGGGGGGAACCACTGTGATCGCCTTACTGCGATCTTTGGGAGGCAGAATGAACAAATCCACAAAAGGTGAAGAATTGGTTTTATTTTTTACAACGTTCCTCGTGGGGTATTAGTGATTAGGTGTCTTTATTATTCGGATCGGTGCAATTACAGCAATACCAGATTTACATCCCTTTTTCATGTTTAGCTTCTGTCACATACTAAAAGACGCTTTTTTTGGAAGAATTTTTTGTAAGAAATTTTTGCATCGCCGTATTTTTAGAGCTATAATTTTTCCATATTTCGGTCAACAGAGTTATGTGCGGGCTAATTTTTTGCGGGACGAGCTGACGTTTTTATAGGTACGATATTCGGGCACATAACGTTTTTGGTCGCTTCCTATTCCGATTTTTGTGGAAGCAGAATGAACAAAAACCAGCAATTCAGAAATTGTTTTTATTTTTTTTTCCTCCATTCCGCGTGTGGTAAAATTGATAAAGCAGCTTTATTCTTTGGGTCACTACGTTACAGCAATACCTCATTTATATCTTTTTTATGTTTTGGCGCTTTTTACACAATAAAACTTTTATGGAAAAAATAATTATTTTTGCATCACTTTATTCTGCGAGCTATAACTTTTTTATTTTTCGCTGATGATGACGTTTTCAGTGGTACCATGTTTATTTATATCCGTCTTTTTGATCGGGTGGTATTGCACTTTTTCCAAGCGGTATGATGATACCGCTTGGAAAAAGTATAATTTACTACTTTTGTGTTTTTTTTTACGGCTTTCACTGAAGGAGTTAACTAGAGTTACGCTTTTATGGGATTTTTACGGACGCGGCAATACCAAACGTTTATTTGTTTTGTTTTTTTTTACATAAAAATGTGTATTTTTAGGGGAATTTTTTAATTATTTTTTAATATTTTTTACAAATTTTTTTAAAAAATGTTTTTTTTTTTTTACTTAGTCTCTTTATGGGACTCTCACTTTTTCACTTTTGATTGCAGGTGTAGTACATGGCAATGCTCCAGCATTGCAATGCACTGTACCAATGGAGAAAGCTGCTGTGACCATGTTGTGAGCATGGTCACAGCGGCTTTCCGTAGCTGGATGACCCGGAGGTTGTCATGACAACCACGGGTCATCAAGACCAAGATCGGGCCCTGCAATTACATTGCGGGGACGCTGATCTGAGGCAGAGGGAGCTCCCGACTCTCTGCTTCCCCCCTGAATGCTGCGATCGCGCTCGATCGCAGCAGTCAGGGGGTTAACAGCCACTCCCGGTTGTCAGTGCAGGAAGCTCGACCACTGCAGCGCTGAGCTCCTGCACTGATCGGGCAGGAGAAGCTGAAATTTCAGCCTCTCCTGCCCGATCGCTGCTGTGTTTGGTCAGTCAGATTGACTGACCAATCACAGCGCTGTGGGTGCGGGGACCGACTGCAAGGGTCCCCGCACCACTTGCCGTGCCTGTCAGCTGTCATGGACAGCTGTCGGCACTGAACTACCACTGCGTGTTTACACGCAGTGGTAGTTCAAAGGCATGACGTGCACAGTCCGTCCTGGTGCCGGAACTGACACCTGGCCGTGACGGACTGTGCACGTCAATGGACATTAAGGGGTTAAGGCCATTAAATAATAATAATAATAATAATAATAATAATAATAATAATAATAAGAAGAAGAAGAAGAAGAAGAAGAAGAAGAAGAAGAAGAAGAAGAAGAAGAAGAAGAAGAAGAGAGAACTGGGAAACAGCAGCAGAGATTATATAAGATCAAGAATCACCTGATAGGGTCTGAAGATTAGATTAGAGTTACAATGTTCTTTTGGGAACTTGTTCTAGTGAGCTCATGCCACCGCACGGAAAGCCTCTCATGGTGTAGAGCAAAACAGAAATGGAGGTGTTTTGTCTTCAGCAAGTAGTCTCAATGTTGTCTTGACCCCTGAGGAAGCATTGGTGAAATGCACATCATGTGTTTGGTGAGTGAGCCTTTCATCTCATGATTTACCAATTTTTACTTGTGACCTTTTGTGGAATATATATTTATTAGCGTATTTGCACTGGGCACTTTTTTGCATATATATGTTTTATATACACATTGTAACAATTATGTCGGTACTATGGAATCTGATCGCGTGGGATAAAACGAATCTGAGACAAATAAGTGTATTAAACAAAGCAAAAGGTAGAACATAAACTAACAGAGATTTTCCTGCAATTGTAACGAGATGCACAGCACAAAACAGAAATGTTAAACATAGCAGGGCGCGACTGCTCATACTAACAAGTCCTGCAGTAATATGACGCAAGAGTATGCATGGCACTTAAATGTGAGAGTCCAGCAGTAATATGAAGCAAGATTGCGCACGGCACTTAAACGTAGAAGTCCAGAAATACACAGGTGGAGCATGAACAGGAGAAGGTTACTAAATGTACATTTTAGGCTAAAAAAGTACTGTTCAAGTCTAGCACCGCAGCTTACACAGACACAGTGCAAGAAGTGATAACGATGTCAAAATCTCTTTCTGGCCACAGCAGTTCCAGAGATGAGTAGCTCCACAATAGAACTCTAGACAATAAGTAACACTGACTAGGATCAGGAAGCCACACAGAGGACTGTAGGCAGCTGAAAGTGGAGAGGCAGAGCACCGAGTAAGCAGCAGCAGGAACTCCAGTAGCAGACCAGGAGGCCGCTCAGAAGCGAACAGCAACAAAATACTCAGGCAAGGAGGATCTTCTGACCAGGACTTAAATAGCAGGACAGAAAGGAAATTTAAGGGCAGGGCGAAGTACAAGACTCCATCTTGGACAAGGGCAAAACAGGGTCCATAGAACATCCAGAACTCTTACATTACTCCCACCTTAGAAGCAGCCTCAGGACGATCCAGGACCAGGTTTCCCAAGATATTTCTGATGGAACAATCTTTTGAGGAGCACAGATATTACTTATAGGTTCCCAAGAGTTCTCCTCACACCTATATCCCTGCCACTTGATGAGGTACTTTCAGCTGATTTCTGTGGATCCTAGAATCCAGAATTTTCTCCACAACAAATTGTTCTTGTCCGTCCATCAACACAGGCTGAGGAGAAGGCACAATACGACCCTGAAAAGTATTCAGAGACAATGGTTTTAATAAGAAGACATGGATCACAGGATGTACCTTCATGGTTCTTGGTAACTTCAGACAACAGGCAACGGAACTCACAATCCCAGAGATCCTGAATGGGCCGATTAATTTTTGTCCCAGCTTCTGTGACGGAATATTCAATTTCAAATTTTTTGTGGAAAACCACACAGAGTCCCCTACCTTGAACCTGGGTGCAGGCCTCCAAAATTTATCGGCTGATCTTTTATATCTCGTGAGCAGTAGATAGCAATTCCTTCAAAGTTTCCAGATTCTGTTCCATCACCGCCAACCTCTCATGTACTGCAGGCACCGATGCATCGATCGGGGATCTGGGAAGAATACTAGGATGATAATCCAGGTTGGCAAGAAGGGTGTTAACTTAGTAGATGCACTCTGTGTATTATTGTAACAGAACTCTGCTAGAGGAAGCAACTGCAACCAGTCGTCCTGCGAGTGACTGATATACCATTGAAGATACTGATCCAGAGTCTGATTAGTCCGCTCTGTCTGCCTATTAGTCTGAGGATGATACGCAGAAGACAGACAAACATTAATACCAAGCGCAGAAAAGAATCCCTTCCAGAATCTGGATGTAAACTGCACTCCCCGATCAGACATGATTTCATCCGGAACTCCATGCAGCCGGAACACATTCTGAATTACCAGATCTACCATCTCCTTAGCTGAGGGAAGACCAGTACAGGGAATGAAGTGGGCAGTTTTAGTAAGGCGATCTATTACAACCAAGATAGAATTCTTTCCTCCAGAGGTGGATATTCCACTGTAAAGTCCATAGATATAGACACCCAAGGGCGAGAAGGAATGGGTAGTGGTTGCAGTAATCCAGTAGGTGACACACGAGGAGTCATAAAGCATGCACATACCTCACAAGAGAGAACTTAGCTCTTCATGTCATTCAGACAGGTAGGCCACCAAAAGAAACGGCTCAGGAACTCCTGTGTCTTCTGTACCTCCTGATGACCAGCCAACTTGGAGTTATGGACAAACTTGAGGCCCTGCAGCCTTACGACCTCCAGAACATATAAAAGTTGATCCCGGACCCACATACCGTTCTTGAGAACCAAGTCCACATCATCAGTCGGGTTAGCGAGAAATGGGTCTGCGTCATAGGCCTCCTTAATAGTCTTCCATAAGTCCTTATTCTGTATGACTTAGACAAAGTTGTCATCTGACAAAATGGTCTTGGACGGGGTCCCAGGTATGAAATCCGTGGCATGGATTCGGGACAAAGAATCTGCTTTCCCATTACGTGTACCTGGGCGGTACAAAATGACAAAGTTAAATTGGTTCAAAAATATACTCCAATGAGCCTGACATGGAGAAAGACATTAGCAGATCTAAGAAATTCCAGATTGCGATGATCCGTGAGCACAATAGCTTGTTGTGCTGCCCCTTGCAGATGGCGTCTCCATTCCTTAAATGCAGCGATAATGGCTAGAAGCTCTTTATCTCTCACATCATAATTCTCCGCAGCAGAAAGTCTACGAGAGAAAAAAGCACACGGATGTAACAGACCTTTCTCTCCTGTTCTTTGCGAGAGGATGGCCTCCACAGCACAATCTGAAGCATCCACTTCCATGATAAAAGGATGTGCTGGGTTAGGGTGAATCAACACAGGTGCAGAAGTGAAACGGGACTTAAGACAATCAAAAGCCTCTTAAACCTGTGTAGACCACAATAAGGTCTTTTCCTTCTTGGTTAGTTGCGTAATTGGTCGAACAATCTCAGAGAAATTATGAATAAACCGTCTATAAAAGTTTGCAAATCCGATGAAATGTTGTAACTCCTTGATAGTTTGTGGCGCAGGTCAATCAAGGATAGCCTGGATCTTACTTGCCTCCATGTTAAGCCCATGTGGTGAGATGACATAACCCAGAAATTGAATCTCTGTGTGATGGAACTCGCATTTCTCAGGCTTGATGTAGAGATGATTCTCTTTCAGGTGTCTCAAAACAGTCTTAACATGCTCTTGATGTTCCTGCAATGAATCAGAAAAAAATCAAAATATTCTCCAGATAGATTACGACAAAATGATCTAACAGATCTGTAAAAATGTCATTAGCCAAGTGCTGGAAGGTTGTTGGAGTGTTGCAGAGACCAAAAGGCATCGCAAGGTATTCGAAGTGCCCATAACGACGTCTAAATGCAGTCTTCCATTCATCCCCAGAGCAGATCCGAATCAGATTATAAGCTCCTCGAAGATCCAACTTAGAGAAAATTTTAGCATGTCGTACTCTTTCCAGCAGTTCAGGAATCAACGGCAAAGGATAACGGTTCCGAATGGTTACCTTGTTGAGCTCCCGATAATCAATACAGGGTCTAAGAGTTCCATCCTTCTTTTTTATGAAAAAGATGAGTGCTCCTGCCGATGATGAGGAGGGGCGAATGAAACCCTTAGCTAGATTCTCATCAATGTATTCCTTTAAGGCTTTTAGCTCCGGAGCTGCCAGTGGGTAGACATTTTTGAATGGAATAGCCGCCCCCAGAGGTAGTTCAATAGGACAATCATACAGTCTGTGAGGAGGAAGCAGATCTGCCATTTTCTTTTCACAAATATCTGAAAATTCATTATAAATGAATGGTAACATAGATACCTCAGTGGTACATTCCGTATCCCGAGAACTTCCGTGACTTGTAACTGGTGTGTCCCTTGTTGGAAAAGTGATCTCCTTGGTCTCCCAGTTGATAATTGGATTCAATGAAAATCTCCAGAAGTACTGTCTTCTGATCCACCGGTCCTGAAACTAGGGGGAACCATCCTCTGTTTCCACGGTTAGCGGGGTTGCTCTCTGCTAAACCTGTATGCCATTTTCCTTGGCAAAGGTTAAGTCCATAAAATTACCTCCTGCCCCTGAATCCACCATTGCTGCACAGGAGATCCATTGTCCCGACAACCGGATCTTTATGGGATGGGAGCAATGTGTCTCTTTATCCTTCCATATCTTAGTAGAGGCAGTCACTGATAGGGAATGAAAGATAGCATTCACAGAAAAACTGGAACCAGAAGCAACAGATTCAGCATCCTGATTCTCATACTCCCCTACAGTGGCTAGTACCTTGCGAGGCCGCTTAGGACAGTTAATAAGGAAATGATCCGACTGACTGCAGTAAAAACACAAACTCTTATGAAAATGATGCTCTCTACGCTCGTTACACTCACACTGCTGTAAAGCATCCACTTGCATGGGAACTGGTTCAATTTCCCCAAGAGGATTTGCCTGCAGGTTCCTTAGGAGGAAGAGGAGAGTTAGTGACATGATTAGAGGCTGCAAATCTCTCCTGTGTACGCTCAGTAATACGTATGTCAATGCGCGTGCAGTGCTGTATGAACGCCTCTAACTCTTGAGAAGCATCTGCATGGGCTAACTCATCCTTAATCACACTAGTCCCCTCTTAAAAATGGGCAATTGGGCATAACAGTCCCAAACCGTATCCACCAACAGCCATCTAAATTCCGTACCGTATTCAACAACAAAACATTTACCCTGACTTAATGATAACAATGCAGTATCAGCTGTAGTGCGACGATTAGGATCATCAAACATCATAGACATTGCAGCTAAAAAATCATCAAGGTTATTCAAACAAGGGTCTCGAGTCTCAATTAGCGGATTTGACCACGCGAGGGCTCGTGAGGTAAGTAACATGATTATACACAAGACTTTGGACCAATCTGGAAGTAGGCAGCATGCACATCAAAATACAAAATAATAAATAAACCCACAAAACTTGTAGCGGTCTCCATTAAACTGAAATGGCGGTAATTTGGGAGGGCTAGTTCACAGTAGCAGTGTCGGAGGTGGAGGCGCCTGTGCTGTTATTTGATTACTTAAATCCTGAAGGGCATGCCTGAAATGGGTCTCCCAGCAACCTTGTTTAGCAGAGCCTCTATGTCCTCTTGTAAAGAGTTGATCATGGAGAACAACTGATCCAATTTTGTCTCAGTCGACATTATCCCAGCAGATTCCTTACTCGTCCTGAGTATCCTGTAACAATTATGTGGGTACTGTGCAATCTGATCCCATGGGATAAAATGAATCTGAGACAAAAGCTGAGACAAATACAGCTCTGGCAAAAAATTAAGAGACCACTGCAAAATTTTCAGTTTGTCTTATTTTTCTCTTTATAGGTATATTTTTGAGTAAAATGTAAATTGCTCTTTTATTCTGTAAACTACTGAAACATGTCTCCAAATTTCCAAGCAATAAATTTGATTTATTTTCAGAAAATGAGAAATGGTCAAAATAACAAAAAAATGCAGTGCTTGCAGACCGCAAATAATGCTAAGAAAACAAGTTCATAATCATTTAGAAACAACAATACTAATGTTTTAACTCAGGAAGAGTTCAGAAATCAATATTTTGTGGAATAACCATGATTTTTAATCACATCTTTCATGCGTCTTGCCATGCTTTCCACCAGTCTTTCACACTGCTTTTGGGTGACCTTATGCTACTTCTGGTATAAAAATGTAAGCAGTTCTTCTTTGTTTGATGGCTTATGACTCCATCTTCCTCTTGATTACATTCCAGAGGTTTTCAATGGGGTTCAGGTCTGGAGATTGGGCTGGCCATGACAGGGATTTGATGTGGTGGTCGTTCGTCCACACATTGTTTGACCTAGTTGTGTGGCATGGCGCATTGCCCTGCTGGAAAAAACAGTCCTCAGAGTTGGAGAACATTGCCTGAGCAGAAGGAATCAACTGTTTTTCCAGGATAATATTGTATGCGGCTTGATTCATACGTCTTTCGCAAAGAATAACCTGCCCAATTCCAGCCTTGCTGAAGCATCCCAGATCATCACCAATCCTTCACCAAATTTCACAGTGGGTACAAGACACTGTGGCTTGTACGCCTCTCCAGGTCTCTGTCTAACCATTAGATGACCAGGTGTTGGGCAAAGCTGAAAATTAGACTCATCGGAGAAGATTACCTTACTCCAGTCCTCTATGATCCAAAGTGGAGAGGCAGAGCACCGAGCAACGAGCAGCAGCAGTAGCAGGAACTCCAGTAGCAGACCAGGAGGATGCTCAGAAGCCAACAGCAGCAAAATACTCAGGCAAGGAGGATCTCCTGACCCGGACTTAAATAGCAGGACAGAGAGGAAATTCAAGGGCAGGGCGAAGTACCAGACTCCATATTGGACAAGGGCAAAACAGGCTACATGGAACATCCAGAACCCTTACACACATGTTCAAATATTATTGAACTTTGAATCATAAATATTATATTGAAAAAAAATTACATATATTTTATTTTTCTCTGTGATTGTATGTATACCACGTGCAAATTATGCAGTTGGGGTTCCCACAACTGCCCACCCATTAATCTTAAACCATTTTGTGCGCTGGCATCATTTATACCCATTGTTTTCATGAATTGCATTTCATAAAGTCTACTATGTTTCAATAATCATGATCGCCATTTCTGTTCTGGCACATAGTTTTTTTTGGTTTTCCACTTTTGTCTATGATGCAGTGATAGCCGGATTGGTCTGAACACCACATGGTCAACACTACAAAGTCTTTCATGAAACAACATTCTGTTTCCATTTTTTCATAATTGCATATCATTAACATATTTATCTATTCACTGATTTCCACGATTCCATGACTTTTCCTTCTTGGTGCTGCAATTTCAGTGTTGAGAAGTATGTTTTTTTCTGAGTATACTAGTTATTTTTTATTTGTATTTTATTTTTATTTTTTAAGTATTTCTACTTTCTATGTTTTATTTGAAACTGGACCATTATCTACTGGGAAACTGCAAATCAGCATAGCCAAGCAATGCTGGTATAGATGGTTAATGAAAGGATTATGGATTCTCTAACTTGTGGAAAATAAAGGTAACCAATGAACAGACACCTTAGTGAATGGAAGAACGTGTGCTGAACTCTGCTTGATTAACTCTTCTTGATCATATATGTACACAGAAATTGCAGTCGGCAAGATGCAGAAATTAAAATTAAAGGGAATCTGTCATGTGAAAAAATGTTATTAACCTGCAGATATGGTGTTAATCTGCAGGTTAATAGCGTTTTGAACCTGCCTGGCACCAGCACTTAGAGCCCCGCTGCCGGAAGAAAATGAACTTTATTCCTCTAGGCAGCATTTAGTGTTCAGTCATTGGGATGGTGCCGGCGTGGGTTCTGTCTCTGTGTAAAGAGAATATTGGCTGCAACCATGCCCCAGGCACTGACGACCAGCCCTAGCGAGTCTGCTGCTCTGACTCTGCCCCTTTCTGTGATAAGAAGCTCACTGTTTATAGACTATGTACACAAAGAGCCTGGTGTGGGCGGAGTTATCTATCTTAGCTCTGCTGTAATGCTAAATCTAAAAACTCTGTCAGAACTGCTTCATAAAGCAGATAGATCATTTAATGCAGAGTCTCTTTCTCTACTTAATGCTGCTCTCAGATGCGTTAGCAAAAACCTTCAGACAGATTTCCTTAAATCTTCACCCACCTGAACAAGCTGCATTTCGGCAATAGGCAGGGTAATCTTTCCAAGAGGGATTCTTTTCACTTATCCTATACCTTGGATTTGATATTTATTACATCCTTACTAGACTTATCGCCTTTCCGCTAAGTGCCTTCTCTTGCTCCTGGTGAATGGCAATCTCAAATATGAACTTGATGTTATGTTGTTATTTATTCTCATTTTTTATTGACCCTCAACTGTAATTCATTGTATCCAATGAGTATTGCACATTTTTACATATACAGTCACGGCTGAAAGCATTGGCACTGCTGCTCAGTATCTTGCGGTCAACTCCTATTACCTGACTGACATCACCGAGAATGTGTGAAAGTTCTCATGCTAGCGGTGCCATCAGAAAGGTCCTGGGAGTTCACAGCCAATAATCTCAGTTTTAATTCACTGACATCAGCACAATTGCTGTGGAAAAGTTGGAATGGTGCTCTCGCTGCTCAGTGTCTCTGCTGGATGGCAGTCTGTATAGTTACATCATACAACAATGCAGCCTGCCATCTAGATGTAGCAAAGGTAGAACCGTCGTGGACAATCAATGTTTGTTAATATGTTGATTACCCATTTTATCAGTCCATGCAGCTTGTTGACCTGCAAACACTGAAGGATAAATTATGCAGATTGATTGAATACTCAAACAATAAAAGTTGACCTCATCCCACCTTCCCCCTGACCTGTGGATGATGGTTTGAAGGACAGATGTAGGTATAAAAAGGGACCTCTATCCTTCTGCAGAGAGACTCTACAGAACAGCAGTCAGGGAACCATGGCTCCAACTGGAGAAATACAGATTTGAGGCTCTACATGACAGAAGCAAAGGCACCATGGCTCCAACCGTGGGAATACAGATTTGAGACACTCTACAATACACCCGCTTAAAGGAAACCTGTCACCTAGTCAGGGCAGAGAAGTATTCCTGTGCAGGAGTGTGGTGTCAAGGAGTCTGTGTGGATGACGCAGGGACAATTCATGAAGCAAGCAGGAGGATGGCATCGCAAGAAGATGGGAGGTGCAGGACCAAGACCTGCGACACCCATCGGACTGGACCGCCACGCAGGCGAGTACAATAAGAGCTATTTTTCTTCTCTTACACGTCAGGTTGGGGGCTCATATACAGCATTGTAGAATTCTATATATCAACCCTGAAAGGTAATGGCCATAACTTATATCAGCCAAAACTGCTGATAGGTTCCCTTTAACCCCTTCACCCCAAGGGTGGTTTGCACGTTAATGACCGGGACAATTTTTACAATTCTGACCACTGTCTCTTTATGAGGTTATAACTCCCGAACGCTTCAACGGATCTTCGCGATTCTGAGATTGTTTTCTCGTGACATATTGTACTTCATGTTAGTGGTAAAATTTCTTCCATATAACTTGCGTTTATTTTTGAAAAAAACGCAAATATGGCGAAAATTTTGAAAATTTAGCAATTTTCAAACTTTGAATTTTTATTCCCTTAAAACAGAGAAATATGTAACACAAAATAGTTAAGAAATAACATTTCCCACATGTCTACTTTACATCAGCACAATTTTGGAATCAAAATTTTTTTTTGTTAGGAAGTTATAAGGGTTAAAAGTTGACCAGCGATTTCTCATTTTTACAACAAAATTTACAAAGCCATTTTTTTTAGGGACCACCTCTCATTTGAAGTCACTTTGAGGGGTCTACATGACAGAAAATACCCAAAAGTGACACCATTCTAAAAACTGTACCCCTCAAGGTACTCAAAACCACATTCAAGAAGTTTATTAACCCTTCAGGTGCTTCACAGGAACTAAAGCAACGTGGAAGGAAAAAATGAATATTTAACTTTTTAGCCACAAAAATGATCTTTTACAAACTTTTTTTTTATTTTCACAAGGGTAAAAGGAGAAAATGGACAGATAAGGTTGTTATGCAATTTCTCCTGAGTACGCCAATACCCCATATGTGGGGGAAAACCACTGTTTGGGCACACGGCAGAGCTCGTAAGGGAAGGAGCGCCGTTTGACTTTTTCAAACTAAAATTGGCTGGAGTTGAGATTGGACGCCATGTCGCGCTTGGAGAACCTCTGATGCGCCTAAACAGTGGAAACCCCCCACAAGTGACACCATTTTGGAAACTAGACCCCCTAAGGTACTTATCTAGATCTGTTGTGAGCACTTTGAACCCCCAAGTGTTTCACAAAAGTTTATAATGCCTGGGTGTGAAAAAAAAAAAAAAATTTCCACAAAAATGATTTTTTAGTCCTAAATTTTTGAATTTTCCAAAGGAAATTGGACCCCAAAAGTTGTTGTCCAATTTGTCCTGAGTACGCTGATACCCCATATGTGGGGGTGGAAAACTGTTTGGGCGCACGGCAGGGCTTGGAAAGGAAGTAGTAACGTTTTGGAATGCAGACGTTGATGGGGGTCATGTTCCGTTTGCAGTGCCCCAGATGAGCCTAAACAGTGGAAATCCCCCACAAGTGACCCCATTTTGGAAACTAGACCCCCTAAGGAACTTATCTAGATCTTTGGTGAGCACTTTGAACCCCCAAGTGCTTCACACAAGTTTATAATGCCCGGGCATGAAAATAAAAAATCCTATTTTTTTCCCACAAAAATTATCTTTTAGTCACTAATTTTTTATTTTCCCAAGGGTATCAGGAGAAATTGGACCACATAAGTTGTTGTCCAATTTGTCCTGAGTACGCTGATGCCCCATATGTGGGGGGGAACCACTGTTTGGGCGCACGGCAGAGCTCGGAAGGGAAGGAGCACCATTTGACTTTTTCCAACCAAAATTGGCTGGAATTGAGATTGGATGCCATGTTGCATTTGGAGAGCCCCTGATGTGCCTAAACAGTGGAAACCCCCCACAAATGACCCCATTTGGGAAACTAGACCCCTAAGGAACTTATCTAGATCTTTGGTGAGCAATTTGAACCCTCAAGTGCTTCACACAAGTTTATAACGTAGAGCCGTAAAATTTAAAAATCATATTTTTTCCACAAAAATGATCTTTTCACCCGAATTTTTATTTTTCCAAGGGTAACAAGACTCCAAAAGTTATTGTGCAATTTGTCCTGAGTACACTGATACCCCATATGTGGGGGTATACCACTGTTTGGGTGCATGGCAGAGTTTGGAAGGGAAGGAGCGCCGTCTCACTTTTTCAACGCAGAATTGGCTGGACGCCATGTCGTGTTTGGAGAGCTCCTGATCTGCCTAAACAGTGGAAACCCCCCACAAATGACACCATTTTGGAAACTAGACCCCTCAAGGAACTTATCTAGATGTGTGGTGAGAACTTTGAACCCCAGGGTTTTCACTAAAGTTTATAACGTACAGCCTTAAAATAAAAAATCCTTTTTTTTTTTTACAAAAATGATTTTTTCGCCCCCAATATTTTATTTTCACAAGGGTAACAGAAGAAATTGGAACCCAAAAGTTGTTGTCCAATTTGTCCTGAGTACGCTGATACCCAATATGTAGGAGAAAACTACTGTATGGGTGCACGTCAGGGCTCGGAAGGGAAGTAGTGACGTTTTGGATTGCAGACTTTGATGGAATGGTCTGGGGGCGTCATGTCGCATTTGGAGAGCCCCTGATACGCCTAAACAGTGGAAACCCCCCACAAGTGACCCCATTTTGGAAAATAGACCCCACAAGGAACTTATCTAGATGTGTGGTGAGCACTTTGAACCCCGAAGTGCTTCACAGAAGTTTATAACGCACAGCCGTAAAAATAAAAAATCCTTTTTTTTTTTACAAAAATGATTTTTTCGCCCCCAATATTTTATTTTCACAAGGGTAACAGGAGAAATTGGACCCCAAAAGTTGTTGTCCAATTTGTCCTGAGTACGCTGATACCCAATATGTGGGAGAAAACTACTGTATGGGCGCATGTCAGGGCTCGGAAAGGGAAGTAGTGACGTTTTGGATTGCAGACTTTGATGGAATGGTCTGGGGGCGTCATGTCGCATTTGGAGAGCCCCTGATGCGCCTAAACAGTGGAAACCCCCACAAGTGACCCCATTTTGGAAAATAGACCCCACTAGGAACTTACCTAGATGTGTGGTGAGCACTTTGAACCCCGAAGTGCTTCACAGAAGTTTATAACGCACAGCCGTAAAAATAAAAAATCCTTTTTTTTTTTACAAAAATGATTTTTTCGCCCCCAATATTTTATTTTCACAAGGGTAACAGGAGAAATTGGACCCCAAAAGTTGTTGTCCAATTTGTCCTGAGTACGCTGATACCCAATATGTGGGAGAAAACTACTGTATGGGCGCATGTCAGGGCTCGGAAAGGGAAGTAGTGACGTTTTGGATTGCAGACTTTGATGGAATGGTCTGGGGGCGTCATGTCGCATTTGGAGAGCCCCTGATGCGCCTAAACAGTGGAAATCCCCAACAAGTGACCCATTTTGGAAAATAGACCCCACAAGGAACTTATTTAGATGTGTGGTGAGCGCTATGAAGCCCCAAGTGCTTCACAGAAGTTTATAATGTACAGCCGTAAAAACAAAAAAATCTTATTTTTTTTACAAAAATAATATTTTCGCCCCCAGTTTTTTATTTTCCCAAGGGTAACAGAAGAAATAGGACAAATTTCACAATAACTCTTGGGGTCCAGAGTACGCTGATACCCCATATGTGGGGATAAACTACTGTTTGGACGCATGGCAGAGCTCAGAAGTGAAGGAACACCGTTTGACTTTTTCAAAGCAGAATTGGCTGGAATGGAGATCAGACGCCATGTCACATTTGGAGAGCCCTGATGTGCCTAAACAGCGGAAACCCCCAATTCTAACTCCAACCCTAACCCCAAACACACCCCTAACCCTAGTCCCAACCCTAATCCCAACCCTAACCCTAATCCAAACTCTAACCCTAATCCTAACTTTAGCGCCAACCCTAACCCTAACTTTAGCCGAAACCCTAACCCTAACCCTAATGGGAAAATGGAAATAAATACATTTTTTTTATTTTATTATTTTTCCCTAACTAAGGGGGTGATAAAGGGGGGTTTGATTTACTATTTATAGCGGTTTTTATGATTGGCAGCTGTCACGCTAAAAGACGCTTTTTATTGCAAAAAGTAGTTTTTTGCATCGCCACATTTTGAGAGCTATAATTTTTGCATATTTTGGCCCACAGAGTCATGTGAGGTCTTAATTTTTGCGGGACGAGGTGACGCTTTTATTGGTACCATTTTTGAGCACGTGACATTTTTTGATCGCTTTTTATTTCGATTTTTGGGAGGTTAGAATGAACAAAAATCAGCAATTCATGAATTTCTTTTGGGTGAGGCGTTTTTATTGTTCCGCGTGTGGTAAAATTGATAAAGCAGTTTTATTCTTCGGGTCAGTACGATTATGGCGATACCTCATTTATATCATTTTTTTATGTTTTCGCGCTTTTATAGAATAAAAACAATTTTATATAAAAAATAATTATTTTTGCATCGCTTTATTCTGCGAGCTATAACTTTTTTATTTTTTTGCTGATGATGCTGTGTGAGGCTCGTTTTTTGCGGGACAAGATGACGTTTTCAGCGGTACCATGTTTATTTATATCCGTCTTTTTGATCGCGTGTTATTCCACTTTTTGTTCAGCGGTATGATGATAAAGCACTGATTTTTTGCTTCGTTTTTTATTTTTTATTTTTTAAGGGGTTCACAAAAGGGGTTAACTTGTGGGACATTTTTATAGGGGGGGTCGTTACGGACGCGGCGATACCATATATGTGTACTTTTATTGTTTTATTTTTTTTATTTACAATAAGTAATGAATTTATTGGGGAATATTTTTTTTTTTTTTTTTGGATTTTTTTTTACACATGTTTATTTTTACTTTTTTTACTTTTTTACTTTGTCCCAGGGTGGGACATCACTGTATTTCATCAGATCGCTGGTGTGACAGTGTGCACAGGACTCTGTCACACCAGCGATCGCTCAGGCAGTGCAGCAGGCTTCTCAGTGCCTGCTCTCGGCAGGCACTGAGGAAGCCGCCTCCCTCCAGGACCCCAGCGCCATCTTGGATCCGGGTCCTGGGAGGGAGGAAGCCCTCAGAGCAGCGCGATCACATCGCGCTGGTCTGAGGGTCTCAGGGGGGCGCGCAGGGAGCCCCCACACTGCGCGATCCTCCCCTGTGCCCCCAGTACACCGCGATCATGTTTGATCGCGGTGTGCAAGGGGTTAATGTGCCGGGAGCGGTCCGTGACCGCTCCTGACACACAGTCACGGGTGTCAGCTGTGATAATCAGCTGACACCCGGCGGCGATTAGCTGCGCTCCCCTCAGGAGCGCAGCTGATCGTCTATGACGTACTATCCCGTCCATGGTCAGAATGGCACGGGTTTTATGGACGGGATAGTACGTCTAATGTCAGAGAGGGGTTAAGGGACCATGTCCCCAGCAGGAGGAATACAGATCTATTCCATTGACCATTACTGGTCCCAGGTTGGGACAATCAGGTCGCCTGGCCCCATGGAGACGTTCGGAGAAGCCAGGTTGGGACAATCAGATCACCTGGCCCAAATGGAGACATTTGGAGAAGCCAGGTTGGGACAATCAGGTCACCTGGCCATGTACCTCAATGGACTGTCAGCTCCCTAAACTTGTCGTTACCTCCTCTTTGTGGCTGTCTGCCCAAAGTGGAGTGCCCTGAAGCACCAAAGTCGCAGATGTTCTAATCCCAGCGAGCCAGTGGATGGGTGAGACTCTGTAATTTTGTGTATTTGCTGGGACTGTTCTATATGTTATTGTCTGTTGGTGTTTCAATAAAGTCTTACCACTCTGTTTTATCCTCACCCTGGGTTGTCTGAGTAGTTTTTCTGCCCATGGGGAAGGAATACAGGCATTCAGTGTGATGAGCCCTGGTCCATCCGTTTTTTCTAAAGACAGACAGACCAACAGATGAGAGCACCCACTAATCCTCGTTTCTCCACACCATGGCACTGTAGCTAATCTCACTGGACGTGGACCGACAAAGAAAAATTGATAAAAGATTGCAACGCACTATAGCCCGGATGGTGGATAAGCAGCCCCAATCAAGTTCCAAATAAATTCAAGATGTCCTGCAGGCTTAGGGTGTATCAGTGTCAGCACAAATTATCCGTCGACATTTGAATTAACTGATCTGCTATGGCAGAAGAAGGGGGGATCTTACTGCTGACAAAGAGACATACAAAAACGATGGCAGCCTTGAAATTGTATTTCTTCCAAAAAATATTGCAATTACGCATGTTTTATTATACACATGCTTACTTCCTTTGTATTAAAACAGAAATTAGACAAATTCAAACTAATCCCCAAAAATGAGCCGGACAAAATTGTTGGCACCCTCAACTTAATATTTCGATGCACATTCTTTGGAATAGATAGCTGCAATCAAATGCTACTTATAACCATCAACAAGCTTCGTACACCTCTCAACTGAAATTCTGAACCACTTTCTTTTGCAATCTGCTTCAGGTCTCTCATACTTGAAGGGTGCCTTCTCCCAACAGCAATTTGTAAGATCTCTCCACAGGTCTGCAATGGGATTTAGATCGGACTCATTGCTGACCACTTCAAAACTCTCCAGGGCTATGATTAAAATCATTTCTGGGTGCTTCTTGAAGTATGTGTGGGGTGAGTGTCTGCTGGAAGACCCATGACCGAGGATGCAAACACAGCTTTCTGACACTGGGCACTACATTACGATACAAAATCCTTTGTTAATCAGATTTCATGATACCTTGCACACAGTCAAAGCACCCAGTGCCAGAGGCAGCAAAACAACCCCAAAACATCTTTGAACAGCCAACATATTAGACTATAAGTACTATGTTCGTTTCTTTGTAGGCATCATTCTGTTTTCATTAGAATGATGTGGCTTTACCATACAACTCTCTGTTGGTCTCATCTGTCCATAAAACGCTTTTCCTGAAGAATTTTGGCTTACTCTCGTACATTTTGGCAAACTGCAGTCTATTTTTTTTATGTCTATGTGTCAGTAGTGGGGTCCTCCTGTGTATGCTGCCATACCATTTACGCTAGCACTGATGCACCCTGAGCCTGCAGGACAGCTTGAATTTGCTTGGAACTTGATTGGGGCTACTTATCCACTATATCCGGACTATCCTGTGTTGCTACCTTCCATCATTTTTTCACTGCTGTCCACATCTAGGTAGATTAGCTACAGTGTCATGGGTTGTAAACTTCTTGATTATGTTGTGCACTGTGGACAAAGGAACATCAGGATCTCTGGAGATGGATTTGTAACCTTGAGATTGTTGATATTTTTCAACATTTTTGGTTCTCAAGTCCTCAGACAGTTCTCTTCTCTTCCTGTTCTAAATGATTAGTTTGGCGCACACAGACACACAATAAAATTATATGCAGTCATGGCCGAAAGTGTTGGCACTCTTGAAATTGTTCCAGAAAATGAGCCACATTCTCCCCTTTTTATCTTGTTTCAGGTGTGATTTTCATATTGCCCACACCTGCTACTTGCCACAGGTCAATTTGAACAAGCATCACATGATTGAAACAAGGTTTTTTACCTTCATTTTTGGAAAGGTGCCAACAATTTTGTTTGGTTCGCTTTTGGGGTTTAGTGTGAAATTCTGTCCAATTTGCCTTTATTTTTTCTCATTCTGTTTTGTGTTGTTCCAATACACACAAAGGAAATGAAAATGTGTATGACAAAACGAGTAATTGGAATAATTTTCTGGGAGAAATACTTCATTTTCTGGAACAATTTCAAGAGTGCCAACACTTTCGGCCATGACTGCATATAATTTTATTTATCATATGAATTTTGAGTAAAAATTATGATACTTGTACTAAATTGGGCCAGTTTTGCATAATGTATTTTCTGCTCTTTTTGGATTTTTTATATTAAATCTTTTCAGCCCAATTTAAAAATGAAAAAAGACATGCATTTTTGTGCCAATATCTTCATCTTTTGTTCCTGCCAGAAAAATGGAATAAGTTGCTTAATGAAGAGATTTGAATTGCACTTTTAGTAAATATATTCATCATCTCTTCTGCTCATGGGACACATCACAAGGCACCATATACAGTAAACATTCATACACTGCAATGAGACGTGGACATAACCCCTGGAACTACTCTGACGTTCAGGAAAGCAGACAGCCATAATCAGAGTAACTCTGTTTTCTGACATTTATAAAGAGGTAACAATGGAGTCAAATTCACGCAGTAGTAAATGCACGCTAATATCTGGAAAGCAATTTAAGCCAATCATTTCAACAGGGACATTATGAGCAGATGCTGCCCTACTTACATTACTAAGCAATGGGTGAGCAAGAATGGTTGACCTTGGAAGTTATATATCTAGAAGCACTTCTACTTTAGAGCTCATCTATTTCTTCTTCCCACTTAAATTACTCTGCATGATATCATTCTTGACTACTGATAAATATGTCAGCATGAGGTAGCAGACAACAACTGGAGATTGCTATAAGGTTTAACATCATGCAGATAATTATTCTGCTGGTATATGCCCAGTTTTGCCCACTTTATCATAAATAATGGAAACTACAATCTAAAAGAAATTAAAAGTGATGATCCAACACTCAAATTAGGACCACTAATGGGAACCCATACTGAGATTTTAATGGTAATGTGCATCTTGAATGGTAACACTGCCTATTTTCTTTAATAACATGAAACTTGCATAATTAAAAGGCTTCTAACCCTAAATGCTACTTAGAGGAAATCTGCCATCAGGTTTTTGCCATCTAATCTGAGAGCAGCATACTATAGAAACAGAGTCTCCAGTTACAGCAATGTATCACTTCCTGGGCTGCGTGTTGTAGTTTTGTTAAAATCACAGTTTTATCAGCAGGAGATTATCACTAGAGGACTAGTAAATTTGCTGCCATGTAGTCCTCCATATTTGCGAGCTTTGTGTAACCACACCCTCAACACTGATTGGCAGCTTTTTGCCTATGCACAGTGTACACATAAAGCTGCTAATCACTGGTGTGGGTAGAGTTACACAGCTCTGCATTAAAAGAAAAAAAAAATTATAAAAAATGCAACACAGCCCAGAAAGGCTACGTTCTCTCGATGAGCTTTTGAGAAATTGAGAAATTGATATGTTGTGATATTGAAATACACACCGCAGGTCATTTTATGAGGAGTAAAAAATAAGCACAATGGGCACGAGATTTCTATAAATCCTATCCACTTAACTGAAACTGTAAGAAGCTGTGTATTTGACACGGTAAAAATACGCATCAAAAACTCACCAAAAACTCATCATGGGCACCCAGCCCAACTGATACATCACTAGAATCAGGGACTCAGCCCTACACGATGCTGCTTGGGTAACACAAAGCTGGTTAGAGATTCCCTTTAAACAAAGGCTCTTTTTGTGATTTGCATTACTTAGGTGGGCAGGTTTACCACGTATGCTTTATTATGGTCATGACTCATGAGGGTT
Organism: Oophaga sylvatica; assembly: GCA_033576555.1. Lineage (NCBI taxonomy): Eukaryota > Metazoa > Chordata > Amphibia > Anura > Dendrobatidae > Oophaga > Oophaga sylvatica. The sequence continues at coordinate 688,973,391 of JARQOD010000001.1, read as the reverse complement.
AGGGCACAGATCCTGCTATCTGGGTAAAAATTCCCTAGGGCTTAAGATTAGTGATGATCTAGCACTAAAATGCTCAAGTGCTCGGTATTCGAATCGAGCAGGTCGGATGCTAGGCCAGGCTTGGCTCAAGTAACGATATAATGGAAGTCAATGGGAAACTTAAGCATTTTTCTGGAAGATATTAAGCACCAGAAAAGATTTCTTTGCACCAATGGAAAATTAATAACAAGTCCAGAAACTCGAAATAACCATATCACAAAAGCCCATAATGAAGGGAAAAAAAAGGGTCAAAAGAGTATTTGTAGACCATTAAATAATTTTATTACAAAAATATATGCACTACATAAAAGAAAAAGGAAGAAACAGAGCAACACTCACTAAGCAGGCAAAAAAGTTTTTGTATGGGGAAATTTAAATAATAATTTAATTATGCTAACTAGAATAACAGTATTTATTTCAGCAATAAGCTACATACTAAACCTAGATTACAATGAGTAAGTAACCCAATAAACACCATTAAAGCCCTCATCTCACACAGCGATCTCGCTAGCGAGATCGCTGCTGAGTCACTAGTTTTGTGACGCAGCAGCGATCTCCCCTGCGATATCGCTGTGTGTGACATTCAGCGACGATCAGCCCCCCTGCTGGGTATCGCTGATCGTCGCTGAATGTCCTGAACATTTTTTTGATCGCTGGTCTCCCGCTGACAGGTACGCATTGCTGCGTGTGACAGGTGGGAGACCAGCGATCCGCTGGTAACCAAGGTACACAGCGGGTTTCCAGGCGCGGGGCTGTGTCTGGAAACCCGCTGTGTACCTTGGATACCAGCGCCCTGATGCAGGGAGCTAGTAACCAAGGTACACAGCGGGTTTCCAGGCACTGCGCAGCACCTGGAAACCCGACGTGTACCTTGGTTACAAGCTCCCTGTATCAGGGCGCTGGTATCCAACGTACACTGCGGGTAACTAAGCGATGTTACCCGCAGTGTCGCTGTGCTGATCGCTGCCTGAGCTGCCTGTTTGGCAGCTCAGCAGCGATAATGTAGCGATACACCAGCGATCCTGACAAGTGCATATCGTTGTCGGGATCGCTGGTGTATCGCTATGTGAGACCTGGGCTTTAGTTCAATTGGTAATCCAAAATTAATCACATCGCAATCCCCAACAAGGAGATACAATTACATGTGAAGTGGTACACTAGATAAACCAATAGCTGCAAACAAATAGTAATCAAATAAAGTGCAAATAGTGCATGATTAAAATGTAAATGCTCCAGTTGCTGAACATAAACAGTGAGACAGTACTTACATGCCAAATAAACAAATCCCGAGGCCTGCCGCCACTACACGCGTTTCGCTGCAACTTCGTCAGGAGGCATGGATCATTTTTCATGATCTTGGGTTGGCCGAGGGCTTATGTTTTGCGTGCCGAGCTGATGTTTTTATTCATGCCATTTTGGTGCAGATACGATCTTTAGAACGCCCATTATTGCATTTTAATGCAATGTTGCGGCGACCAAAAAAACGTAATTCTAGAGTTTTTAATTTTTTTTCTCGCTATGCCATTTAGTGATCAGGTTAATCCTTATTTTTTACTGAATGCACATAACACCGATTTTACGAGAGAAAGGAAAATATTTAGGCTTGAAATGGACTTCTCTTCTAACAGTGAAGAAGTGGTAAAAAAACGCCCTCCCTTAACCACTCTCCCAGAACTGCTTCTTGAGGACAGTGTGCGAGCATAGCAAAACCGGATCTTATATAAGACGAATGGCCATTCAAAGTAATGCCAGTATACAACATGGCTGCGGCATTACCATGTATATCAAGCAATTCCCACATGTTTATTGGCTGTCTAACAGGCGCCAAACATGCGGAGTGGGGACTCGAGCATGGCGCTTGAGTACCTGCAATATTCAATAGACTAACGAGAGTGCACGAGCACGAGCATGCTCGCTCATCACTACTTAAGATGCATAAAAGTAAAGCCTCCAAACTGTATATACATTAAGTAAAGCAAGTCTTGGATCTCAATCACGTCGATCTTTCACATAACTTAGTGAACTTTATATTTAACAGTCAGAATTCCAATATGATGAAATAATTAATAAATTCTTGGTAAAACTGTTTTAAATATATAACTTTTTTTTTTAGCCCTGTTCATTTTAGAACACTTTGCTGTTTTACAAGAAAGATCTTCATCATACCCATAAAAGAACCATTAATTTGCTTCTAGTTGAAGTAAAATGTCTTCAATCAAATTTATTTCCCATCACCTCCACTTACAAAGTGTAAAAGCAAACTGATTCAATTTTAGTCTTAGCCCTTTCATATATCACAGCTATGTCTTTCTCTTTCAACTTAGCACTTTTACATTAAAATGTCATTCTTTTATCAAGAATGTTCAAATTCCACTTATTTGGATCCTTGGAAGCTGACATCTATGAATGCAAATGGCAGAATGAAAACAGAGCAGGATCTAATCTTCAAGACTAGTATCTACTCTCATTTGCAAGTCATTTGCTGTAAAAACATAAAGCATGATTTAAGGAGCATTGCCTCCCGAGTTGTTCTCTAATTCCCCAGCTGTTTCCTAGCTTTACATCAGAGTAGACGTGAGCTGCGAGAAACATTTTCCAGACGTTCAGAAACCAAATATGAATGCATAAATTGATTTGCCATCTTACTCAATTTATTTATTTTTTCGCACCAGAAGATCTTTCTGTAGTAAATATAGGAAAGAAAACGTATTTACATCTTCCCATCAGTGAGAGAAAATCTGATCTGCAGTGAAAGCAGTGGTTTGAAACTGGCAATATAGACAATTCTATAATGTGACACGGTAACTATAAAGTATAGTGTTAAGAAAGACGCAAAATATTTATATGTCAGGGGTAGCAATTTGGTTAATTTCTTGAACAATAAAGTCATGAAATACACCAGATTGTCCATGGATTGTTATTTTACTTCTTAATAAATTGGAGATTCAGAAGTTGCAATAACACACATTGAATACATCATGGACACTTGTAAGTACAAATACAGTGAAGAGCAAAAGGGTAACAATGTTTTGAAATTTTGACTTTCAGGCTCCATCTCTCACCATCCACTACTGCTTTCATAATGAGACCACCATCATTTTACAGACTACATAGGCCATCTCATACATAAATTTGACTTGCAACTATTTGGCATATGATTAGTTATGCAAATTCTTCTCATGTCACTGCATTTTTACGGTTTTGCGCCTGATGGTGGAAAAATATTTTTCTCCCTGAATACTACAAATTACAACCTGTTCTCACATTACCTAATAGCTCAGTGTATTATTAGGTTGATTTCCAAGCGAAGGGTCATTGATTCGAACCAAGAAGCAGCCATGAAGGCGATATCCCAAGAAAAGAGAAACAGCATCATCCAGCTCATTGATAGCGGCCGCTTGAACAAGAAAATTGCCAAATTGCATCATGTGAGTGCCATGACAGTTGGAAGAATATGAAATGAAGGCCATCCATCCATTCGGAAGCCAAAAGGTGGACATCCAGGCAAAATATCGGAGTCAACAAGTCAGCTCATCCCAAGATCTGTCTGTTCTGGCTGGACAAATACTTCATAATAGTGAGATTACAGACATCAATGCAAGCACCATGCAATGCACATTACACAATATTGTCATAAGAAACGTGGGTTCGAGTTTGCAAACAAGTACGAGAAGTGGACATTTAACGTAAAAAAGAGTATAGCGCCTGCCAGAGTCAGAATTTCTCCAGGGTCTCAGCTGCCGGGGGTAGCCAAGACCCCAGAGACCAAGGTTTTTACCGACCCGGTGTTGCAATCGCCGTTATTAACCGTATAATGGCGACCACAAAAAAAATACAATTAGACCTACCGGTAATTCGGCTTCTAGGAGCCTTCCACGACAGCATAGGAGGTCGTCTGCATATCCTAATGGGGGACAGGAAGCACAAAGAGGTTAATAACCCCTCCCACCTCCCATTAGCCAGTGACTTACAACCAACATCTTAGCATCGGTTACCTTTTAGATTCTCAGAATCATCCAGGGGAAACCTGTGCTTAAAGTCTGAGGTGGTGGATAGCTGTTTTTCTGGGAGTTCCCACTCCTGATTAATCATCTCAATGATGCTCTTATGCACTGGAAAGCCAGCTAGTTTCTCAGCTTGTGTCCCGCCAAACAACTCGTCCTGTATGGACTGAGGGACCGGTTCCTCATCTAACCCCATAGTGCTCCGTACTGCACTCACCAACTCTTCAATGTAGTTGGATCGCCCGCCAGGGCAGTGGGGTACTTGGTACTGAGCCGGTGTCTTAAAGGGATGTGTCACAGCAGCAGTGATCCGGTCCGTGGCCCTGGGCGTCCAATAAAAAGGGTTTATTTACAGGGGATGATAGAGTTTGTAGTAAAGTGTTCGTGACGCCACCTGTGGTTTCTTGTCAGAGATGACCAGCGCTGCATTGCAGAACCTCTGAGACTGATGGTGTGATGCAGCAGAGTTGGAATAGCTCTCCACAGGCAGAGCTTGTCTCAGGGCAGACAGACGTTGTCGAGAGAGTAGTGGTGCTGGGGAGATGTAGCAGAGTGGAGTGTGTGCCGCAGGAAGAACTTAGGGAGACAGTCAAATGCAGTTTCCAAGGCTTTACTCACAGTTCAGGTGCCGGCAGTACAGATGCCCGCTTGGTGCCACGTCCTCCAGGTGAGGAGTCCAGTCAACTCCCAGGTAGATGGAGAACACCAGTCCAAAAGCACCACGCAAAGCAGTGTCCCAGTCTGGAAGCTGCGGATCCTGTAGGACAACGTGACCCAGGCGTTTCCTTGATCCTATATAGCTTTCCTTCCCGGAGAAGATACTTGCGGTTGTGGCTGTGATCCCTAAAGTTATCACAGCTGTCGACTTGCTAGCTGAGTCCTAAAGTTCTCCACTAGGCTAGGGGCAGAGTACCTTCTGCGACCTGGATACTCTCAGCTGGAGTTCTGGAACGAGCCCCAAGGTTAGCCTTCTGCTCAGCCGTGTCTCTGAGAAATCCCTTTTCCCTTCCAGGGAACCTTCCTTCTTTCTTTCTCTCTGTGAGCAGCTCCTCAGGACTGGAGCATGCTGCAAGGTTGTATCTCTTTCCTCTCTCCTCTATGGGAGAGCTGCCTATATGCGTCCGTCTTCTTCCTCCCCGAAGGGAAGACTCTCCTCTGCTTCCCTCTAGCTCCTGCTCTGACCCACAAGCTCCAACCACCATCTAACACCCTTTGCTAGCTGCAGACATGCTAGAGGAACTCAGCTAGTGTGTTTGATGGATGCAGTGTTGCCAGAGCTAGGTGTAGTGTCTCCATCTTACCTGAAAGGTGGGATACCACATCTCTGGCTGAGATGCAGTACCTCTGTGGCGACTGGACCCTCAGGGGCACCACATATTGAGAAGAGAAAAGATCATTCCTGACCTCAGGGTTTTTGTGAGGTCAAGGATTTTCCCATCTACTAGCGGATGACTCATAAGAGACATCCGATTCAGAGTCAGACAGCTCCACCTGAAATTTCCTCTTTTTGGGGGGTGACGGACCAGGTGAGGGTGGTGGTGGAGGGGGAGTGGTATATGCGGACAGTGAGATCTGAACCTCTTGTTTGACAAGCATGCGTATCTCCTCTATTAGTGAGGGGTGCTCTGTTCTGACAACCTTGTATGTGCAGGCTTGGCATTACTTTTTCTCCAATTAAAGCGGTAACTTAAGGCTACAGATTGCGCATTTGCGTCTGTTAGAGGTTTTATGGGTAGACTTCTCTCCCTGCGAATAGAGTGAGAGAGAGATAAGTAGGTGAACCTAACCCATATCCTCTATGGGGACCCATCCCTGCCACACTTACTGGGGCTGGGGGAGCGCTGGGCTCTGCAGACGCAGGGCTAGACGTACTCTCCATGCTGGGATCAGTCTTACCTGCGACGTCTCCTGGCAGCTTTTATATATAAAATATAAGTGCTGCCCCAGCACTTTCGCTATTAGCCTCCCCTCCCCTCCGGAATCCCAAGCAGGCATCTTCAGCGTGCTTTGCACGCCATTCGGCGCTCCTAGGCCCCCAGCCAGAACCGGAAGTTGCGTGCGTTCCAGTGCTGGAATGCAAGACCCGGAAGTGACGCGCCACCGCTTCCGGGTCCCGAACAGCGTGCTCAGGAGGGGGAGACGCTGGAGAGCTCAGGGAGGCCTCCGGAGAGGGGATCACTGACCCGCTTTACCCCCACAAGGGGACGCAGGTGGACCAGGAGAAGTGGTCCCAGAATCCACGGAGGAGACGGGAGCAGCAAGGAGGAGGAAGGCCAGTCCCCGACCACCACTGCCCGGCAAGTTTCAATGCACAGGTACCACTGCCTCAGCCGGCCACGCAGCGTACCAGGAACCTCTCCATGCCCCATGGGGGACAGGAAGACACTGGCTAATGGGAGGTGGGAGGGGTTTTTAACCTCTTTGTGCTTCCTGTCCCCCATTAGGATATGCTGTTGTGGAAGGCAACTAGAGAAAAAGTCCCATTTGCCATTTAATTTCTCTCGTCCCTCTGAAGTGATCGCACATCAGAGGAGAGAGAAATATGGTCCCCGATCCCCCTCCTGGTACCTTCCGGTGTCACTGGGTCCTCCTGCTTCCCCCCACGGCTGCCAGCATCTTCCGGTAAGAAAATGGAGGGCGCATGCGCAATGCGCATGCTGAGATCTGCCGGCCGGCACCTGGCAACAAAAGGGAGATTTTTCCTATTGGTTCATTTTGGTCACTGTGATAGACCATATCACAGTAATCAAAATAAAAAAAATAGTAAATAAACCCCCCTGTAAGGTTCTGTGTACATGTTCCTGAAACTCAGTTTGTTCGTCAGCCATTTTACTTTCTGTCTTGCTGCAGCTATCTTGCCCTCAGTCAAAATGGAGTTTCCAGCTTGCATGTTCCCGCCCTGATTCTCTCCTTTTGCTTCTTAAGCAGCCACAGCTGAGCAATCAGTGCTTCAGAATCTAGCCTGCAGTGAACCTGTGACCTGACTCCTGAAGCCTTGGACCTTGTACTCCAGCTATTCCTACTGAGGAACTCTGAAGCACTTGTGGACTCTGAACCCTGCTCTTTGAAAGACCCACGTTTGCATGGACTTACGGTAACAGAGAAGAAGATCCTGAACCTGTTGTGGAGAGTGATTGCTGAGCTTAGATTACTCTGGCCTGCTGTGTCTCCTGCTTCTGTGTCCGCAAACTGTGTGACTATTTTTGCCAACTTGTATGAAGTAATACAAGACTTTCTATATCAAACCTGTGACTCCTGTGTTTTCATCGCACCCAAGCACAAGACGCTATATGAACTGTACTACACACATTACAAGATTCTGAAGCCAAACGTTAGTGTCTGCTGGGTCTGGAAAGGCTGTGTCTGCTTTAACTGTGGATATCGGATGTCCAGTTGTACTTTCTGTGATGACAGTGGTTGTGACTTCTCACAACCATTCCAGGTGAGCAATTCCTTTAAGTGTTTTTTTTTCTGCAGTGTTACCACAGGTAAACACTATTGTTTTTTTTTTCTTTTCTCTTTTTTGTCTGCTGTAACTGTGGATATCAGATGTCCGGTTGAACTTCTGTGATGATAGTGGTTGTGACTTCTCACAACCATTCCAGGTGAGCAGTTCCCTTAATTTTTTTTTCTCTCTGCAGTGTTACCACAGGTAAACACTATTGTTTTTTTTTTCTCCTCTCCTCTTCTTCCAGTACTCCTGTCTTAAAAGATCTGGAAAATGGAGGCCCGCATAAAGGAACTTTGCGGAGTGACTGATAATATCCTTGCAGATTTGCAGAATATAAAGACCCGTTTTACAAACCTACAGGACCTCACTAATCACAATTTGCAAGTGTTTGGACAGACTGCCCAGGATTTGCGAGCCAGGATTGAGGTTCTAGAGGGGCGAGTCCAGGCTCCTGCCGTAGCCCCGAGTTCTGGGATTCCCAAGTTGCCCCCTTTTCGTTTTGGCGGTGAACGTGAGAAATTCAGGGGATTTATTAATCAATGCAATCTTTTTTTTTCTGCACATGCTTCACAATTTCCCACTGAACGATCTAAGGTGCTTACTATAATTATGTTGCTTACCAACAAGGCTTTAATGTGGGCAAACCCTCTGATTGAGACTGAGGATGATTGTTTGAATCACCTTGATGATTTTATTTCAGCCATGGGGCAGGTGTTTGATGACCCCAATCGAGGTGCAACAGCTGAAGCAGCCATGTTAGCTTTGCGCCAAGGTAAGCACTCGGTAGCTGAATATGCCTTGGATTTCAGGAGATGGGCCCTTGATACCACCTGGGACAGTTCCGCCAAAAAATCTATTTTTCGAAAGGGGTTATCTCCACTGATTAAGGATGAACTTGCTCGTGCCGACCCTCCCACTGCGTTAGGTGACTTTATTAACTACTGCATCCGTATTGATACTCGTCTGACTGAACGCAGGCAAGAGAGATGGTTTGAAAGCAATCGCACTAACCTTTTCCTACCTTCCTCTCCAGCTAAGGAACCTTTGAGTAGGATTACACGGGAACCTGAACCTGAACCCATGCAGGTAGACTCTTTACAACGACGGGTTAGTGATGCACGCAAGGAACATCGTTTTAAGGAGAATCTATGTTTCTATTGTGGTAAGTCAGGGCACTTCATTATAAACTGCCCCAGCCGTTCTCGTAAGACTACTGCAGCACTCATTCACTGTGAGTGTTGCGAGAGGGGATCTGTCAGGTCCGAGCCTCAGGCTCCAGAGAGATCTGCAGCAACAGATCTTGATTTCTCGGACTTAAACTCCGTTACCTCTGAGGACGTTGACTGTGTAAACGCTGCCATTTTTCAAGTTTCCTCAGCGGTGTCCCAGCTGAGTTGTAAGAAAAACAATTCTCATTGCTTTCTTTCCATCAAACTCTGGGTTGACTCAACTTGGGTGTCTAGCTCTGCTATGATCGACTCAGGGGCAAGTGGAAATTTTATGGATGTCTCCTTTGCTCTGAAACAGGGGATACGTTCAGTGAAGAAGGCTACTCCAGTACAGATGGAAACTGTGGATGGCTCCCTGCTGACCTCTGGACCAGTGGATCAGGAAACAGAGCCTTTGAGGGTTCTTATGGGTAAAGATCATTAAGAGAAACTGTCCTTTATGCTTATCTCTTCTCCCCACTTTCCCATTATTCTAGGGCTACCATGGCTGCAGGCTCAGAATCCTACCATTAACTGGGAGACCAAGGAATTACACTTTCCAGAGAAACAGATGAGTCCAAAAGTTTCAGCTTGCTCTGTTCCTAAAGGAACCATGTCAGTCCCTGAACTACCAGCTGTATACCAGGACTATGTGGATTTATGTGACAAGAAGAACGCTGACCAGCTTCCTCCTCACCGTCCATATGATTGTCCAATTGAATTATTGCCTTGAGCAGAGATACCTTTTGGTAAGATCTACCCCCTGGCGGGGCCCGAGCTAAAGGCTTTAAAGGATTACATAGATGAAAATCTAGCTAAGGGCTTCATACGCCCCTCTTCATCTCCTGCAGGTGCACCCATCTTCTTTGTAAAGAAGAAAGATGGATCTCTGAGACCCTGCATAGACTATAGGGAACTCAATAAGGTTACTATTAGAAACCGTTATCCATTGCCTTTAATCCCTGAGTTATTGGAGAGAGTGTGACATGCCAAAATTTTCTCTAAACTAGATCTTCGTGGGGCCTATAACTTAGTCCGTATTAGACCTGGGGATGAATGGAAGACTGCATTCAGGTCACGCTATGGACACTTTGAATATCTAGTTATGCCTTTTGGTCTGAGTACCGCCCCAGCCACTTTCCAACACTTGGTGAATGACATCTTCAGGGATCTCCTAGATACATTCGTGGTGATTTATTTGGATGATATTCTAATTTTTTCTAACTCCACAGAGGAACATCATGGACATGTGAGAATGGTCTTGGAACGTCTAAGACAAAATCATCTTTACATCAAACTTGAAAAGTGTGAATTCCATAGGACCGAAATTCAATTTCTGGGGTATGTACTGTCTACACAAGGAATTAGTATGGATGGAAGCAAAACCCAAGCCATCAAGGATTGGCCAAGTCCTAGAAATGTGAAGGAGGTACAGCGCTTCATCGGGTTTGCCAACTTCTATAGACGTTTCATTAGAAATTTCTCGGAGGTAGTGTCACCTATCACCCAACTTACCCGGAAAGAGTCTAGGTTCTCCTGGACTCCCCAAGCCCAGGAAGCATTTTCCCGTCTAAAAGATAAATTTACCACTGCACCTATCCTAGTACATCCCAACCCCGAGCTTGCCTTCATAATAGAGGTGGATGCTTCAGACTGTGCCGTTGGAGCTATACTCTCTCAGAGAACAGGTGAGAAGAATGTCTTGCATCCCTGTGCTTTCTTTTCCCAGCAGTTGTCTTCGGCTGAGAGGAACTACGATGTGGGCAATAGAGAGTTGTTGGCCATTATTGCCGCCTTCAAAGAATGGAGACACCTTCTTCAGGGTGCTGCACAGCAAATAGTCGTCCTGACAGACCATCGTAACCTTGAATTTATCAGGTCGGCTAAGTGCCTGACTCCTCGCCAGGCTCGCTGGAATCTTTTCTTAAACCAATTTAATTTTATCATTTCTTATAGAACAGGATCGCGCAATGGAAAGGCTGATGCACTCTCTAGGATTTACTCAGCAGAAACACGTCCAATTACTCCTCCTAAGACTATTCTTCCTGACTCTAGATTCCTAGGAGTGATTCATAATCAAGACCTACTTAAAGACATCAAGGAAGCATACCATGCGGATTCCTTTTTGGCACAACCCCCAAGGGACGTAAGTCTTGTCTTTAAGAATGGTGTGTGGATTCAGGGACAACGCCTGTATATTCCTGAAACAGTCAGATTGAGAGTATTGCAACTCATTCACGATTCCAAGATAGCTGGGCATAGAGGAATTCTAAAGACACAGGAATTTCTTTCTCGTTTCTTTTGGTGGCCCACTTGCAGGAAGGATGTTTTAAACTATGTCACTTCATGTGAAGTCTGTGCAAGATGCAAAACACCTCGCTCCTCACCAACTGGTCTGTTACAGCCTCTTCCCACCCCGTCCCGCCCGTGGGGATCCATTTCTATGGACTTCATTGTGGAGTTACCAACCTCTCAAGGGAAGAACACCATTCTAGTAGTGGTTGACCGTCTAACAAAGGCAGCTCATTTTATCCCTTGTGTCGGCTTACCCACTGCAAAACAGACATCAGATTTGATGATTAAAGATGTGTTTCGCTTACATGGAGTACCGGATGAGGTTATTTCGGATCGAGGGGTGCAATTCACTTCTAGGTTTTGGCAAAATTTCTGTGCAGCATTGGACATTAAAGTAAACCTTTCTTCTGCTTTTCATCCCCAGACTAATGGACAGACCGAACGAACCAATCAAACCCTGGAGCAGTATCTCCGCTGCTTTATCTGCCACCTACAGGATGATTGGGTGGATCTACTTCCATTAGCTGAGTTCTCTTATAACAACTCTCAGAGTGCCTCCACTAAGCAGTCTCCTTTTTACTCTAATCTAGGTTATCATCCTAACATTCTACCACGATTTCCCATAGAAACGCCTTTACCAGCAGTGGCTGAAAGAATCACGTCTTTACAGAAGAATATGGATCTTCTAAAGGAGAATCTGGAATCGGCTCAGGAAAGGTACAAGAAAGCAGCAGATAAATTTCGTAAACCTGCACCAGCTTTCAAGGTAGGAGACTTGGTCTGGCTGTCAACCAGAAATCTTAAGTTAAGGATTCCATCGTCTAAGTTGGGACATAAGTACATTGGACCCTATAAAATCAGTAAAATTATAAGTGCCGTTGCTTGTCGTCTTCAACTGCCCAGAACTATGAGAATCCACCCTGTCTTTCATGTATCCCTACTAAAGGCTGCGACACCCAATACGTTTCCTGGACGTTCTTCTCCTTGCCCTGACCCAGTGCTAGTCGATGGTCAGGAAGAATTTGTGGTGGAAAGGATTTTAGATTCCAGGTTGTATAGAAATCAGTTACAATATCTGATTAAATGGCAGGGCTACCCAGTGGAGGACAACTCATGGGAACCAGTCAATAACGTTAATGCTCCTCGCTTGCTCCGTCAGTTTCATCAGAGGTACCCACACAAGCCTGGTCTGAGGTCATCCGGAGGTTGTCCCTAAGGGGGGAGTAATGTAAGGTTCTGTGTACATGTTCCTGAAACTCAGTTTGTTCGTCAGCCATTTTACTTTCTGTCTTGCTGCAGCTATCTTGCCCTCAGTCAAAATGGAGTTTCCAGCTTGCATGTTCCCGCCCTGATTCTCTCCTTTTGCTTCTTAAGCAGCCACAGCTGAGCAATCAGTGCTTCAGAATCTAGCCTGCAGTGAACCTGTGACCTGACTCCTGAAGCCTTGGACCTTGTACTCCAGCTATTCCTACTGAGGAACTCTGAAGCACTTGTGGACTCTGAACCCTGCTCTTTGAAAGACCCACGTTTGCATGGACTTACGGTAACAGAGAAGAAGATCCTGAACCTGTTGTGGAGAGTGATTGCTGAGCTTAGATTACTCTGGCCTGCTGTGTCTCCTGCTTCTGTGTCCGCAAACTGTGTGACTATTTTTGCCAACTTGTATGAAGTAATACAAGACTTTCTATATCAAACCTGTGACTCCTGTGTTTTCATCGCACCCAAGCACAAGACGCTATATGAACTGTACTACACACATTACACCCCCCCTTTATCTCCCCCTTAGTTAGGGAAAAATAATAAAATAAAGAAAATATATTTATTTCCATTTTCCCATTAGGGTTAGAGTTAGGCTAAAATGAGTTGGGATAAAGTTAGGGTTAGAATTAGGATTAGGGTTGAGATTAGGGTTAGCGGTGTGTTGTTGTTAGGTTTGTGGTTAGGGTTATGGTTGGGATTAGGGTTATGTTTGGGATTAGGGTTAGAGGTGTGTTGGGGTTAGGATTAGGGTTAGGGGTATGTTGGGGTTAGGGTTGGAGTTAGAATTGTTTTTTTTTCTCTGTTTAGGCACTTCAGGGGTCTACAAACGTGATATGGCGCTACCATTGATTCCAGCCAATTTTGCATTCAAAAAGTCAAACGGTGCTCCCTCCCATCTGAGCTCTGCTGTGCGCCTAGCAGTAGTTTACCTCCACATATGGGGCATCAGCATAGTCAGGACAAATTGCACAACAACTTTGGGGGTCTAATTTCTCCTGTTACCCTTGGGAAAATAAACAATTTGGAGCTAAAATATAATTTTTGTGGAAAAAATATGATTTTTTATTTTCACGGCTCTGCGTGGGGGATCAAAGTGCTCACCACACATCTACATAAGCTCCTTGGAGGGGTCTAGTTTTTAAAATGTGGTCACTTGTAGGGGTTTCTGCTGTTTAGGCACATCAGGGGCTCTGCAAAAGCAACATGACGCCCGCAGATCATTCCATCAAAGTCTGCATTTCAAAACGGCGCTCCTTCTCTTCCGAGCTCTGCGATGTGCCCAAACAGTGGTTCCCCCCTACATATGGGGTATCAATGTTCTCAGGACAAATTGCACAACAACTTTTGTGGTCCAAATTCTCCTGTTACTCTTGTGAAAGTAAAAATTTGGGGGTGAAAATATAATTTTTGTGGAAAAAAATGATTTTTTATTTTCATGGCTCTGCGTTATAAATTTCTGTGAAGCACTTGGGGATTCAAAGTGCTCACCACACGTCTAGATAAGTTCCTTCGGGGGTCTAGTTTCCAAAATGGGGTCACTTGTGGGGGGTTTCAACTGTTTAGACAAATCAGGGGCTCTGCAAATGTAACATGGCGTCTAATCTTGTTACACCAGGTCCAGGTTCTGGCCCCTCACCCGCTCCTGCTCCCAAGGCTGTCTCTGTACAGCTGCGAGATCCCTGTCTGGATCCTCACTCTCTGTCTGTCCCTCGGCGTCCTGCTGCTGCTCTCTCCCCTACTTCCTGGCACGCTGCCAGCAGGCCTCCAGGGAGAATGCTTAGGACGCGAGCGCGTCTCACTCTGCTCTCTTAAAGGGACAGCGTGCATTTTTTGAAAATATCAATTAACCAATGGCAGCGCACTGATTACTATATCTGGCCACTCCCCATAGGGGGAGTGCCGGAGCAACGAGTATCTACTCTTGCTAATCCCGGTTCTGTCCTTGCTCTGTCTGTGCTGTTATAGCATTCCGTTTGGCAATCTGCTTATACTGTTTGTTTCTACAGAATATCAGTGACCTGTTGTTCGACTATCCTAGATGACAATCCGTACCTATACACTTAAGTGCCATCCCGTTCCGCCACTCACCATCCAAAACCAGTGGACACAGCTAAAGTTCCTACCATCTACCTGGAACCTGACCATCTTCGCCAGAGCCAGCTTCACCTCACATACCCGGTGCCCGCCGGTCTGCTCCACAATATCTGTAATACCTGTTTATCCGTTTGTCCCGCTGGGACAGCTGCCACGTGTCCGGGGTCTAACTGGAGATAGCACCTGTGTCCCCCTGTTATTCCATTCTGGTTCTGTTCGAGGGACCTTACTATGGATACCTGGGGCTAACTAGTTACGCCCCCTTCTGAGCCCCTGGACCATGGTCTCGAAGTTCCACTCAAAAATTAAAAAACGAATGTGAACTTCATCACCTGCGCCTCCACTTCCATTCGTTACAGATCTCAATTCCAGCCAATTCCACATTGAAAAAGTCAAACGGCGCTCCTTCCCTTCCGAGCTCTGCCGTGCGCCAAAATAGTGGTTTACCTCCACATATGGGGTATCGCGTACTCAGGATAAATTGCACAACAACTTTGGGGGTCTAATTTTTCTTGTTACCCTTGTGAAAATAAAAGTTTGGGGGCGAAAAGATCATTTTTGTGGAAAAAAATATGTTGTTTTTTTTTCACTGCTCTGCGTTATAAAGTTCTGTGAAGCACTAAGGGGTTCAAAGTGCTCACCACACATCTAGATAAGTTCCTTAAGGCATCTAGTTTCCAAAATGGTGTCACTTCTGGGGGGGTTTCCACTGTTTAGGCACATCAGGGGCTCCTAAACACGACATGACATCCAATCTCAATTCCAGCCAATTCTGCATTGAAAAAGTGGCTTACCCGACATATCGGGTATCGTCGTATTCAGGATAAATTTCACAACAAATTTTGTGATTCATTTTGTCTTTTTACACTTGTGAAAATAAAAAAATGGTTCTGAAATAAAATGTAAAAAAAAAAGTGAAATGATAATTTTTTCCTTCCACATTGCTTCAGTTCCTGTGAAGCACATAAAGGGTTAATAAACTTCTTGAATGTGGCTTTGAGCACCTTGAGGGGTGCAATTTTTAGAATCGTGTCACTTTTGGGTATTTTCTCTCATGTACACCCTTGAAAGTGACTTTAAATGTGATGTGGTCCCTAAAAAAATAGTTTTGCAAATTTTGTTGTAAAATTGAGAAATCGCTGGTCAACTTTTAACCCTTATAACTTCCTAACAAAAAAAAAATTTGTTTCCAAAATTGTGCTGATGTAAAGTAGACATGTGGGAAATGTTAGTTATTAACTATTTTGTGTGACATATCTCTGATTTAAGAGCATAAAAATTAAAATTTGAAAATTGCAAAATTTTAAACATTTTCCCCATATTTCCGTTTTTTTCATAAATAAACGCAAGTTATATTGAATAAATTTTACCATTAACATGAAGTACAATATATCATGAAAAAAATCTCAGAATCAGCGGGATCCATTAAAGCGTTCGAGTTATAACCTCATAAAGTGACATGATTTGAAAAGGGTGATTTAGTGTGATGACCCGAAAGTCAGTAGGCTAGGCTCTGATAAGTGCAAATGGGTCCGAAAGAAACAGGGGAAAGGGCCTGAAAGAAATGGTTCAGTGAAAATGAAGTAGAGATGCTGGAATGGCTACCACAGTCTCCAGACCTCATCCTAATCAAACACTTGTGGGTAGAATTGAAGAAAAAACTGTATACATACCCAATTTGATATAGGAAAGATCTTCGTACCGTGTTAGCCAGTAGATAGAAAAATATTTAGACTTGAGAGTCCTCAGTGGTTGATACCTTTTAATGGCTAACTGAAAAGATGGTAACAAATTGCAAGCTTTCGAGACTACTCAGGTCTCTTCATCAGGCAAAGACTAATACAACATCTGAAGAATCACATATTTATACACAAGAGGACACAGGAATAATGCAATAGGTAAGACAAGTGACGTGAAGCAGAACTGTCATTATGGCAGAGGGATGAACATAAATATTGGAACAGTTCATAGATAAGGAGTGAAAGTTTTATTACCCTCTGATTGGAGTTTGCTATTGTGTTTTGATGCCCCTAGAAGGTCAGAGAAGCAGATTCCTTAATTGATGTACACAGACATGAATCCGTGTGATATATTCATTCCAGCACTAAGAGTGTCAAAGGTCATCATAAGTTTATATTCCCAAACCTTTCTATCTTTCTCAGATTTGAAGTTAGATTTTAATACAAGTAATTCCATGTCCATCATGCTATGACCGGGCATACAAAAGTGTTTTGCCACAGGTAAATCCATTCTTTTTTCTCTTATTGTGTGGCGATGAGAATTCATCCTTGTTCTCAGTTTTCGCCCGGTCTCCCCCACATACAGACCCCCAGTTGGACATTTCGTACAAATAATTAGGTACACCACATTAGATGTGATGCAGCTGAAAGTACCTGGGATCTTGTAGTCCTGATGGGAGTTGGGGATCTTTATCTTGTCCGTGGTCATTATAGATGCACAGGTTTTGCATTTCTTCTTGTTGCAAGGAAAGGTTCCTGCAGCTGTTGGTGAGGACAGGGAGCTTCTGACAATGATGCTTCTTAGATTTGGGGGCTGCCTAAAACATAGTAGTGGGGGGTCTGGAAATATGGATTGTAATCGGGCATCTTTTTGTAGTAAAGGTTGTAGTTTCCGTGCAGCTCCCCTTAGCATCTCCAGATTTGGATTGTAGGTGACCACTAGAGGCACCCGGTTATTTTCTTCTTTAGCTTTGTAATGTAGCAGGTGATTCCTTGATATTCTGGTGGCTCTTGTAATTTGGTTTTCAATTGTTCTTGGATGGTAGCCCTGGTTCAAAAAGGTCTTTCTGAGGCGAATAAGGTGTTCATCTCTATCCATAGGGTTGGAACATATACGATTGTATCTGATGGCTTGGCTGTAGACAATAGAGTTTTTTATGTGTTTTGGATGGAAACTGTCCCATTTAAGGTATGTTGGACGATCGATTGGCTTCTGATACAGGGATGTCTCTATTTCATTGTTCTTTAGCTTAATGGTGGTGTCTAAAAAGTTCATTTCAGTGCTGGAGTAGTTAAGTGTTAAGTTGATGGTGGGATGAAATTGGATGAACTGTTCATGGAACGTCTTTAGCTGTTGTTCAGACTCCGTCCAGATAATTAAAATGTCATCAATGTAGCGGTAGTAGGCCCGAGGCCTGATGGGACATGAGGACAAAAATTTGCTTTCAAGCTTGGCCATGAAAAGATTTGCATACTGTGGAGCCATTTTACTTCCCATAGCTGTGCCAGTCTCCTGAAGATAGATCTTGTTGTCAAATTCAAAGTAATTGTGGGTGAGGATGAATTTTGTGAGTTTCACCACAGAATCAGCATCATTCCCGGTGTTTCCCATGAAGACTTTGCAGGCATTTAATCCATCCTGGTGTGGGATATTAGAGTACAAAGATTCCACATCCATGGTGGC
Source organism: Oophaga sylvatica (assembly GCA_033576555.1). Classification (NCBI taxonomy): domain Eukaryota; kingdom Metazoa; phylum Chordata; class Amphibia; order Anura; family Dendrobatidae; genus Oophaga; species Oophaga sylvatica. The sequence continues at coordinate 688,955,617 of JARQOD010000001.1, read as the reverse complement.
CAGGATGGTTCCTTCTGGTAGGGGACCTATTGCTGCTAGTTTATTCAGTAGGTCAGTTGTGTCCTGAATGTAGCTGGGTGTATCCTTTACCAGGGGTTTAAGAATACCCTCTACCCATCCAGATACCTGCTCAGTAAGGGTGTCCACACATGAAATAATCGGCCTCCCTGGATTCCCAGCTTTGTGGATTTTGGGAAGCATGTAAAACGTCCCTGTTCTTGGACTTTCTGGTATCAGGTCATCAGCTCTTATGGATTTGTCAGACAGACAAGATACCAACTTGCTTAGTTCCTTGTAATAGTCCTGTGTAGGGTCCGACTCCAGTTTTCTGTAGTAGCGTGTGTCCGTAAGTTGTCTGTTTGCTTCCTTCATATAGTCTGATGTGTTCATCATGACTATTGCACCTCCCTTGTCAGCAGGTTTAATGATGATTTCTTTGTTAGTTTTCAGAGACTGTATGGCCTTTCTCTCCTGGGCACTGATGTTGGAGGCTTGTCTCTTGTTGGTGGCTATGATGGTGGATTTTATCAAATGTCTGAATGAGTCTATATATTTATCCAAATGAGGGTTACGTCCAGGTGGAGGTGTCCAGTCTGACCTCTTCTTGGTTGTTGGGATCCCTTTTCCTTCAGTCCGAGTGTTTTCTGAATCTTCTGTATCATTGAAGTATTCCCTCAGGCGCAGTCTCCTGAAAAAATGTTCCTTATCACTGCAGAGTTCGGTTTTATCCAGGGCCTTAGTAGGACAAAATGAGAGTCCTCTAGAAAGCACGGCAAGCTCCACTTTGTTGGGTTTGTAATCTGAGAGATTGATGACACAGTTAGATGCTTTTGTGTCTGGAATGGAGTGGTTGTCAGAGTTGTCAGGTTTTGGTTTTGTTTTGTATCTGTTTGTATAGAGTCCGGAATGGAGGCGCAGTCTGTGTAGTTTCTTTTCCTTGTTTTGAATCAGAAAGGTCCGTAGTTTGTTATAGTATTGTTGTAATTTTTGCTCTGTGCTTTCTGTAAGTGTTTTCCTCAAAGTTTCAAATTGCCCTTGGACTTTACTCCTTATTCTGTAGCAGACATGCAAAAGATGGTTCCTTAGTCGTTCAGAAGTCCTGTGACAAAGGTTTTGTGCATAATGGGTATTGTAGGTGTGAAGAATTGGGTTTGTAATCCAGAGTCCTTTGGGAATTAGATTCTCCTTTTTGCATTTAGATAAGAAAAAAATGTCGCTGTCCATTTGTGCGCGTTTCTTCAGAAGTGGTTTTAGTTCCATAAAGATGCGGTACATTCTGGTATCCTCCATTTTGATATAGGAAAGATGTGTATCTTCGTACCGTGTTAGCCAGTAGATAGAAAAATATTTAGACTTGAGAGTCCTCAGTGGTTGATACCTTTTAATGGCTAACTGAAAAGATGGTAACAAATTGCAAGCTTTCGAGACTACTCAGGTCTCTTCATCAGGCAAAGACTAATACAACATCTGAAGAATCACATATTTATACACAAGAGGACACAGGAATAATGCAACAGGTAAGACAAGTGACGTGAAGCAGAACTGTCATTATGGCAGAGGGATGAACATAAATATTGGAACAGTTCATAGATAAGGAGTGAAAGTTTTATTACCCTCTGATTGGAGTCTGCTATTGTGTTTTGATGCCCCTAGAAGGTCAGAGAAGCAGATTCCTTAATTGATGTACACAGACATGAATTCGTGTGATATATTCATTCCAGCACTAAGGGTGTCAAAGGTCATCATAAGTTTATATTCCCAAACCTTTTTATCTTTCTCAGATTTGAAGTTAGATTTTAATACAAGTAATTCCATGTCCATCATGCTATGACCGGGCATACAAAAGTGTTTTGCCACAGGTAAATCCATTCTTTTTTCTCTTATTGTGTGGCGATGAGAATTCATCCTTGTTCTCAGTTTTCGGCCGGTCTCCCCCACATACAGACCCCCAGTTGGACATTTCGTACAAATAATTAGGTACACCATATTAGATGTGATGCAGCTGAAAGTACCTGGGATCTTGTAGTCCTGATGGGAGTTGGGGATCTTTATCTTGTCCGTGGTCATTATAGATGCACAGGTTTTGCATTTCTTCTTGTTGCAAGGAAAGGTTCCTGCAGCTGTTGGTATACATACCCAAGTGAGTCGACCAGTATGCACCAACTTTGGAACGTGTAGAAGAGACCTGAGATCAAATTTCAGTCAACACGTTTGAATCTGACCGAAAGCATGCCCACAAGGATTCAGGCAGTGTTGAAAGCAAAAGGTGGATTTACAAAATACTAACAAAATAATAAAAATTTAACCCCTTAGGGATGAAGCCACTTTGTAGGTTAATGGCCAGTTTTTACAATTCTGACCATTGTCACTTTATGTGTTTATTAGAGATGAGAGACTTTGCCTCCGGAAGGGTCGAGTTGGGATTTCGGTTGGCTCGACTTTTCCAAAAGTCGAGTCAAACGAAGTCAGCAGACTATCGGAAAAAGTCGAGTCGGAGTCGGAAACCTGACCCCAATGCAAGTAAATGGGGAATAAAAGTCGCCAGTGAGTGGAGGACAGTAAACACACCTACAGTGCCCATTTCAATGCCAAGGACATCAAGTCTTATTACTTAAGCTTGTCAACCTTAATTTACTTTATAATAATAGTAACGCATTTAAAACTGGGGGTTATTTGGCTAAAGTTGTGGGGGGGGCAGGGCTGGCTCCACGTTTTCGTGAGCCTGGGTGAAAGAGTCTCAGTGGGCCCCTTTAACACATACCACAATTCATGATGCTCCGATACGGCAGAGAAATATAGGTATAGTACAATGCCAAATACTTCACTTCTTACATTACATGAGTGATATCTATTGTAAATTCTACAGTAGCTCAAAAACTGGACAGTATAATCTTCCATACAGTATTATGGGCATCACATAGTGTGCCATACAGAATAATGAGCCCCATATATTGCTCTATACAGAATAATGAGCCCCATATATTGCTCCATACAGAATAGGCCCCATATGTGCTCCATATGATGCTCCATATAAAGGGCCCTATATGATGCCCCATAAATAATGAACCCCATATGATGCTCTAGTATATGATGGGCCCCATATATGATGCTCCAGTGTATGATGAGCTCCATATAATGCTCCAAATATAATAGTCCCCATATATAATGCTCCATATATAATGGGCTCCATGTGATGCTCCAGTATATAATGGGCCCCATATATGATGTTCCAGTGTATAATGAGCCCATATATGATGCTCCAGTGTATAATGGGCCCCGTACATGATGCTTCAGTGCATGATGGGCCCCATTTATAATGTTCCACTGTATGATGGGCCCCATATATGATGCTCCAGTGTATGATGCGCCCCATTTATAATGCTCCAGTGTATAATGGGCCCTATCTATGATGCTCAAGTGTATGATGGGCCCCATATATAATTCTCCAGTGTATAATGCTCCCCATATATTGCTCCAAACATTAAAAAAAATGAAATACCTCTCCTCGCAGAGCACTGCTCTACTCTCAACTTCTCATCGTCGCCATCTTCCAGCTCTCTGCACTGTGACTGTTCAGGCAGAGGGCGCACAGACGTGACATCGGGCTCTCTCACCTGAATGTCACTGTCAGGAAACGCGGAAGACGTCACGGGGTGGAGCAGGGAGGGGTAAGTATTGCAAGTGCTAGGGCCCTGAGCAAGCAGGGGGGCCCACTCATGGGAACCTGCACTGGCACAGGGCCCCTCATAGTACGCTGGTGTCTCTGACGGCGAGTGGGTCCCCCACCTGCTCAGGGCCCCGGCACTTGCCCGGGTGTGTCAGGTGCTGACGCAGGCCCTGGGGGGGGGGAAACAGCCCGGTTAGGGAGGTGGAAAAACTGGCATATGTTGAAGTGTAGGCTGGACGTTCAGCAGCTGCAAATGGAGGAATTGGAGAAGTCGGAGGAAGAGGAGGACAAAGCGAGCCATTTTGCTGGCAACATATGTGTCATCAGGGGAAGGTGGTACAAAATCCTTTGAAACCCAGGCATGGTTCATTTTAATGAAGGTGAGATCACCTACATTTTGGGTTGACAGCCGGGTTCTTCTTTCTGTTAGGATTGATCCAGCAGCACTGAAGACTCTTTCTGATAGCACACTACCAGCAGGGCAAGCGAGCTCCTGTAAGGCATATTGTGCCAATTCAGGCCAGGTGTCCAGTTTACAGGCCCAGTAGTCAAAGGTGAATGAACTGTGAGGGAGAACATCGATAGGGGAGGAGAGGTAATTTTGAACCATAGTTGACAACTGCTGTCTCCTGTCTGTTGCAATCGATTCAGTATTACCAGTCATGTGAGCGTTACTCGAGAAATCAGACCACAACATGGATAAAAAACCCATCTCCAACGTCACTTTGGCTGTGTGCACCACGAACACCTCTTCCATTTGGCCCAGTACGGCTCGTGGTAGAACCTGCACCACTGCTGTGTACTGGGAATGCCTCTAACAAACGGTTTACCAGAGTTGCTTGTTTGTTCACCAATATTAGCTCTAGGTTCTCCTGTGGCATGATGTTCTGTAATTTGCCTTTGTAGCGTGGATGCTGGCCAACCAGTAGTCGTCATCCTTCATAATTTTGGCAATGCGGGGGTCCATTTTTTAGGATCCACAAGACATAATCACACATTTGGGCCTTTGTTCCAAGTGTCAATGATGCACTGCCAGTGGTGGGTGGAGAAGCACTTTCTGCCAAATCCACTTCCCTCCAGTCACGCACAAACCCTGTACCTGACCTTGGCAAGCGAACATTTTCTCTTGCCCCTGAGAAGCATCCTCCTCCCCAAAATAATCATCCCCCTCATCCTCCTCCTACTCTTCCTCTTCTTCCTCCACCTCGTCCAGGACAGTTCCCTGAGCAGACAATGCCCGACTGTCATCAAGGCTTCCCTCCTGCTACTCCTCCTCCGCTGCAGACGCCTGATCCTTAATGTGTGTCAAAGTTTGCATGAGAAGATGCATAAGTGAGATGCTCATGCTTATGATGGTGTCGTCTGCGCTTACCAGCCGTGTGCATTCCTCAAAACACTGAAGGACTTTACAGAGGTCTTTCAGCTTTGACCACTGCACACCCGACAACTCAATGTCTGCCCTCAAACTGCCTGCCCGTGTATCCTCCCACAAATGCATTTCAGCCTGCCTCTGTTCGCACAGCCTCTCAACCATGTGCATGGTGGAGTTCCACCTTGTTGCAACGTCTATGATTAGGTGGTGCTTGGGGAGGTGGAGCGACAGATGTACGAGCATAGTCTTCGCACCTTATGGAGCAGGACTGGTAACTCTGGATAATTATTTATGAAGCACTGCACCACCAGGTTCAAGGTGTGAGCCAGGCAAGGTATGTGTCTGAGTTTTGGAAGGGCTATGGCCGCCACAAAATTACGGGGGTTATCACTGACTACCTTACCTGGCTCAAGATGTAGACTGCCCAGCCATGACTCAGTTTCTCGCTGCAAGTAGTCGGCCAGTACCTCCGCGGTGTGTCTGTTGTCGCCCAAAGACATCATCTTTGAAACAGCCTGCTGACGCTTACCACTATCTGTTCGATAGTGGGACACCTCGCGTACAACACTGGCAGCTGCGGATGAAGTGCTCATGCGACTGCGCTCTGTCGACAAGCTTTTGCTTATGGAGGAGGGGGAGGAGGGTCGAACGCCTACAGCCAACTGTTGCCTAACCCGTGGGCTAGGCAGCACTGTCCCACCGCCGCTGTGCCCTGTGGACCCTGCATCCACCACATTAACCCAGTGCGCAGTGATGGACACGTAACGGCCTTGGCCATGCCTACTGGCCCATGCATCTGTTGTGAGGTGCACCTTTCCACTCACTGATTGTTTGAGTGCATGGACAATGCGGTCTTTCACATGCAGGTGGAGGGCAGGGATGGCTTTTCTAGAAAAGAAGTGCCGACTGGGTAGGTCATAGCGTGGGACAGCGTAGGTCATGAGCTCTTAGAATGCTGCACTTTCAACCAAACGGAAGGGCATCATCTCTAATGAGATCAGTTTGGCAATGTAGGCGTTCAAAGCCAGTGTACGAGGAAAATGAGTACTTTCTTTTCCTACTCAGAGTGTCTGCTAGGGTGAGCTGGACTTGAGAGCTGCATATGGGGGAACTAGCGGTGGACATGGCGGACTGAGAGGGGGTTGGTGATGGTGATGATGGTCGTGACGATGGCCTAGATTCAGTCTTTTGTTGGAAAAACATTGGGATTCCCTGACTGCTTTGGCCTTGCGACGACACCTCAACATTTCTTGCTGATGGCGTGCTTACCGGTGGACTTACAGTGGGGAAAGCGATGTAGCGTTGCTGGCTACCTTCAGTCGGAGCATGTGCACGTGTGCTACTTGAGGTTTTGAAGTCCGTCCACACTTGCAAGTGCATGGTGTTTAAATGTCTAAGCGTGCAACTGGTATTCAAATTTCTGAGATTTTTCCCTCGGCTAAAGGTCCTTCCGCACTTCTTACAGATAACCTTTGCCTCATCAATAGGATTTTGGTCAAAAAAGTGCCACACTGCACTCTTCCTACAATGGGAAAACTTTTCAGGGCTTGCCCACTGTACTGTTTACCTACTCCCAGAAAAGGGAGTCTTCCAGGCCTTCTGGAGCCAGACGATGACGCATGCTCAACACCTCCTGCCTTAGGTGCTATTGTGCTTTTGGCACTACCAGCAGATGCACCACCACCACCATCAATACCAGCTGGCCCCCCCCGCCCACGTCCGCGGCCTCTTCCACCATACTTCCTCATGTTTGGGAAAATGTACCAAAATTACCAGCAGATATATGGTACTGTATGAGGAGCTTACAGCTGTATATGGTGTAGGGGAAAATTTAAATCTCCGTATATATTTCCGAAGTCACACACAGACGCTCACTCAGTATGGATTTGACCATAATACAAAGAGCAGATATACGGTACTGTATCAGAAGCGGACAGCTGTATACGGTTTTGGGGAAAATTTAAATCTCCGTATATATTTCCGGAGTCACACACAGATAGTCAGCATGGATTTGTCCGTGATACCAGCCGGTACACGGTAGTGTGTGAGGAGCGTACAGCTCTATATAGTGTGAGAAAAATGAACGCTCAGTAACTGTGCTGAAAAAAAGAATAAAAGTATTGCTGTGTAAAAAGCAGTCTGCACAGCAGTGTACACACAGCTATCAGACAGCCTAATAACCAGCGCTGCTGCACACAAGAAAATCCTCCCCTGTCTCTGCACACTAACTGTACAGCACAATTGCCATCAGCACAAGCACAGAAGAACTTCTCTTTACAGCCCTAACTCTCTACCTACTGATAAACAGCGTCAGCAACCTCTCCCTACTGTTAAGATCAGCAGAAGTGAAATGGCGGTCGGCGCTCAGGGATTTTATAGACACTATGACGCCCCCCAAAGCAAGCCAATCACTGCAATGCCCTTCTCTAAGATGGTGGTGGACGCTGCCCATGTCATCTCGTTGCCACAGTGAAAGTCCTTGCTCATTGGCTGAAAAAAGGCGCCTGAAAGCATTCTGGGAAAACGGACTTTGGCGCTCATTTTGCAGACCGCATGGCCGACTGCACGCTATGGTCGTGTTTCGGCCAACGAAACCCGACTTTGCCGAAAGTCGGCGACTTATGAATCTGACCGACCTGTTTCGCTCAACTCTAGTGTTTATAATTCTGGAACGCTTCAACGGATCCCACTTATTCTTATACTGCTTGTTTTCGTGACATATTGTACTTTATGATAGTGGTAACATTTCTTCAAATTTACTTGTGCTTATTTGTAAAAAAAATAGTAAATTTGTCAATTTTCAAACTTTTAATTTTTAAGCACCTAAATCAGAGCGTTATGTCACACAAAATAGTTAATAAATAACTTTTCCCACATGTCTACTTTACATCAGCACAATTTTTGAAACTTTTTTTTTAGTAGGAAGTTATAAGGGTTAAAACTTGACCAGTGATTTCTCATTTTTCCAACAAAATTTACAAAACCATTTATTTTTAATGACCACCTCACATTTGAAGTCACTTTGGGGGCCTATATGACAGAAAATACCCAAAAGTGACACCATTCTAAAACCTACACCCTTCAAGGTGTTCAAAACCACATTCAAAAAGTTTATTAACCCTTTAGGTGCTTCACAAGAATTGAAGCAATGTGGAAGGAAAAAATGAACATTTAACTTTTCTGCACAAAAATTTTACTTCGGACACAATTTTTTTTATTTTGTCAATGAACCACAATATTTGATGTGCAATTTCTCCTGAGTACACCGATACACCATGTGTGGATGAAGACCACTCTTTAGGCGCACAGTAGGGCTCAGAAGGGAAGGAGCACCATTTGAGGTTTTGAATGTAAAATTGGCTGGAATCGAGAGCGGACACCATGTCGCGTTTGGAGAGCCCCTGATGTACCTAAACAGTGGAAACTCCCCATAAGTGACCCCATTTTGGAAACTAGAAAACTAGACCCCTCAAGGAATGTATTTAGATGCATGGTGAGCACATGGAACCCCCAAGTGCTTCACAGAAGATTATAACGTAGAGCCATGAAAATAAAAAATCATATTTTTTTTTCACAAAAAAGATCTTTTCCCCCCAATTATTTATTTTCCAAAGGGTAACAAGAGAAATTGGACACAAAGGGTGTTGTTCAATTTGTCCTGAGTATGCTGATACCCAATATGTTAGGGTAAACAACTGTTTTGGCGTATGGCAGAGCTCGGAAGGGAAGGAGCGCCGTTTGACTTTTTCAACGCAAAATTGGCTGGAATTGAGATTGGACGCCATGTCGCATTTGGAGAGTCACTGATGTACCTAACCAGTGGAAACCCCCATAACTGACCCCATTTTGGAAACTAGACCCCTCAAGAAATGTATTTAGATGCATGATAAACACCTTGAATCCCATGTGCTTCATAGAAGTTTATAACATACATTAGTGAAAATTAAAAATCACATTTTTTCCTCAAAAATCATCTTTTAGCACCAATCTTTTTTATTTTAACAAAGGTAGCAGGAGAAAATGGACCCAAAAATTGTTGTGCAATTTCTCCTGAGTTCGCAGATACCCCACGTGTGGAGGAAGACCACTGTTTTGGCGCACGGCAGGACCCGGCAGGGAAGGAGAAAGGTTTGACTTTTTGAACACAAAATTGGCTGGAATCAAGAGTGGATGACATGTCACACTTTTGGAGGGCCCCTGATGTGCCTTAAAAGTTGAAACCCCCATAGGTGATACCATTTTGGAAACTAGACCCATCAAGGAACTTATCTAGATGTGTGGTGAGCATCTTGAACCACCAGGTGCTACAGAATTTATAACAGAGCTAAGAAACTTTAAAAAAAAAAACATTTTTCCCTGCAAATTTATTCTTTTAGCCCCAAATTTTTTATTTTCTCAAGGGCAACTGGAAAAAATAGACCCCAGAATTTGTTGTGTAATTTCTCCTGAGTGTGCCAATGTGTGGGCGAAAACTACTTTTGAGGCACAGTGCAAAGCTCAAAAGAGAAGGAGAGCCATATTATAGAGCAGATTTTACTACTATGGCTTGAGGGTGCCATGACCCACTGAGAGAGCCCCTGAGGTGCCAGAATAGTAGAACGCCACATAAGTGACCCCATTTTACAAACTACACCTCTCAATTAATTAATCTAGGGGTGTAATGATCATATTGATACCAAAGGTGTGTTACAGTATTTTATAGCATTGGGCAGTGAAGAAAAAATAATTACATTTTTACCACAAAAATTTTGTTTTAGCCCCATATTTAACATTTTCACACAGGAAGAGAGTAAAATTGGCACCAGAATCTGCCCCACATTTTCTGCTGAATATAGAAATACACTATATGTGGCTATACAGTACTGCTTAGCCTTATGGAGAGTCTCGGTAGGGATGGAGTGCTATTTGCCTCCGGGAGCGCAGACTTTCCTAGAATAGTTTACGAACTCCATATACATAGCCTCCTAAGTGCTAGAGAGCAGAATCCCCCTTTCCCCTCAAGTGACACCATTTTGAAAATTATACCCCTGCTAAATGTGATTGCTAAAGGTGGTTTATGCACACTGGGGCTCAGAAGCAAAGGAGGCATTTGGATTTGGGAACGCAGAATTTGCTGAATTTCTTTTGGCTTTTCCAGAGCCTTTGTGCTACCAGTAACATGGAAGCCTCCTATATTTCTGTTAACCCCTTTATCCCATCAGACGTACTATTACGTCCATGTGACCCTGGACCTAATTTCCAAGGACAGAATAGTACGTCACATGCGATCAGCTGCGCTCCCAGGGGGACTGCAGCTGATTGCGGCCGGGTGTCAGCTGATTATCACAGTAGTGGTCACGGACTGCTCCCAGCACAATAACCCCTGGCACACTGCGATCAAAGATGATCGCAGTGTATCGTGGGCATAGGGAAGCATTGCGCAGGGAGGGGGCTCCCTGTGTGCTTCCCTGATACCCTCCTCCCTGCAGGACCCCGGATCCAAGATGGCCGCAGGGGCCTTCCGGGTCCTGCAGGGAGGCGGCTTCCTCAGTGCCTGCTGAGAGCAGGCGCTGAGAAAGCCTGCAGCAGTACCAGTGAGATCGCTGGTCTGACAGAGTGCTGTGCACACTGTCAGACCAGCGATCAGATATTATACAGTGATGTCCCACCATGGGACAAAGTAAAAAAGTAAAAAAAAATAAAAATAACATGTGTAAAAAAAAAAAAATTCATAAATAAAGATAAAAAAAAATATTCCCCAATAAATTCCTTTCTTCATGTAAATAAAAAAAAGCAATAAAAGTACACGTTTAGTATCGCCGCATCCGTAACGACCCGCCCTATAAACCTGTCCCATTAGTTAACCCCTTTAGTGAAGCCCTTAAAAGAAAAAAAAATCAAGGCTAAAAAACAATGATTTATCATCATACAGCCGAACAAAAAGTGGAATAACACACGATCCAAAAAAAGGATATAAATAATCATGGTACCGCTAAAAACGTCATCTTGTCCCGCAAGAAACGAGCCACAATACAGCATCATCAGCGAAACAATAAAAAAGTTATAGCTCGCAGAATAAAGCGATGCAAAAATAATTATTTTTTATATATAATCGTTTTTATTGTATAAAAGCGCCAGAACATAAAAAAGATACAAATGAGGTATCGCTGTAATCGTACTGACCCGAAGAATAAAATTGCATTATCAATTTTACCACACGCGGAACGGTATAAACGCCCACCCCCCAAAGAAATTCATGAATTGCTGGTATTTGTTTATTCTGTCTCCCAAAATCGTAATAAAAAGCGATCAAAAAATGTCATGTGCCCAAAAATGGTACCAATAAAAACGTCACCTCGTCCCGCAAAAAAATAAGACCTCAAATTACTCTGTGGGTCAAAATAAGAAAAAATATAGCTCTCAAAATGTGATGATGCAAAAACTATTTTTTGCAATAAAAAGCGTCTTTTAGCGTGTGACGGCTGCCAAACATAAAAACCCGCTATAAATAGTAAATCAAAACCACCTTTACAACCCCCTTAGTTAGGGAAAAATGATAAAATTAAAAAAATGTATTTATTTCCATTTTCCCATTAGGGTTAGGGTTGGGGCTAAAGTTAGGGTTAGGGTTGGGGGTGTGTTAGGGTTAGGTTTGTGGCTAGGGTTATGATTAGGGTTGGGATTAGGGTTAGGGGTGTGTTGGGGTTAGGGTTGGAGTTAGAATTGGGGGGTTTCCACTGTTTAGGCACATCAGGGGCTCTCCAAACGTGACATGGTGTCTGATCTCAATTCCAGCCAATTTGGTGTTGAAAAATTCAAACGGTGCTCCTTCCCTTCTGAGCTCTGCCATTCGCCCAAACAGTAGTTTACCCCCACATATGGGGTATCAGCATACTCAGGACAAATTGCACAATAACTCTTGGGGTCCAATTTCTTCTGTTACCCTTGGGAAAAGAAAAAATTGGGGCTGAAAATATCATTTTTATGAAAAAAAATAAGATTTTTATATTTTTATGGCTTTACATTATAAGCTTCTGTGAAGCACTTGGGGGTTCAAAGTTCTCGCCACACATCTAGATAAGTTCCTTAGGGGGTCTAGTTTCCAAAATGGTGTCACTTGTGGGGGGTTTCCACTGTTTAGGCACATCAGGGGCTCTCCAAACGCGAAATGGCGTACAATCTCAATTCCAGCCAATTTTGGTTTGAAAAAGTCAAACTGCGCTCCTTCCCTTCTGAGCCCTGCCAGACAGTGGTTTTCCCCCACATATGGGGTATCAGCGTACTCAGGAGAAATTGCACAACTTTTTCAGTCCATTTTCTCCTTTTACCCTTGTTAAAATAAAAAAATTGTTTGTAAAAGATCATTTTTGTGACTAAAAAGTTAAAAGTTCATTTTTTCCTTCCAAGTTGCTTAAGCTCCTGTGAAGCACCTGAAGGGTTAATAAACTTCTTGAATGTGGTTTTGAGTACCTTGAGGAGGTGCAGTTTTTAGAATGGTGTCACTTTTGGGCATTTTCTGCCATATAGATCCCTCAAAGTGACTTCAAATGTGAGGTGGTCCCTAAAAAAAATGGTTTTGTACAATTTGTTGTAAAAATGAGAAATCGCTGGTCAACTTTTAACTCTTATAACTTCGTAGCAAAAAAAAAATATGGTTTCAAAATTGTGCTGATGTAAAGTAGACATGTGGGAAATGCTATTTAGTAACTATTTTGTGTGACACATTTCTCTCTTTTAAGGGAATAAAAATTCAAAGTTTGAAAATTTTAAAATTTTCAAAATTTTTGCCATATTTCCATTTTTTTCATAAATAACCGCAAGTTATATCGAAGAAATTTTACCACTATCATGAAGTACAATATGTCACAAGATTAGTCTCAGAATCGTGAAGATCCGTTGAAGCATTCCAGAGTTATAGCCTCATAAAGAGACAGTGGTCAGAATTGTAAAAATTGGCCTGGTCATTAACGTGCAAACCACCCTTGGGGGTTAAGGGGTTAAGGCCGGGATCACACTAGCGATGAATTCGGACGAGTGCTATGCGATAAAACATTGCATAGCACTCGAACCAGTATTCATCTATGGGGCAACTCCCATCAGGGTTTTTTTTTTTATAAGCCTATGGGTGTGAGTGAGACAACTCACATCACTCGGATACCATCCGAGTGATGTGCAATATACGCTGACCCCGGCAATGGAGGAGATAGAGAAATTAGTTTCTCTGCCTACCCAGCAGCTGTGCTCTGATCTCCTCTGTGCGAGAGGCTCAGGGCACAGTCGCATGACACTCAACACCCGCATGCAGCAGAGCAGGAGCCGAGGGTCATTAGTATATCGCATCCGATGCTCTCGCATCAGATGCCATACGCTAGTCTGACCCCGGCCTAACAGATGACAGACCTGAGTGGGGACTTTTTTTGTGGATCGAGTTGAAGCTTTTATTGGGAACATTTTCCTTAACATTTGTGATCACATTTATCTGGCACTTTATGCTGAGCAAATACTTTGGGGTTTCTATTTTAATCTCCGAGCTACGTGACAGATGAAAAACCTGAGGGATCCATTCACTATAATGAGGCAGCAAAGTTACTCTGGACTCCATCTGGCCTTTGTTCAGCGTCGTCCTTCCTTTCAGAGGTGCACAAAACTATGGTGGACTGCGTTTTTATGCACGCTGAAAAAGATGGATACCGCTGGATCACAGGCCCTATGGCATTCACAGTGCCTCCATCTGCCTCATTATAAGGAATCTTCCATCGGTGGTTCTGTCTGAATCACGTATTTCAGAGATTTACATGGAAACCCCAATGCAAGCGCTCAGCATAGAGCACAGGATAAATATGCGCCAAGCCTTACTGTGATCTTTGGGAGGCAGAATAAACAAATCCACAGCAGGTGAACAATTGGTTTTATTTATTTTTTACACTGTTCTTTGTGCAGTATAAGTGATTAGGCGACTTTTTATTCTTCGGGTCAGTGCGATTTCAGCAATACCAGATTTATATCCTTTTTTATGTTTAGCTTCTGTCACACACTAAAAGACACTTTTTTTTTTTTGCAAGAAGAAGGTTTTGAATCGCCATATTTTGAGAGCTATAATTTTCCCATATTTTGGCCCAGAGAGTCATGTGAGGTCTTGTTTTTCGCAGAACAAGCTGACGTTTTTATTGGTACCATTTTCGGGGACTTGATTTTTTTGATCGCATTCTATAACAATTTTTGTGGAGGCAGAATGAACAAAAAACAGCAATTAAGGAATTTTTTTTTTTCTCCGTTCTGCGTGTGGTAAAATTGATAAGGCCGCTTTATTCTTTGGGTCAGTATAATTACAGCGATGCCACATTTATTTTTTTATGTTTTGGCGCTTTTACACAAAAACTTTTACTGAAAAAATAATTAGTTTTGCATTGCTCTATTCTTAGAGCTATAACTTTTATTTTTCCACTGATGGAGATGTATGGCGGCTTGTTTTATGCAAGACAAGAAGGCGCTTTCAGGGATACTATTTTTATTACCATTCGTCTTTATGATCACGTTTTATTTCACTTTTTCCAAGCGGTATGATGAAAAAGTATAATTTGCTACTTTTTTGTGTTTTACTTACAGCACCGTTGCGTGAGAACTTTCTCACGCAGCAGTGGTGCCGTAAGGGAGATCATCAAAGCTGATCAGCTGATGAACTCTTGTGAACTCTCTCACTGCTCTCAAAGTCATCAGGATCGTTGTGGGACATTATGAATTATCTTCTCTGCAGACAGGAGAGGAATATTGTGGTTTATTATTTTATTTTTGTTGCAGGAGATGTTGGCGTCAGTGGATTAGGCATTCGGTGAGTATGGTTTAATTTAGATTCAATAAAGCAGTCTGTGCTATTATTTAAAATAAAAGGTGTTTGGACTGGCGGAACGCACAAAATAAATATAAATAATAAGTGCGTTCGCAGCCCGTGGTCCACCGTGCAGGCAGAGCCTGCTGCTAGTAGAATGGCGGTATGGCAAAATCTGTTACTTCACAGAGTCACAATCACAGACACTGTGTCGCTAAGGTAGAGACGCTGAGATATGGACTGTGTCCTGTTAACTCCACAGGAATGCACAGACAACTGCTGTGCGGACAGCAGTCCATAGTAACGCAATCAGCAACGCAATCAGACAATCTCCTCACCGGAGAAGCCGGTATTCTAGGGGCTTATTTCAGCCGAGCCCTAACACATGCGTGCAAGATCACACTGGTGCAAAGCACATAATGTAATTGATACTAGCGCATGGCGGCACGACCATGCCACCCTTTTATAGTAGCAACTACAGGGCCTGCCAGATAAGGACTAATAGGAAACTGTTCCAAAACACAGGTAGTTTCAGGACCTTCCTGGTGGACCAATAGGAGCTGCTGCAGTACCTGAGTATGTGACCCCTGATCTCCAATGAGAGATCTTACCCTGGGCATGCTCAGAAGGGGAAAGCAAGGACTTTGTTCTAAAAGACGTCTGCTCGCCGCTAACCAGTACTAGCTACAATAGCAGAGCCTGGAGAGGCAGCAGTCTGCACAATGTTAGACTGGGCGAGACACTGGGACCGACGTCTATGCTGAGCAGAGTCCACTGCGGCCGGAGACGGATGGGAGACCGCAGCAGGAATGGCTCGAGATTCCCCTTGTGCAGAAGCGGAAACTCGACCCCTAACAAAAGGACTTTATTCTGGGTGTCTGTGTTTTTATATAATATGTCTATGGGGTTAGTATTGGGAGCATCTTATTGATGCCTCTCCATTACTAACTAATGGGCTTGATGTCACCAGGCAATGCAAAGGTGACATCAACCCCCCAAACATCACCGCACTTGCCACCGCTACAGGGGAATTTGGAAAAGCGAGATTAAGTGCCCGATTTTGCGCATCTCATAGATGCGCCTTTTCTGGGGAGGCTGAGAACTGATGTTTTTAGCCGGGGGGCAATATCCATGGCCCTTTTATAGGCTATTAATATCAGCCTGCAGCTGTCTGCCTAGCCTTTGCTGGTTAGATTTCACAAGGGGACCCTATGTAAATTTTTTTCTCCTGCAAACTAGCCAGTAAAGGCTAAGCAAACAGCTGTGAGATGATATTAATAGCCTGGGAACCTTTAAGGTTATTGGCTCCTTCCCAAAATATTAACATCAGCCCTCAGCTTTCCCTCTGCTAGTTCTGAAAATTATGCAGGAGCCCATGCAATTTTTTAAATTTTTTTTTTCTTTAAATCAAGAGTTGCTCTTTGGTTACAGCCTATGTAGGTTAATTCTGTTAACACTCCTACACAGGCTGGTGACAATGTGTGTGTGTTTGCGTTTACTTACCTGCTTAGTAATAAGGGTGTCGGGCTGACACCTTTTCATTACTAAACCTAGGGCTTGTTGTCAGTGACAGCTGCTGACATCAAGCCCTAATCCCATTATTCTGATGCTACTGCTTACAGAATAAAAAAAATGGTGTTGAACCAAGAAAATTACATCACAAATCTTATTCTTTACCTCAAAATATCCTTCATTGCTGTACAAAAATGCATGCAAAATACGCATATAAAACCACAGCAAAAATGCACCCCAAATCGCGGAAAAATGTGTGTTTCTGCCTTCATACACGTTGACACGGTGTGCAATCTAGCATACAGCATAAACCACCTTTCTGCCTTCCAAATAAGCAGACTGTTCTCTGTAGTCTAACTTGTTTATTGGTGAACAGTATAGAACATGCGCATTAAAACTATAAGAATACAAATAACATGGCTAAGTATTGGATGAATAATCACACAGATGACACTTTACAATTAACAGGAACATGAAATACACAGATCTCCAATAAACACATCTCCTTTGTTCTGGCTGCTATACAGTTAATCACATTTCTGTACAATACTGTATTGCAAGAACAGAGATATTATTCTTACCAGATATGCTTTACGAGGATAGCAAAACTCAAGTTGGAGAGGTTACAGGAGGGCACATAAACGTGTGTGTCTCAGGGAATACACAAAAGAAAATGGAGTTTCTTCTCCCCAGCATACCTTGCCTCAATCCCATAATGCAACACTATCTGCTGTTAAAGACACAGACTATAAATTCAGCCACCACTAGATGGTGCTATAACCAACAAACTAGCTCATGAATATAAATTATACTCAGAGGGCAAAACAATAGCCGAGTGCTGCACTGGCTGATCTTGGCATTACCATTAGAATGAAAGGAGTTGCACTGATCAGCTAACATGGGGTTGTTAAGATCACTAACGCCCCTGTCGCACACAGCGTTCTCGCTAGCGAGATCGCTGCTGAGTCACTAATTTTGTGACGCAACAGGGATCTCCCCAGCGATATCGCTGTGTGTGTGACATTCAGCGACGATCAGCCCCCTGCTGGGTATCGCTGATCATCGCTGAATGTCCTGGACATTTTGTTGATCGTTGGTCTCCTGCTGGCCAGCACGCATCGCATCGCTGCATCGCATCGATCAGCTGGTTACCAAGGTAACCGGGCGGCGCCTGGAAACCCGATGTGTACGTTGGATACCAGCGCGCAGCTGCAGGGGAGCTGGTAACCAAGGTACACATCGGGTTTCCAGGTGCCGCGCAATGCCTGGAAACCCGATGTGTACCTTGGTTACCAGCTCCCTGCACCAGCGGGCTGGTATCCAATGTACACTGCAGGTAACTAAGCGACGTTACCCGCAGTGTCGCTGTCCTGATCGCTGCCTGAGCTGCCTCTTTGGCAGCTCACCAGCGATCATGTAGCAACACACCAGCGATCCTGACAAGTGCATATCGTTGTCGGGATCGCTGGTGTGTCGCTATGTGTGACGGGGCCCTAATTCTCAAGATATGTGCGGGTCCCTATGATTAGACCCCTGAGATTAGGAAATTATTCTCTGTACAGTGGATAAGGTAGAACATCCAAACTTGAATATTCCCATTCAAGGAATAGCTCAACATGCTGACCACTACTGCACACATCTTACTCTAAAATCACAAAGACAGACTTTTCTATAGATAAGAGACTATTTTTCCACATCTAAAAAATGTGCGCATTGTAATCGTGTTAATATAACTAAGAGAAAGAGAAAAAGCGAATTAACTAGTTTAGGCTTCTTGCTTTAAAGTGTCTTGCTTTTTGTATTTTTCCATGTTGCTCCTATTTCATGATGCATGTAACTGTAGCAAGCATCTTTTCACGATTCTTTGAATTTACCATTGAAATAAAACTGTTGCAGGGTTTATATATTTAGTTTTCTATATCAAAATTAAAAAAAATGGCAATAAAGCTGGATATGGGTTAAAATAACAAATTATTATAGTTTACACCCTCTTTTATCCTCCTCCACTCCCTGGCTGACTGTTATTAGAAGATCTCTTGTGGTCTGTGTTCACAACACTGCAATTACTGGCTGCAGTGATTCACTAAGATCAACATATTATATCACCTTTATGGCCAGTGAATTGCTGCCCTAGGTCACGTGTTAAAGGAAGCTGCCATCACTGCAGCATTGTACTAAAGAATGGTCAGTGTGGCACTAGAAAGATGAGAAATTAATTATTTGTTATGTTAACTCATTCCCAGCTGACTTTTTATATTTTTAAACCACAGTTTTTTTTATTTACTTATACTATATTTATGGAATTCTATCAATAACACCACCTTATAAACCATTTATGCTACAATTAAAAAAATAATAATTCTACAGTATGTTAAATTTTGTGCTATATGGCAAGGCAATAGTTTGCATTATACATACAGTGCCTACAAGTAGTATTCAACCCCCTGCAGATTTAGCTGGTTGACACATGCGGAATTAACTTGGCATTGTGACATTTGTACTGTAGATCAGCCTGGAAGTGGGAAATGCACTGCAGCAAAAATTTTTGTTTTAATTTTTTTTTTTTTTAAAACGTTAAAAGTTAAATAAATAAAGTGTCATTTATTATTCAACCCCTCAAACCACAAGAATTCAGTTTGGTCCCCCTAAAGTATTAAGAAGTAGTTCAGGCACCAAGAATAATGAGCTTCACATGTGTGGATTAATGATCTCTTTTGCCAGCCTTTTCTGACTATTTAAGACCCTCCCCAAACTTGTGAACAGCACTCATACATGGTCAACATGGGAAAGACAAAGGAGCATTCCAAGGCCATCAGAGACAAGATCGTGGAGGGTCACAAGGCTGGCAAGGGGTACAAAACCCTTTCCAAGGAGTTGGCCCTACCTGTCTCCACTGTTGGGAGCATCATCCGTAAATGGAAGGCTTATGGAACTACTGTTAGCCTTCCACGGCCTGGACAGCCTTTGAAAGTTTCTTCCCGTGCCGAGGCCAGGCTTGTCCGAAGAGTCAAGGCTAACCCAAGGACAACAAGGAAGGAGCTCCGGGAAGATCTCATGGCAGTGGGGACATTGGTTTCAGTCAATACCATAAGTAACGTACTCCACCGCAATGGCCTCCGTTCCAGACGAGCCCGTAAAGTACCTTTACTTTCAAAGCGTCATGTCAAGGCTCGTCTACAGTTTGCTCATGATCACTTGGAGGACTCTGAGACAGACTGGTTCAAGGTTCTATGGTCTGATGAGACCAAGATCGAGATCTTTGGTGCCAACCACACATGTGACGTTTGGAGACTGGATGGCACTGCATACGACCCCAAGAATACCATCCCTACAGTCAAGCATGGTGGTGGCAGCATCATGCTGTGGGGCTGTTTCTCAGCCAAGGGGCCTGGCCATCTGGTCCGCATCCATGGAGGATGGATAGCACGGCCTACCTGGAGATTTTGGCCAAGAACCTCCGCTCCTCCATCAAGGATCTTAAGATGGGTCGTAATTTCATCTTCCAACAAGACAACGACCCAAAGCACACAGCCAAGAAAACCAAGGCCTGGTTCAAGAGGGAAAAAGTCAAGGTGTTGGAGTGGCCTAGTCAGTCTCCTGACCTTAACCCAATTGAAAACTTGTGGAAGGAGCTCAAGATTAAAGTCCACATGAGACACCCAAAGAACCTAGATAACTTGGAGAAGATCTGCATGGAGGAGTGGGCCAAGATAACTCCACAGACCTGTGCCGGCCTGATCAGGTCTTATAAAAGACGATTATTAGCTGTAATTGCAAACAAGGGTTATTCCACGAAATATTAAACATAGGGGTTGTATAATAATTGACCCACACTTTTATGTTTAAAATTTATTAACCCTTACGACCGCCGATACGCCTTTTAACGGCGGTCATTAAGGGTACTTAAACCACAGCGCCGTTAATTAACGGCGCTGTGGGAAAAAGTGAATAGCGCCCCCCAGAGGCGCATTTTCTCTGGGGTCTCGGCTACCGGGGTAGCCGAGACCCCAGAGAACATGAATCGGGTCGGTTTTTACCGACACCGATGTTGCGATCGCCGTTATTAACCCTATAACGGCGACCGCAACAACAACAAAAAAAAAAGTTGTGCCATTTAATTTCTCTGTCCTCTGATGTCATCGGACATCAGAGGACAGAGAAAAAGGGTCCCCAGGACCCCCATGTGGCCCCCTATAAGATCCATGTGGCCCCCGGGCCCTCCGGTGTCCCCCGGTGCCGGCGCCGTTAAGACAATGGCGGGCGCATGCCCAGTGCGCCCGCCGCTATGTGCCGCTGTGCTGGTGGGGGGATGGGCAAATATTCTCTGGGGTCTCGGCTACCGGGGGTAGCCGAGACCCCAGAGAACATGATCCGGGTCGGTATT
This sequence comes from Oophaga sylvatica, assembly GCA_033576555.1. Taxonomy (NCBI): domain Eukaryota; kingdom Metazoa; phylum Chordata; class Amphibia; order Anura; family Dendrobatidae; genus Oophaga; species Oophaga sylvatica. Next base: position 688,934,877 of record JARQOD010000001.1, on the reverse strand, counting down.
CACCGATCCCGGTGTTGCGATCGCGGCTATGCAAGCATAGCCGCGATCGCAAAAAAAAAAAAAAAAAAAATGATTTCTCTCCCCTCTGATGTGATCGCACATCAGAGGGGAGAAAATGAGGGTCCCCGATCGCCCCCCATATACTTACCGGTGTCCTCCGTCCTCCCGCAGGCCCCAGGATCCCGGCTTCTTCTCCCTGCAAAAAAAAAAATGGCGGGCGCATGCGCAGTGCGCCCGCCGATCTGCTTGGCGGCAGATTCAAATTTTTTTTCATTCATTCTCATAAAAGTACATTTTGATCACTGTGATAAACTATCACAGTGATCAAAATAAAAAAAACAGTACATAACCCCCCATTTATCACCCCCTTAGTTAGGGACATATAATAAAAAGTAGAAATTATATTTATTTTCATTTTTCTGTTAGGGTTAGGGTTATAATTAGGGTTAGGGTTATAATTAGGGTTAAGGTTATAATTAGGGTTAGGGTTAGCATTAGGCTGGTTTCACACATCCGGTGTGCGCCTGACGGCGCCCCGGCATTTAGCCGCAGCGCCGCATCAGAAAATCTGATGTGCCGCATGCGTTTTTTTTTGCATTGACTTGCATTAGCGCCGGGATGGCGCCGCATGTCAATGCGTTGCATGCGGTTTTGTCCGGATGCGGCGCAAATGTACATTGCGGCGGCCGGACAAAACGCTGCATGTAACGTTTTTTGTTTTTGCCGGATGGTTTCTGATGTCTCCGGCATCAGAAACCGTCGGCAAAAAAAACGCATGCGACCGCCGGCGGCGCATCAGGTATTCTGATGCGGCGCTGCGGCAAAATGCCGGGGGCGCCGACAGGCGCCCGCCGGAAGTGTGAAAGCAGCCTTAGGGTAAGGGTTATAATTAGCGTTAGGGTTAGGCTGGGTTCATACTGCGTTATGGCAGTCCGTTAGACGGACTGCGTTACACCGCGGTATAACGCGGTGTAACGCAGTCCGTTAACGCTGCCATTCACCCCCATTTGAGGCGCATCGCGACGCATGCCGTAAAGCGGCATGCGTTTGCGACGTGCCATCATTCAGTGACGGAGCCTCGGACGCGGGCTGCAGCGTTTGGGCTCCGTCACCGCTAGCGCAGATGAATCATCTGCTGATTCCTCTGCGCTAGCGGGTATAGCATAATGCGATCGCGTTATGCTATACCATTACCAGCCCGTCAACGCTATGTGTTGAACGGGCTGGTAAAACGCAAAATGAACCTAGCCTTAGGGTTAGGGTTATAATTAGGGTTAGAATTAGGGTTAGGGTTATAATTAGGGTTAGAATTAGGGTTAGGGTTACAATTAGGGTTAGGGTTATAATTAAGGTTATAATTAAGGTTAGGGTTACAATTAGGGTTGGAATTAGGGTTGGGATTTAGGTTAGGATTAGGGTTTAGGGGTGTGTTGGGATTAGGGTTGGAGCTAGAATTGAGGGATTTCCACTATTTAGGCACATCAGGGGGTCTCCAAACACGATGTGGCGTTCAAAAAGTCAAATGGCGCTCCCTCCCTTCCGAGCCCTGCCGTGCGCCCAAACAGTGGTTTACCCCAACATATGGGGTATCAGCGTACTCAGGACAAATTGCACACCAATTTTGGGGTTCTAATTTCTCCGATTACCCTTGGGAAAATAAAAAATAGCTGGCTAAAAAAATCATTTTTGAGAAAAAAAATGATTTTTCATTTTCACGGCTCTGCGTTTATAAATTTCTGTGAAGCACTAGGGGGTTCAAAGTGCTCACCACACATCTAGATAAGCTCCTTAAGGGGTCTAGTTTCCAAAATGGGGTCACTTGTGGGGGGTTTCCACTGTTTAGGCTCATCTGGGGCACTGCAAACGGAACATGACCCCCACCAACGTCTGCATTCCAAAACGTTATTACTTCCTTTCCAAGCCCTGCTGTGCGCCAAAACAGTTCCCCCCCCCACATATTTGGTATCAGCGTACTCAGGACAAATTGGACAACAACTTTTGGGGTCCAATTTCCTTGTGAAAAATCAAAAATTTGGGACTAAAAAATCATTTTTGTGGAAAATTGATTTTTTTTTTTCACACCCAGGCATTATAAACTTTTGTGAAACACTTGGAGGTTCAAAGTGCTCACCACAGATCTAGATAAGTTCCTTATGGGGTCTAGTTTCCAAAATGGGGTCACTTGTGGGGGTTTTCCACTGTTTAGGCTCATCTGGGGCACTGCAAACGGAACATGACCCCCACCAACGTCTGCATTCCAAAACGTTATTACTTCCTTTCCAAGCCCTGCTGTGCGCCAAAACAGTTTCCCCCCCCACATATTTGGTATCAGCGTACTCAGGACAAATTGAACAACAACTTTTGGGGTCCAATTTCCTTGTGAAAAATCAAAAATTTGGGACTAAAAAATCATTTTTGTGGAAAATTGTTTTTTTTTTTTTTTCACACCCAGGCATTATAAACTTTTGTGAAACACTTGGGGGTTCAAAGTGCTCACCACAGATCTAGATAAGTTCCTTAGGGGGTCTAGTTTCCAAAATGGGGTCACTTGTGGGGGTTTTCCACTGTTTAGGCTCATCTGGGGCACTGCAAACGGAACATGACCCCCACCAACGTCTGCATTCCAAAACGTTATTACTTCCTTTCCAAGCCCTGCTGTGCGCCAAAACAGTTTCCCCCCCCCCACATATTTGGTATCAGCGTACTCAGGACAAATTGGACAACAACTTTTGGGGTCCAATTTTCCTTGTGAAAAATCAAAAATTTGGGACTAAAAAATCATTTTTGTGGAAAATTGTTTTTTTTTTTTTTTTCACACCCAGGCATTATAAACTTTTGTGAAACACTTGGGGGGTTCAAAGTGCTCACAGCGGATCTAGATAAGTTCCATAGGTGGTCTAGTTTCCAAAATGGTGTTACTTGTGGGGGGTTTCCACTGTTTAGGCGCATCAGGGGCTCTCCAAACGCGACATGGTGTCCAATCTCAATTCCAGCCAATTTTGGTTTGAAAAAGTCAAACGGTGCTGCTTCCATTCCAAGCCCTGCCGTGCGCCCAAACAGTGGTCCCCCCCCATATATGGGGTATCAGCATACTCAGGACAAATTGTACAACAACTTTTGTTGTCCAATTTCTCCTGTTACCTTGTGAAAATAAAAAATTGGGGACTAAACGATCAGGTTTGTGGAAAAAATATGATTTTTTATTTTCACGCCCGGGCGTTATAAACTTCTGTGAAGCACTTGGGGCTTCAAAGTGCTCACCACACATCTAGATAAGTTCCTTAGGGGGTCTAGTTTCCAAAATGGGGTCACTTGTGGGGGGTTTCCACTGTTTAGACACATCAGGGCCTCTACAAATGCGACATGGCGTCCAGCCAATTCCGCGTTGAAAAAGTCAAACGGAGCTCCTTCCCTTGCGACCTCTGCCGTGCGCCCAAAAAGTGGTTTACCCCAACATATGGGGTATCGGCATGCTCAGGACAAATTGCACAAAAACTTTTGGGGTCTTGTTACCCTTGGGAAATAAAAATTGGGGTGAAAAGATCATTTTTGTGGAAAAAATATAATTTTTTTATTTTCACGGCTCTACGTTAAAAAACTTGTGTGAATCGCTTGGAGGTTCAAAGTGCTCACCACACATCTAGATAAGTTCCTTAGGGGGTCTAGTTTCCAAAATGGGGTCACTTGTGGGGGGTTTCCACTGTTTAGACACATCAGGGCCTCTACAAATGCGACATGGCGTCCAGCCAATTCTGCGTTGAAAAAGTCAAACAGCGCTCCTTCCCTTGCGACCTCTGCCGTGCGCCCAAAAAGTGGTTTACCCCCACATATGGGGTATCAGCATGCTCAGGACAAATTGCACAAAAACTTTTGCGGTCTTATTACCTTGGGAAATTAAAAATTGGGGTGAAAAGAACATTTTTGTGGAAAAATTTTTTTTTTTTTTTTCACGGCTCTAGGTTATAAACTTGTGTGAAGCACTTGGAGGTTCAAAGTTCTCACCACACATCTAGATAAGTTCCTTAAGGGGTCTTGTATCCAAAATGGGGTCACTTGTGGGGTGTTTCCACTGTTTAGGCACATCAGGGGCTATCTAAACGCGACATGGCATTCAGCCAATTCTGCGTTGAAAAAGTCAAACGGCACTCCTTCCCTTGCGACCTCTGCCACGCGCCCAAAAAGTGGTTTACCCCCACATATGGGGTATCGAAGTATTCAGAAGAAATTGTACAACAAATTTTGTGGTTCATTTTTTCTTTTAACACTTGTGAAAATAAAAAAACTTGGTTCCGAAGTAAAGCTTTTGCAAAAAAAGTTAAATGTCAATTTTTTCCTTCCACATTGCTTCAGCTCCTGTGAAGCACTTGAAGGGTTAATAAACTTCTTGAATGTGGTTTTGAGCACCTTGAGGGGTGCAGTTTTTAGAATGGTGTCACTTTTGGGTATTTTCTATCATATAGACCCTCAAAGTGACTTCAAATGTGATGTGGTCCCTAAAAAAAAAATGGTGTTGTAAAAATGAGAAATCGCTGGTCAACTTTTAACCCTTATAACTTCGTAACAAAAAAAAATTTTGGTCCCAAAATTGTGCTGATGTAAAGTAGACATGTGGGAAATGTTATTTATTAAGAAATTTGTGTGACATATCTCTCTGATTTAAGGGCATAAAAATTTAAAGTTTGAAAATTGTTAAATTTTCAAAATTTTCGCCATATTTCCGTTTTTTTCATAAATAAACACAAGTCATATCAAAGAAATTTTACCACTAACGTGAAGTACAATATGTCACGAAAAAACAATCTCAGAATCAGCGGGATTCGTTAAAGCGTTCCAGAGTTATAACCTCATAAAGTGACAGTGGTCAGAATTGTAAAAATTGGCCGGTCATTAAGCTGCAAAATGGCTCTGTCCTTAAGGGGTTAAAATTCAACTGAGCAACATAACTTTTTGTTTTGTAAGATTTATGCTTCTGTTAATAAATCCTACTCTCGTTTGCAGTTTGAAGGCTCTAACTTATTTGCATCTTATCAAACCAGCTAAATCTGCAGGGGGTTGAATACTACTTGTAGGCACTGTATATATTGTGGAAGACATATAAAGTGTGAAGAAGAAAAATCCAATTTACTAGGCATTGAACATTGCTACAGGTGCTTCTTTATATAGAGTCATTACAAAAAGAGTGATGTATTTTAAGTGTTTATTTTCTAGACCTTGGAAATCAAGGTCCCAGAGTCTGGAGGAAGAGGGAAGAGTGGAGAGGCACACAATCCAAGCTGCTTGAGGTCTAGTGTGAAGTTTCCACAATCAGTGATGGTTTGGGGAGCCATGTCATCTGCTGGTGTAGGTCCACTGTGTTTTATCAAGACCAAAGTCAGCGCAGCCATCTACCAGGAAATTTTAGAGCCCTTCATGCTTCCCTCTGCCAACAAGCTTTTTGGATATGGAAATTTAATTATCTAGCAGGACTTGGCACCTGTCCACACTGCCAAAAGTACCAATACCTGGTTTGCAAAACACAGTATCACTGTGCTTCATTGGCCAGCAAACTCGCCTGACCTTGTCAAGAGGAAGATGAGAGACACCAGACCCAACAATGCAGACGAGCTGAAGGCTGCTATCAAAGAAACCTGGGCTTCCATAACACCTCAGCAGTGGCACAGGCTGATCGCCTCCATGCCACGCTGCATTGATGCAGTAATTGACACAAAATGATTCACAACCAAGTATTGAGTGCATTTACTGAACATACATTTCAGTAGGCCAACATTTAGGATTTTAAAATCATTTTTTCAAGTGGTGTTATAAAGTATTCTAATTTACTGAGATAATGACTTTTGGGTTTTCACTGACTGGAAACCATAATCATCAACATTAACAGAAATAGATTAACCCTTAGTGACAGAGCCATTTTGCAGCTTAATGACAGGACCAATTTTTACAATTCTGACCACTGTCACTTTATGAGGTTATAACTCTGGAACGCTTTAACGAATCCAGCTGATTCTGAGAATGTTTTTTCGTGACATATTGTACTTCACGTTAGTGGTAAAATTTCTTTGATATGACTTGTGTTTATTTATGAAAAAAACGGAAATATTGCGAAAATTTTGAAAATTTAACAATTTTCAAACTTTAAATTTTTATGCCCTAAAATCAGAGAGATATGTCACACAAATTTCTTAATAAATAACATTTCCCACATGTCTACTTTACATCAGCACAATTTTGGGAACAAATTTTTTTTTTGTTATGAAGTTATAAGGGTTAAAAGTTGACCAGCGATTTCTCATTTTTACAACACCATTTTTTTTTAGGGACCACATCACATTTGAAGTCACTTTGAGGGGTCTATACGATAGAAAATACCCAAAGTGACAGCATTCTAAAAACTGCACCCCTCAAGGTGCTCAAAACCACATTCAAGAAGTTTATTAACCCTTTACGTGCTTCACAGGAACTGAAGCAATGTGGAAGGAAAAAATTAACATTTAACTTCTCCTGAATAAGCAGATACCCCATATGTGGGGGTAAACCACTTTTTCGGCGCACGGCAGAGGTCGCAAGGGAAGGAGCGACATTTGACTTTTTCAACGCAGAATTGGCTGGACGTCATGTCGTGTTTGTAGAGGCCCTGATGTGTCTAAACAGTGGAAACCCCCCACAAGTGACCCCATTTTAGAAACTAGACCCCCTAAGGAACTTATCTAGATGTGTGGTGAGCACTTTGAACCTCCAAGTGCTTCACAGAAGTTTATAACATAGAACCGTGAAAATAAAAAATCGTTATTTTTCCACAAAAACGATCTGTTCCCCCCAATTTTTATTTTCCCAAGGGTAACAAGACCCCAAAAGTTTTTGTGCAATTTGTCCTGAGCATGCTGATACCCCATATGTGGGGGTAAACCACTGTTTGGGTGCATGGCAGAGCTTGGAAGGGAAGGAGCGCCGTTTGACTTTTTCAACGCAGAATTGGCTGGATGCCATGTCACGTTTGTAGAGGCCCTAATGTGTCTAAACAGTGGAAACCCCCACAAGTGACACCATTTTGGAAACTAGACCCCCTAGGGAACTTATATAGATGTGTGGTGAGCACTTTGAACCCCCAAGTGCTTCACAGAAGTTTATAACTGCCGGGCATGAAAATAAAAAGTCATATTTTTACCACAAACCTGATCGTTTAGTCCCCAATTTTTTATTTTCCCAAGGGTAACAGGAGAAATTAGACCACAAAAGTTGTTGTCCAATTTGTCCTGAGTACGCCGATACCCCATATGTGAGGGGGACCACTGTTTGGGCGCACGGCAGGGCTTGGAAGGGAAGGAGTGCGTTTGACTTTTTCAAACCAAAATTGGCTGGAATTGAAATTGGACGCCATGTCGCGTTTGGAGAGCCCCTGATACGCCTAAACAGTGGAAACCTCCCACAAATGACACCATTTTGGAAACTAGACCCCTTAAGGAACTTATCTAGATGTGTGGTGAGCACTTTGAACCCCCAAGTGCTACACAGAAATTTATAAACATAGAGCCGTGAAAATAAAAAATCATTTTTTTCCTCAAAAATGATTCTTTAGCCTGCTATTTTTTTTATTTTCCCAAGGGTAACAGGAGAAATTGGACTCCAAAAGTTGTTGTGCAATTTTTTCTGAGTACGCTGATACCCCATATGTGGGGTGAAACCACTGTTTGGGCGCATGGGAGTGCTTGGAAGGGAAGGAGCGCCATTTTGTAATGCAGACTTTGATGGAATGTTCTGCGGGCGTCAAGTTGTTTTTGCAGAGCCCTTGATGTGCCTAAACAGTAGAAACCCCCTGCAAGTGACACCATTTTGGTAACTAGACCCCCCAAGGAGCTTATCTAGATGTGTGGTGAGCACTTTGAACCCCCAAGTGTTTCACAGAAATGTATAAACGCAGAGCTGTGAAAATAAAAAATCATTTTTTTTCCCAAAAATGTTTTTTTTAGCCAGCTATTTTTTGTTTTCCCAAGGGTAACAGGAGAAATTAGAACCCCAAAATTGGTGTGCAATTTGTCCTGAGTACGCTGATACCCCATATGTTGGGGTAAACCACTGTTTTGGCGCACGGCAGGGCTCAGAAGGGAGGGAGCGCCATTTGACTTTTTGAACGCCACGTCGTGTTTGGAGACCCCTGATGTGCCTAAATAGTGGAAACCCCTCAATTCTAGCTCCAACCCTAACCCCAACACACCCCTAACCCTAATCCCAACCCTAATCCTAACCTAAATCCCAACCCTAATTCCAACCCTAATTGTAACCCTAACTCTAATTGTAACCCTAACCCTAATTTTAACCCTAACACTAATTGTAACCCTAACCCTAATTCTAACCTAATTATAACCCTAACCCTAAGGCTAGGTTCATTTTGCGTTTTACCAGCCCATTCAACACATAGCGTTGACGGGCTGGTAACGGTATAGCATAACACGATCGCGTTATGCTATACCCGCTAGCGCAGATGAATCAGCAGATGATTCATCTGTGCTAGCGGTGATGGAGCCCAGACGCTGCAGCCTGCGTCCGAGGCTCCATCACTGAATGATGGCACGTCGCGAACGCATGCTGCTTTACGGCATGCGTCGCGATGCGCCCTCAAATGGGGGTGAATGGCAGCGTTAACGGACTTCGTTACACCGCGTTATACCAAGGTGTAATGCAGTCCGTCTAACGGACTGCCATAATGCAGTATGAACCCTAACCCTAATTATAACCCTAACCCTAATGCTAACCCTAACCCTAATGCTAACCCTAACCCTAATTATAACCCTAACCCTAATTATAACCCTAACCCTAACGGAAAAATGAAAATAAATATAATTTCTATTTTTTATTATATGTCCCTAGCTAAGGGGGTGATAAATGGGGGGGTTATGTACTGTTTTTTTTATTTTGATCACTGTGATAGTTTATCACAGTGATCAAAATGTACTTTTATGAGAATGAATGAAAAAAATTTTGAATCTGCCGCCAAGCAGATCGGCGGGCGCACTGCGCATGCGCCCGCCATTTTTTTTTTCCAGGAAGAAGACGCCGGGATCCTGGGGCCTGCGGGAGGACCGAGGACACCGAGAGGTATAGGGGGGCGATCGGGGGACCTGTGGACCCTCATTTTCTCCCCTCTGATGTGCGATCACATCAGAGGGGAGAGAAATCATTTTTTTTTTTTTTTTGTTGCGATCGCCGTTATGCTGTATAGCGGCAATCGCAACACCGGGATCGGTGAATACCGACCCGGATCATGTTCTCCCCCGGTAGCCGAGACCCCAGAGAAAATTGCCCGTCGCCCCCCAGCACAGCGGCGGGCGCACTGAGCATGCGCCCGCCATTTTCTCAATGGCGGCGGCACCGGGGGAGGCAGAAGGGCACGGGGGCCACATGCAGGAGATCGGGGGCCACATGGGGGTCCCGGGGACCCTTTTTCTCTGTCCTCTGATGTCCGATGACATCAGAGGACAGAGAAATTAAATGGCACAACATTTTTTTTTTGTTGCGATCGCCATTATAGGGTTAATAACGGCGATCGCAACATCGATGTCGGTAAAAACCGACCCGATTCATGTTCTCTGGGGTCTCGGCTACCCCCAGTAGCCGAGACCCCGGAGAAAATGCGCCTCTGGGGGGCGCTATTCACTTTTTCCACAACGCCGTTAATTAACGGCGCTGTGGTTTAAGTACCCTTAATGACCGCCGTTAAAAGGCGTATCGGCGGTCGTTAAGGGGTTAAACTTACCCCAGCAGAGACTATTTCTAAGGATGAGACTACATGCATCATCTCACCGCATGTTGCCAAAACGCGCCTACCGTAATGGACAATTTTGTTTCAGTATCATGCAGCCATTAGCCCACTGTGGGTAGGGGAAAGCTTTGGATGTGCAGCCAACTGCAATCTATGGAAGCACCCTACAGCTCAAGCTCATCTCCAAGGCAGCATTAATTTAAAACGGGGTTGCTGTCCCCATGAGACAACTCCTTTAACATGATGAAAATGGCTTCTCTCTGTTTATTCTGAAAGTCTCGATTATCATGGTTCTTCACTCTGGAGGAGACTGACCCTTTATTTTTAAATATTATTTGTATTTTCACCTCTCATTTTTTCCATCGGAATTATAATAAATGATAAGGTTTACTCTGTTTGGTTATTCTGAAGATATGATTTCTCATAGTTTTTGGCTTTGGAGAAGTCTGGCCCACTTATTTTAAAATGTTATTGGGATTTTCACCTATGTATTCTAGCATTTTTTTATCAAGCTTACAATAAATAGGCTCAATCATGAACAAAGCAAATAGAATTAATAGTTTTACCCCTAGATGAATTGTTAATTATAGACAGAAGGGTAGTAGCTAGCAAATGATTCTGAACATTTGCTTGTTGTAATCGTGAAATGGCTTTGCACATACGGTAATGATATTCTTAGGGAAAAGTTAGAACTTATTAGGATACGAGAATAGGTTAAAAATACTTAAGACAATAAAAACTGAATGTTTTTCCTATTCTGCTAAGAGAAGCAGTGATAAAACTTTACATTATGTTCATACTATAAGTAAAAATAAATGTTTAAAGGGAATGTGACAACAGAAAATGATCTATTGCTTAAATCAAATTGTGTTAAATGTGTTTCTTAAACATTTCTGCCAATCTTTTTTTTCTCATATCTTGCATTTTTCACACTGCCACAAGGGCTTTTTTAAATTATACGAGTACCTCCTATCGTTTCAGGAAATCCACATGTATATTAGCAGCTATGAACAATATTAATAATAATTAGTTTTATTTATAAGTCACAAACATATTCTGCAGCACATTATACATAATCCAAAAATTCAAACAAGAGGAATTAGGGCCCTACTCGCAAACTTACATTCTATAAGAAAGTAGAGGTAAAAAATGTGCTTGTAGCGTAGGGCTCCTTTATCTTTATAATAATTAAGGGTATTCATTTACCGTATATTCTACTAAGCGCATGGAGTATGTGCAAACAGGTGATACAAAGAACCAGATTCTGAGGGAAATGTAGGATGGAAGAACTAAGAACAGTTAGAGCAATGTGGTGATGCGATAGGCTAACTTAAACAGCTGTGTTTTTAGGGTATGCTTAAAAATGTGGATACTGGGTATTATATTAATTGTATGGAGTAATGCATTCCAGAGAACTGGCGCAGAACGAGTGTTAGGTTCAGATTATGGAGGATTTTAGTCTCAGATAATCAGCAGAATGGAAAGCACACGTAGGTTGGTGGACATAGATGAGAGAAGATATGTTGTTTTGTGTAGAATTGTGATGAGTTTGTGTTGCACTCTGTGGCAGAAGGGCAATCAGTGCAAAGACTGGAACAGGGTGGAGGCTCCTTTATGGGGGCTGGACAAAAATATGCTTTCAAGACAGATTAGAGTGGAAAGAGTTTAGTGAAAGGAAGAACAATTAGCAGTAGTGTAGAAAAGAATGAATCAGAGTGAGTTTTTGGCAGTTTTGAGGATAAGAAAAGGTCTCATTCTGAAAAGGTTTTCAAGGCATAGGTCTATAGGTGACTTGAGCAAGTGATTAATTGGATGTAGGGAGTGAAGAAAAGATCTGAGTCAAATATAACCTCAAAACAGTGGGTCTGCTGCTTGAGAGTTAAGGTAGCACCACACATGAAAATGGAAATACCAGATTTAGGTAAGTTAGTAGATGGTTCAGTTTTGGAATGTTTCAGTTCCAGATAAGGAAAGACATGATGTTAGAGACATCAAACAGACAATGACTAGTATTTTGTAGTAATATGAGGGTGACATCAGGATGGCAGAGAAATCCTCACACAAACATTAATAATCTCATTGATAGCATGGCAAGGCGTGTAAATACATGTTTTTTTGTGTGTGGTGCTCATACTATATACTGAGTAAATCAAGATATTTTGAAAATGTTTTATCTACTTTTTTTTTATAATTTGTATATCATTAACATGTCAATCAATGATTTGATTTCCATAATTCTACAACTTTTCCCTCCCAATGCAATTTCATGGATTTGGAGGTCCTAGGAAGATTTTTGGAAACAGTTGACAGGGAAACAGTCTTATGATTATTGTACTGTAGTTCTCTTTAAAGTGGATCTGTCACCAGAGCTCATAATACAATCTAAATACATTATTAAAAAGATCTCCTAAACTTATGAGGCTGTCATACTTACTTTGAAAATCCATGGCAGAATGGCTGTTTAATCTTTTGACTGGTTGTGTCATGCACAGTGTAGGACAGACTAAGTGCAACACATAGGGATTAGGGAAGGGGAACCAAACACTAGGGAAGGGGGAAGTGGAGACCCCTAGACTGATCTAACGTCACCCTGTCTGTCCTACTGTTCCTATATAGGTTCCGCACGTATCGCATAACAAGATACCTAGTCCCTGTGTGACCCTGGCGAAAATCCCTGCATCAGGAAGGACAGGATGACACTAGTAAATTCCACTAACAATAAAGACAGTAAGGATAAATGAAACCTGTGGGACACTCCGCTTGAGTAGACTCAGAGAGAAACTCTGATGCCCTCTACACTCCAAGAGGTCGCTAGCAGACTGCAACAGCTCCAAGCTTCAACAGAGAAGTGCAAATAGGAAATAACACCCGCAACTCCCAGCAGGAAGTTGGGAGTTATAAACACCCAGATCCAGGTGACACCATTAAGGCCAGGGGTGGTGACCACTAGTCTGCAAGTCCAACCACTGCGACCTTCTGCAACCAGATGCAGTGCGACTGTCTGCAGCCTCTGACACACCCATGACAGATTGACATTTTAAATTTTAATATCTGAAGAGAAACCTTTCAAACATGATTATACGGTCATGGTCGAAGAGATCTATTTAATTATGTAAACAGTTGGTATGGTGACAGATATACTTTCAGTTATCTGTCAATTAGTACTATGCTATGTTAACATACGAGTATTTTCTTAAGATCATTTACGTCCTCTAGGGGATATCCCAGTACTGTGACATATCACAATGGGAGATGCTCTTGATCTTTTTGGCCTAGCACAAAAGAATAATTTAATTGAACTTCTCTTATATAATTCAATAGATTGCTGTTCTAAAGCTGCCTATACATATTTGATGGCGGTGACTTACCACCGGGAGACCAAGGATTAGCAGTCCAAAATCAGACATGCCAGATCCTTAAATCCCATATACATTTAGTCTGTGGCTAAACTGGTATTGGCAGATTCAGCCAACATTAGTATAATGGGGGATATACAGTGGGGGAAATAATTATTTGATCCCTTACTGATTTTTTAAGTTTTCCCACTGACAAAGACATGAACAGTCTATAATTTTAAGGGTAGGTTAATTTTAACATTGAGAAATAGAATATCAAAAATAAAATCCAGAAAATTACATTTTACTATATAAATTAATTAGCATTTTTCAGTGAGAAATAAGTATTTGATCCCCTACCAACCATTAATAGTTCTGGCTCCTACAGACCAGTTAGAAGCTCATAATCAACTCGCTACCTGCATTGAAGACAGCTGTCTTACATAGTCGCCTTTCTAAAAGACTCTTGTCCACAGAAGTGAACTCAGTGGTTTGCTTTGCAGATTTCTTCCTGGTACTTGTGACTCTAAGACCCAGTGGCAATCTTCCTCCGGCTCTAGTTGACACACCTGGACCGGGGTGTTTATAAATCCCAGCTTGCTGCTGGGAGTTGTGGGTGATATTTCCATTTCTATTTCCCCTGTTGAGGCTTGGAGCTATAGCAGTCGGCTATGTTCCTCCTTGGTGTTGCTGGAAGTCGTCTGTGTTACTTCTCTGAGTCTGCTTAAGTTAAGTGTTCCCCTTGTTCGTCTATCCTCTTCTGTCTTTGGTTGCAGTGGGAATTTACTAGTGCACATCCTATCTTTCCCTATGCAGGGCTTACTGCTAGGGTCAGGCAGGGATTAGGTAACCTGCTCGGCGATAGGTGCAGAATCTATATAGGGACGTTAGGGCAGACAGGGTGACGTTAAATCACAAGGAGGAGGTAGGTAGAATTGGAGACATTTGTTGGGCTTTTGTCATAAATTTCCCACAATCGAGGCAAAATTTTAATAATATCATAATATGTGGGGACAATGTAACTGCTGGACCTCCTGGACAAAGTGTGTACCCCTTTTGGCATTCTAGAAGTTGAGGAACATTGCTAAACAAAAAAATATATGGTTCTTTGCATTTTTAGCAAATTGTCTTTTTTAACTTTAATGTTTGAAATCATTCTACTCAAATTGTATTACCACATCAAGGTGTGCATGCGGTTCTTTTCAATATCATTAATGGCTTTTCTTTTCTTTTCAACATAAATTACATGTGTAGTGTGAAAAAGAGCACCAAGATCAGCGAAATGCATGAAAAAAAAAAAAATTTTCCTTGAACTGTTTGTACAATCTTAGTATTTTGGCACCTATACGGTCCTAATCTCAGTGAAATAACCCTTCAAAACAGTAAAAATGGGACTTGTAAAGCGCAGGTTTATAATGCACTCAGTGTGGTTCAATATATGTGTTACCAGAGCTGGCTAACACAGTTTTACTGAAAAGTGTGGCAGCTGAGAAAACAGTCAATTCGGCTATAAATTGTCTTTTTCCCCATCCTTCCATGGGGGGGGGAATGTATACAATAGTAAAATTGGTAGGTATTGTAAATCTTTTAGCAAACCTAAGTGCTATTTTTTTACAAAATCATGGAATAACTGATGAGATGATGGACCGTATTATACCATCTTTTTAGCATAGCAATTTGAAAGATCTTACCCATTAATGATACTAGTTACAGAAGCTCAATACCTAAATAAGGTCATTACCATTAGATGTATACTCTATGTATGCATGTTACACATCCATCCAGGCCATATTTGATATTTAGTGTAATCCCCTGATGACTGCCGATCAATTAATTTCTGACCAATGGCATCAATTTCTGTCAGTCATAAACATTTTCATATTGTCAATGCCTGATAGTTTCCAACTCATGAGAAACCGGAGCTATAAGGAATATAGGCCCATAGGTTTCTAAATCCAACCTTGTTTGGTAAAGCATGATGGTGTCCACAGCTACTAATCTTTAAGTCGTCTAATCCCTGTTATGTACATGAAAGTGCTGATCATAGAGATGAGAGAATCGATGTGATGCAAATTGAATCAGTGTTGAATTTTTAGTAATTTGGTGGACATGGCGAATTCAAACTGTTTGTGGTTGGCTTTGCACAAATTATCTGAAATAGTAGGTTATTTTAAATATTGCAGAAGATTACATCAGTCAGAAAAGGATAAAATTACCTCAGGTGTTGCAGCGAGGGATTCCTCATAATGCCCTGGAACTATCATATCACATGTTATAGTAGAGCCAATCTGGAGAAAGTATCATAGAAGAAAGAAATACAGTAGCTACTGTGTGGTATTCTGGATAATGAGAATATGTCACAGCTCTCAGATTAACCATAAAGATTTAGAGAGAAGGCCGTAAGACAATAAAAAGGATGTTCTGCTTTAACATTGTTGGCCTATCCCTATAATAGATCATCAATGTCTGACTTGATGGGGTGCGACACCGGGCAGCCCCGCTGATCAGTGGCAGCTGGAACTGCTCAGTTATGGAGCCACACACTTCGTCGCAAGAATAGTGGTTACAGCTGGGTACTGTGCATCCATTCCCTATTGATTTGATAGGTGGCGGATGTACAGTACCTGGCCGTGGCCACTACATATTTGACAGAGCTGTCCTGTGTAGCTCCATAACAGATTAATTCCACCCATCGCTGATACCGGGAACATCAATGTTAACGCCCTGGACAACCCCTTTAAAGAAACTGTACAGATAGTGTGTGACATCATAGAGGTAGATTAGTGTCTGAGGAAAAGAGAATAGAGTGGTGGCTCAGTGTTTAGCACTAGTGTTGAGCGATACGATACCGCAAGTATCGGGTATCGGCCGATATTAGCTGTTTCGGCCTTTCGATACTTCGTTCCGATATTTTCCATATATCGTATACCGGAATCGGAAGTTCCCATAATTCTTTGAGAGGCAATGTGATTTTAGTCAGCCAATGAGG
>JARQOD010000001.1:688890670-688918699 GCA_033576555.1 Oophaga sylvatica | reverse complement strand
TTTTTCCTGACTTTAATTCCATGTAGCATACTCCAGATTTACTGAATGCATATTGATAGGTCTGTGATCCTCACTCCTAGGCCTATCCCTCCATCTTAATCTGTCTTTCTTCAGCTTTGATGCTAGGCAAATTTCTATAACTGCAATCTTTAATTGCTCCCGCTTGAACTGTCCCTCCTGCTCCATTCTACTCCCTCTCTCTCTCTCTCTCTCACCTGGCTTAATTTCTTGGACACTTGAATGGTATAAGTTGAATGGACAGGTCGATATACCTTGGTCAATGCGACATCATTTTAAGTGTGACATCTTTGAAGTGTTACATCAGAAATATAACAGAATAGTCCAGAAATCGGTAAGAAGGTAAGAATAATCATGTCTTCTAATTTTACTTGCCTTCTTTTACCCTGCTCCTTAACCCCTTCACCCTTAAGGGTGGTTTGCACGTAATGACCGGCCAATTTTTACAATTCTGACCACTGTCTATTTATGAGGTTATAACTCTGGAACGCTTCAACGGATCTTCGCGATTCTGAGATTGTTTTCTCGTGACATATGTACTTCACGTTAGTGGTAAAATTTCTTCTGATTAACTGCGTTTATTTTTTAAAAAAAACGCAAATATGGCGAAAATTTTGAAAATTTTGCAATTTCAAACTTTGAATTTTTATTCCCTTAAAACAGAGAAATATATCACAAAAATAGTTAAAAATAACATTTCCCACATGTCTACTTTACATCAGCACAATTTTGGAAACCAAATTTTTTTTGTTAGGAAAATTAAAGGGATAAAAGATGACCAGCGATTTCTCATTTTTACAACAAAATTTACAAAGCCATTTTTTTTAGGGACCACCTCATATTTGAAGTCACTTTGAGAGGTCTATAACAGAAAATACCCAAAAGTGACCCATTCTAAAAAACTGCACCCTCAAGGTACTCAAAACCAATTCAAGAATTTTATTAACCTTCAGTTGCTTCACAGGAGCTGAAGCAACGTGGAAGGAAAAAATGAATATTTAACTTTTAGCCACAAAAATGATTTTTACAACTTTTTTTTATTTCACAAGGGTAAAAGGAGAAAATGGACATATAAAGTTGTTGTACAATTTCTCCTGATACGCCAATACCCCATATTTGGGGGAAACCACTGTTTGGGCACACGGCAGAGCTCGTAAGGGAAGGAGGCGCCGTTTACTTTTTCAAACTAAAAATTGGCTGGAATTGAGATTGGACCCATGTCTCGTTTGGAGAGCCCTTGATGCGCCTAAACAGTGAAACCCCCCACAAAGTGACACCATTTGGAAACTAGACCCCCTAAGGAACTTATTAGATCTATTGTGAGCACTTTGAACCCCCAAGTGTTTCACAAAAGTTTATAATGCCTGGGTGTGAAAAAAAAAAAAAAAAATTTCCACAAAAATGATTTTTTTAGTCCCCAAATTTTGTTTTTTCCCAAGGAAATTGGACCCCAAAATTTGTGTCCAATTTGTCCTGAGTAACGCTGATACCCATTGTGGGGGAGGAAAACTGTTTGGGGCGCACGCAGGGCTTGAAAGGAAGTAGTAACGTTTTGGAATGAGACGTTGATGGGGTCATGTTCCGTTTGCAGTGCCCCAGATGAGCCTAAACAGTGGAAACCCCCACAAATGACCCCATTTTGGAAACTAGACCCCCTAAGGAACTTATCTAGATCTTTTGGTGAGCACTTTGAACCCCCAAATGCTTCACACAAGTTTATAATGCCGGGGCATGAAAATAAAAAATCCTATTTTTTTTCCCACAAAAATTATCTTTTAGTCACTAATTTTTTATTTTCCCATGGGTAACAGGAAAATAGGACCACAAAAGTTTGTTGTACAATTTGTCCTGAGTACGTTGACACCCCATATGTGGGGGGAACCACTGTTTGGCACACAGCAGAGCTCGGAATGGAAGGAGGCACCATTTGACTTTTTCCAACCAAAATTGGCTGGAATTGAGATGGACGCCATGTTGCATTTGGAGAAGCCCCTGATGTGCCTAAACGTGGAAACCCCCCACAAGTAACCCCATTTGGGAAACTAGACCCCCTAAGAACTTACTAATCTTTGTGAGCAATTTGAACCCCCAAGTGCTCCACACAAGTTTATAACGTAGAGCCGTAAAATTAAAAAATCATATTTTTCACCCCAATTTTCACCCCCAAATTTTTATTTTCCCAAGGGTAACAAGACTCCAAAAGGTATTGTGCAATTGTCCTGAGTACGCTGATACCCCATATGTGGGGGTAAACCACTGTTTGGGTGCATGGTAGTTTTGGAAGGGAAGGAGCGCCGTTGACTTTTTCAAAGCAAAATTGGCTGGATGCCATGTCGTGTTTGGAGAGCTCTGATCTGTCTAAACAGTGGAAACCCCCGACAAATGACACCATTTTGGAAACTAGACCCCTCAAGGAACTTATCTAGATGTGTGGTGAGCACTTTGAACCCCCGAAGTGCTTCACAGAAGTTTATAACGTACAGCCGTAAAAATAAAAAATCTTTTTTTTAAAAAAAAAATGATTTTTTTTTTCGCCCCCAATATTTTATTTTATAAGGGTAACAGAGAAATTGGAACCCCAAAAGTTGGTGTCCAATTTGTCCTGAGTATTCTGATACCCAATATGTGGGAGAAAACTACTGTTGGCGCACGTCAGGGCTCGGAAGGGAAGTATGACGTTTTGGATTGCAGACTTTGATGGAATGGTCTGGGGGTCATGTCGCATTTGGAGAGCCCCTATGCGCCTAAACAGTGAAACCCCCACAAGTTGACCCCATTTTGGAAAAAAGACCCCCAAAAGGACTTATCTAGGTGTGTGGGTGAGCACTTTGAACCCCGAAGTCTTCACAGAAGTTTATAACGTACAGCCGTAAAAATAAAAAATCCTTTTTTTTACAAAATGATTTTTTCGCCCCCAATATTTTATTTTCACAAGGTAACAGGAGAAATTGACCCCAAAGTTGTTGTCCAATTTGTCCTGAGTACGCTGATACCCAATATGTGGGAGAAAACTACTGTATGGGACACGTCAGGCTTGGAAGGGAAGTATGATTATTTGGATTGCAGACTTTGATGGAATGGTCTGGGGGCTCATGTCGCATTTGAGACCCCTGATGCGCCTAAACAGTGGAAACCCCCCACAAGTGACCCTTTTTTGGAAAATAGACCCCACAAGGAACTTATCTAGATGTGTGTGAGCGCTATGAAGCCCCAATGCTTCACAGAAGTTTATAACGTACAGTCGTAAAAACAAAAAAAATCATTTTTTTTACAAAAATGATATTTCGCCCCCATTTTTTATTTTCCCAAGGTAACAGAAGAAATAGGACAAATTGCACAATAACTCTTGGGGTCCAGAGTACGCTGATACCCATGTGAGGTGGGGACCGCCACCATCTTAGATAGGGCCTGTACCAGCCTCCATTTTGTCAGTTCACAGAGCCACAGACTTCTAACTACACAGGGCCTATTAGCATATTCAGTACGACCAGTTTTGATGTCCACTATGAATCAATAGGGCTTTAACATGCTAATTTTTTTTAAAGGCCATGTCTGAATGGAATGGTCTTTGGGTTTATGTTGAATGGCTCGGACTCGGGCCAGTTTTCCTGCTCCATATGAATTGCAGGCCATTAATATGCGTGCTTCAAAGCAAAGGAGAAGGACCAGCAGTTTTAAGAACTGTAGCCATGAACAGGCTGGTGCATTCCATTTTCTCACAGCAGTAAGAAACACAAGGGACAGACCTTGCCAAGGTGCAGCAACACATGCTTTGGGGACTATCCCCAACTGAAGACTGTTACCTGTGGAGGGCAGAGCCCCTTGCCTTCCCATGACCATACTACCCGGTAATATTGATCTATAGCTTATACCTTTAAGCTTGTACATTATCGTTGTATTTTTTCTCTGACTGTAAATCCATTGTAATTATGTGGTATAGCTTTACTGTATATTTCTGAAATTTATCTAGTGCGCCCTTAAGGTGATTAAACCATAAAATTAATCTTGGGCTGATGCTTTTACTCTGATCACGAATCTTAGAATACCCAGTGGGTAACAGGACAACCTGGCCGCGGCCATTTGCTCTAGGTGCATTTCTCTTACTGACCTGAGAGACAAAGGGGGCGCCCGGAGAGCTGTACCTGTGGAGTTACGTCCCATTGGTGACGTGGAGAAAGGGGATCGTCCGTCACATTTGGTAGCAGCGGTGGTATCAGAAGCTGTGATCCCCCGGCTACCATGTGGCAGTCGGCTTAGTCCCTCACGATTGGTCAGCGGTGGGATCAGAGTAATAGTGTGCGTGGGACCCCTACTCCCAGACACTAGAGACTACCAAGGTACTTTCACTGCTTGGGGTCTTAAGGTCAGCCCAGCACTAACGGTCAGAGTGTAAATATAATAAGTTGTGTGCAAGGTCAGGGTTGCAGCTGTGTCAGTAACCAAAGGTTCCCAAGATGAGGGAAGGCACCAGGAGTAGGGCAAAGGGGAGGCCAATGCTGTGGTCTATGAGGGTTCGATACCGATGAGGGGGAGCTCAGCCAGGGCTCCCCAAGGAGCCCGACCCCCGTGCTCAGTCTCACAGTGGACTGTCCACCCCCTGCCCGTCCCAGCCTTCCAGATCGAGGCCCTTTTCCAACAGCTATGGCACAGCTCGAGGCTGGTAATGACCCGCCTATGACAGACTCCGGGTTTGGCGGCAGAGAAAGCAGCAGAGCGTGAGCAAGCAGCGGCAGAGCGTGAGCATACAGAACGTGTGTTGCAGGCTACAGAATGCCGTGAAGCTGCGAGCGCCGGCACCGACTGGAGTTGGCTCAGCACGGCCCCCCCGCTGGACGCACCAGGCCCACCGGGGACAAGGGCTTCCAAGGTCCGGGCGGAGGACTTTCCCTTACTTGAAAAGGATGGAGACCTGGATTCCTTTCTGCTTGCTTTGAGAGGACATGCCTCCAACATCATCTGGCCCTGGATCAGTGGGCAGGTACCTACCCCCCGTTTGAGGGTAAGTCCCTGGAAGTTTTGGGGACTTACCTGCCGGGGAGGAGCAGGGACTACAACAGCATCAAGCGGGCCCTGATCCAGCACTACAACCTCACCCCGGAGTCGACCGCAGGAAGTTCAGGAGCCTGCAGCGGGTTCAAAGGACACCTGGACCGACCACATGCGGGCCCTGCTGAGAGCTGCGGAGCACTGGACCTCGGGGCTGAGCTCACTACCCGCCAGGAGGTCCAGGGAAATGTTTGTCCCTGGAGCAATTCTTGTGGAACTGCCCAGAGGACCTCCAGCAGTTCCTCCGTGACCGGAAACCAAAGGGGGCTTCTGCTAACAGCGCCCTGGCAGACGAGTATCCAACAACAGGCGCCGGAGCCAAAGAAAACCTGCCAGCAGCACCTGGAGAGGGGAAGCCCAATCCTGCCCCAGCCCCATATCCACCCCCAGAGTGCAAGGGTGTACCCCCCGGCTGCCCTCTCCAGGCCAGGAACAGAACCCAGACTTGTCATAAATTGCAATCAGCCAGGACACTTTAAGGCTGCGTGTCCCCACGCCAGAAGCCCCATCCCTGTCCCAGAAAACCGACCACTGTTTTGTGTGTGGGAGGGGTGGTGGAGGGCCCTAGACAATTACCAACCCGTCACCATCGGCCGCTCAGCGTCATGGGACTGCGGGACACAGGCGCTGAACGAACTCTGGTACGTCCTGAGGTGGTGTCCCCTCAAGACTTGGTACCTGGGAAAACCCTTTCCGTCTCTGGAATTGGAGGCAATTGAACCGGCGCTGCCCGTTGCCAAGGTGTATTTGGACTGGGGCGCCGGGAGGGGGATGCGGGAGGTGGGAGAACGCCAAATATTCCTGGAAATGTGTTGCTTGGACCGATTTGGGGTGGCTAGTGTCCCAGTATGTGGCCACTGAACCCCCAAGTTCGGCTCCCCAAGAATGTCATGACTCTACTGTGAATGCTAATGTTAATGTATTGAAAGTGCCTCCAACAGTGGAGGAGGGGGTGAAACCTGATGGTAAGCCATGCACTGACACTACACACACAGGGCTCACAGTGAGGACAGGTGAGGAGGCTGCACGGGAGAGCTCAGAGGTGGGGGAGGGGCTGCTATGGGCAGTGTAGGGCCCCTAAGTGAACCCAGCCTGCTGAGTCTAGGGCCCCTGCAGGAAAGGAACAGGCCATGGGGGGAGGGGGCGTCCCGGGAGGGGAGCCACCAGGTAAGACCCCAGGTCAGGAGTTCCCCATATCCGGGATGTCAGGAAGTCAGGGAAGTCTGCCTGACCCGGGCGACTTGGTCAGGGGACGAGGGAAGGCAGGCGCTACCCGTGGTCTCAGTGGTCGTGGCCGCTGTTACCAGGATTGGGAGCGCTGAAGCCCAAGGAGCCTCGCGGAGGTCCAACGGTTTCCCCCCTCTCCGACCAAGTGGCTCCCGAGTCAACAGTACCGAGGAACAGATCCCGGGAACTGACAGGGACATGGCAGTTTCATCAATTCTTGCCACACAAGTCAGGGATTTCAGGCGCGTTGGAAGCTGACACTAGCCTGAAGACTCTCAAGGAGCAGGCGGCGCAGCCTCCCCTGGAGTCCGACTGCGAGCGAGTGGTCTGGACCAGGGACGGCTGTACCGGTAACGGTCCAGCGGGGTTCAACGGAGGCGAACCCAGGACCGACAGTTAGTGGTACCCCATCCTTCAGGGCGAATTGTTGCGGATCGCACACGAGATTCCAATGGCCGGACACCTGGGGATCACTAAAACCAGGGCCAGGCTAGCTCAGCATTTCTACTGGCCTGGAATGAGGACCGAGGTGATAGCCTACTGCCGTTCGTGTGACACCTGTCAGAGGGTGGGGAAGGCGGGGCCGCGCCCCAAAGCCCCACTGGTAACTCTGGCCCATCATCGAAGAGCCTTTCCTCGAGGTGCTGTGGATCTCATTGGACCTCTGTCCACTCCCAGCCGCTCCGGGAAATGCTTCATACTAACGGTAGTGGACTATGCCACCCGGTACCCGGAGGCGGTAGCTTTGTCTTCCATTCGGGCCGACAAAGTGGCCACTGCCTTACTGGAGATTTTCTCCAGAGTGGGTTTCCCAAGGAAATGCTCCCGACCGAGGACGCAGCTGAGGGAGTCTCTCTGTAAGCAGGTACAGGTGCAACATCGGTGGCCAGCCCTATCACCCACAGACCAATGGCTTATGTAGCGGTTCAATGGCACCTTAAAGCAATGCTGAAGATGTTGGTCGACTCCCACGGGAGAGACTGGGAGCGGTATCTCCCACACCTGCTGTTTGCCTACGGGGAGGTCCCACAGGCCTCAACGGGTTCTCCCCCTTTGAGCTCCTGTACGGGCGACGTGTACGGGGGCCCCTTGCTCTGGTGAAGGAAGCATGGGAAGGGGATTTAGCCACCCCTGGAGTGTCGGTCATTGAGTATGTCGTGCCTTCCGGGACCGAATGAGGCCTTGACGTGGCTGGTGCATGACAATAGGCCCAAGCTCAGGCTGACCAGAAGCGATTGTACGACCAGAATGCTTGTGAGCGGACCTACCATGGGGCAAAAGGTGTGGGTACTGGTCCCCGTACCCCAAAACAAGCTTCAGGCGGCCTGGGAGGGTCCATACCTCGTGCACGAGCAGCTCGACGCCGTCACCTACCTGGTCACCCCGACCACGCCCGTGGAAGGAGGAAGGCCTTCCATGTGAACATGATGAAGGCCCCCCTGTTGTGAATGGACTTGAAATGAGTTCTGAGCAGAGGCTCCCTCTGGTGGTTACAAAACGGTACTGGACTGTCCAGTGAAGATTGTGAGGAGTGGGAATCAGGTGTTACTGACTGGTCTTATATAAGGGATTTGCCTTCCCATCAGGGTTGCCGGTTATCAATTGTTCTGGTCTCACTCCAGATTCCTGTTTCCCTTGTAGCCTGCTGTGTCGTGTCTGCATTTTCCTGCTAACAGATAAGACATTTTCTTCTTTTTGTTTTTGTGCTTTATTTTTGCATTTTGTCCTGCACTTCTGTGGGGGCCTTCAGGGTCCCCTCCTGGGCTTTTGCCCTCTCAGTTTAGTTCAGCCACTGATGTTTTTTACTTTTGCTTTTTCCGTTTCTTCAGTGGCTGCTGTTTTGATTTTGTTACACCAGAGAACTAATTTAGGTGGTAGGTCGTGTGATCTCAGGTGTTTTTGAAATTAGTAGAGTTGGTGCTTTGCAGGGTTTTTGGGATTGCAGTAAGTACCCTTTCCCATCCTTTTTCTATTTAGTTAGTTTGGGCCCCAACGTTGCTCATACTATTTTCTGTCTGTGTCATATTTCTTCTTGTCTAACAGCCATTACATGTTTGGGGGCTTTCTATGTTCTATGGGGATCTGCTCCGGGGCAGATAGCTTTCCTATTTCTATCTTTAGGTGTAGTTAGTTTCTCAGGCTGGACGAGGCGTCTAGGACCAACGTAGGAACGCTCCACGGCTGCCTCTAGTTGTGGTGGTTAGTCAGGGTACTGCAATCTCATAGATTCCAACTGCTCTGGTGTATTGCCTTTTTTACCTGCACTCCTCAGTTACAGAAACATAACAGCCCACCATTTAGTGGGAGCTTATGCCCAACCAGTGTGCAACCTTTCAGAGGACAAGAGTCAGAAATCCTCCTGGGTCTGCCACCCTAGCCAAAGAGGGTGCGGTAGGGCCACGGGGAACACAGGAAATGTGATACCCCCTAGCGCCCTCAAAAGCAGGGAGGTGTGAGGTCGGGACCGCCACCATCTTAGATAGGCCTGTACCAGCCTCCATTTTGTCAGTTCACAGAGCCACAGACTTCTAACTACACAGGCCTATTAGCATATTCAGTACGACCAGTTTTGATGTCACTATGAATCAATAGGGCTTTAACATGCTATATTTGGGTTTTGGCCCCGTGTCTGAATGGGATGGTCATTGGTATGTTGAATGGCTCGGGCTCAGGCCAGTGTTTCCTGCTCCATATGAATTGCAGGCCAGTTAATATGCGTGCTTCAAAGCAAAGGGGAAGGACCTAGCAGTTTTAAGAACTGTAGCCATGAACAGGCTGGGCATTCCATTTTCTCACAGCAGTAAGAAACACAAGGGACAGACCTTGCCAAGGGTGCAGCAACACATCTTGGGGACTATCCAGCAACTGAAGACTTATTACCTGGGACGGCAGAGCCCCTGCCTTCCATGACCAAACTACCCAGTAATATTGATCTATAGCTTATACCTTTAAGCCTTGTAATTACGTGGTATAGCTTTACTGTATATTTCTGTAATTATCTAGTGCGCCCTTAAGGTGATTAAACCATAAAATTAATCTTGGGCTGATGCTTTTACTCTGATCACGAATCTTAGAATACCCAGTGGGTAACAGGACAACCTGGCCGGCGGCCATTTGCTCTAGGTGCAGTTCTCTTACTGACCTGAGAGACAAAGGGGGCGCCGGAGAGCTGTACCTGTGGAGTTACGTCCCATTGGTGACGTGGGAGGAAAGGGATCGTCCGTCACATTTGGTAGCGGCGGTGGTATCAGAAGCTGTGATACCCAGGCTACCATGTGGTGGTCGGCTTAGTTCCTCACACCCCATATGTGGGGGTAAACTACTGTTTGGCGCATGGCAGAGCTCAGAAGTGAAGGAGCACCGTTTGACTTTTTCAGTGCAGAATTGGCTGGAATTGAGATCAGACGCCATGTCACATTTGGAGAGCCCCTGATGTGCCTAAACAGCGAAACCCCCCAATTCTAACTCCAACACTAACTCCAACATACCCCTAACCCTAGTCCCAACCCTAACCACAAACCTAACCCTAACACACCCCTAACCCTAATCCCAACCCTAACCCTAATCCTAACTTTAGCGCCAACCCTAACCCAAACTTTAGCCGCAACCCTAACCCTAAACCTAATGGGAAAATGGAAATAAATACATTTTTTTAATTTTATTATTTTCCCTAACTAAGGGGGTGATAAAGGGGGGTTTGATTTACTATTTATAGCGGGTTTTTATGATTGGCAGCTGTCACGCTAAAAGACGCTTTTTATTGCAAAAAATAGTTTTTGCATCACCACATTTTGAGAGCTATAATTTTTGCATATTTTGGCCCACAGAGTCATGTGAGGTCTTATTTTTTGCGGCACGAGTTGACGTTTTTATTGGTACCATTTTTGAGCACGTAACATTTTTGATTGCTTTTTATTTCGATTTTTGTGAGGTTAGAATGAACAAAAATCAGCAATTCATGAATTTCTTTTGAGGGAGGCGTTTATACCGTTCCGCGTGTGGTAAAATTGATAAAATAGTTTTATTCTTTGGGTCAGTATGATTACGGCGATACCTCATATATATCATTTTTTTATGTTTTGGTGCTTTTATAGAATAAAAACAATTTTATATAAAAAATAATTATTTTTGCATCGCTTTATTTTGCGAGCTATAACTTTTTTATTTTTTCGCTGATGATGCTGTATGGCAGCTCGTTTTTTGCAGGACAAGATGACGTTTTCAGCGGTACCATGTTTATTTATATTGGTCTTTTTGATCGCGTGTTATTCCACTTTTTGTTCCGCGGTATGATGATAAAGCATTGATTTTTTGCTTGTTTTTTTTTTAAGGGGTTCACTAAAGGGGTTAACTAGTGGGACAGTTTTATAGGGGGGGTCGTTACGGCGATACCAAATATGTGTACTTTTATTGTTTTGTTTTTTTTACTACAGGAAAAAATGAATTTTTTGGGGGAATATATATATATTTTTTTTTTATTTATTTTGGAATTTTTTTTAAAACAGGTTTATTTTTATTTTTTTCACTTTTTTACTTTGTCTCCGGGTGGGACATCACTGTAAAATGTCAGATCGTTGGTGTGACAGGGTGCACAGCACTCTGTCACACCAGCGATCGCTCTGGCACTGCTGCAGGTTTCTCTGTGCCTGCAGGACTCTGCGGCCATCTTGGATCTGGGTCCTTGGAGGGAGGAAGGCCTCAGAACAGCGCGATCACATCGCACTGTTCTGAGGGTCTCAGGGGAGCCCCCTCCCTGCGCGATGCTCCCCTGTGCCCCTGGTACACAGCTATCATGTTTGATCGCGGTGTGCCAGGGGTTAATGTGCCGGGAGCGGTCCGTGACCGCTCCTGACACACAGTCCCGGGTGTCAGCTGTGATAATCAGCTGACACCCGGCGGCGATTAGCTGCGCTCCCCCCGGGAGTGCAGCTGATCGCCTATGACGTACTATCCCGTCCATGGTCAGATTGGCACGGCTTTCATGGACGGGATAGTACGTCTGATGTCAGAGAGGGATTAACCATGCTCACATTTACCCTAACCATCTCTGCTCCTCTAATCTTTACTCTCCTTTGCTACCCCCAAACCCCTGCAAGCGCAAACCAAATAACTATCTCCCCCTCTCTCTTACCCCCCTACATCGCCTCATCTGCGGACATGCTTCTTAACCTCAGACCTCTCCCACTAAAATATAACGTAAGCCGGTCACTCTCCTTCACCCACCTGCTTTCCCTTTCTCTGCTTCTTCTCACTGCTGGCGACATATCCCCCAATCCTGGCCCCCCCGCCTCATACATCCCACTAATCCTCACCACTATACTTCTCACAGTAAGAGAAACTACCGCAATCCCTTAAAACCTGTGCCACTGACCCCTACCCCACTGCTTCCTCTCTCTGGAGCACTTTGGAATGCCCGCTCCGTCTGCAACAAGCTCCACGTGATCCATGATCTCTTTACTTCCCGCAACCTCTCCTTCCTGGCCCTCACTGAGACCTGGCTGACGCCCCTTGACACGGCCTCCCCTGCTGCACTGAGTTACGGTGGCCTCCACTTCACCCACACTCCTCGCTCTGGCAGCAAACATGGTGGAGACGTGGGTTTCCTTCTTTCTAATAACTGCTCCTTCAACCCTATCCAACCCCCACCCTCCCTTATCCTCCCTTCCTTTGAGGTCCACTCGGTCCGTATCTACTCTCCCTCTAATCTCCAAATGGCCATCGTATACCGACCAGCGGGCTAAGCCACTGCCTTCATTGACCAGTTCTCCACCTGGCTTCTTCACTTTCTCTCTGCTGACATCTCCACCATCATCATGGGTGACTTTAATATCCCTATTGACACCCGCCAGCCAGCAGCCTCCAAACTCCTGTCACTTAGAATCATAGAATCATAGAATCATAGAATAGTAGAGTTGGAAGGGACCTCCTGGGCCATCTGGTCCAACCCCCTGCTCAAAGCAGGATTCTCTAAATCATCCCAGACAGATGTCTGTCCAGCCTCTGTTTGAAGACTTCCATTAAAGGAGAACTCACCACCTCTCGTGGCAGCCTGTTCCACTCATTGATCACCCTGTCAAAAAGTTTTTTCTAATATTTAATCTGTGTCTCCTCCCATTCAGTTTCATCCCATTGCTTCTAGTCTTTCCTTGTGCAAATGAAAATAAAGATGATCCTTCTACAATGTGACAGCCCTTGAGATATTTGTAGACAGCTATTAAGTCTCCTCTCAGTCTTATTTTTTGCAAGCTAAACATTCCCAAATCCTGCAACCGTTCCTCATAGGACATGGTTTGCAGACCGGTCACCATTCTGGTGGCTCTTCTCTGAACTTGCTCCAGTTTGTTGATGTCTTTTTTAAAATGTGGTGCCCAAAACTGGACACAGTATTCCAGATGAGGTCTGACCAAAGAGGAGTAGAGGGCAATAATGACCTCATGTGATCTAGACTGTATGCTTCTGTTGATACATCCTAGAATTGCATTTGCCTTTTTTGCTGCTGCATCACACTGTTGACTCATGTTCAGTCTGTGATCAATTAGTATACCCAAGTCTTTTTCACATGTGCTGTTACTTAGCCCTATTCCTCCCATTTTGTATATGCTTTTTCATTTTTATTGCCCAGATGTAGTACTTTACATTTTTCCCTGTTAAAATCCATTCTGTTAGTTGCTGCCCACTGCTCCAGTTTATTTATATATTTTTGAATCCTCTCTCTCTCTTCTCTAGTATTAGCTACCCCTCCTAGCTTTGTGTCATCAGCAAATTTGATCATTTTACCCCCAATTCCTTCATCTAAATCATTGATAAAGATGTTGAACAATACAAGGCCCAAAACAGAACCTTGTGGTACCCCACTTGATACATTCTTCCAACTGGATGTGCAGCCATTTACGACCACTCTTTGGGTCCGATCACTAAGCCAGTTATGAATCCACCTAACAGTTGCCTTGTCCATTCCATACTTAGTCATTTTTTCAATAAGGATTGTGTGAGATACTTTGTCAAATGCTTTGCTGAAGTCAAGATATACTATATCTACAGCATTTCCCTGATCCACCCAGTCAGTGATTCTGTCACAGAAGGAAATTAAGTTAGTCTGACATGACTTATAGTTACAAACCCATGCTGACTCTGTTTAATCACTTCATTCTTATCCAGGTACTTGCATACATGTTCTTTAATAATTTGTTCAAAGATCTTTCCTGGTATAGAAGTCAGACTCACCGGCCTGTAGTTCCCTGGGTCCACCTTCTTCCCCTTTTTGAAGATAGGAACAACATTTGCTCTTCTCCAGTCTTCTGGGACTTCTCCTGTTCTCCAAGAATTTTCAAAGATTATGGACAGTGGTTCAAGAATTTCTTCTGCTATCTCCTTCAGTACTCTGGGGTGTAATTCATCTGGACCTGGAGACTTGAATTCATTTAGGTTAGCTAAGTGTTTCCTCACTGTCTTTCTGTTTATAGATATCCTGGATTCTTCTATTCCTTTAATAGGACAGTGAAGATCAGTTGATGTTACATTTCCTTTCTGAGAGAAAACAGATGCAAAATAGGAATTTAACAGTTCAGCCTTCTCAACATCCTGTCTTACCATTTCATCATTTTCATCCTGTAAAAATCCTATAGCATGTTTGACTTTTCTTTTACTTTTGACGTATCCCCAAAATCTTTTTAAGTTGCTTTTGATGTCACTTGCAAACCTTAATTCATTGTCAGCTTTAGATAATCTGATTTGTGCCCTGCAGGTTCTGCAGACGGCATTATATTCTTCTTTAGATATGCCTCCCTCTTTCCATTTGATAAACATTTCTTTCTTCCTTTTTAGCATGTGTTTAAGTTCTGTGTTCATCCATCCTGGTTTCCTTAAATGCTTCCCATTCTTTACTCTTTTCAGAATTGTTAACAATTGTGCTTTGAGAATCTCATTTTTCAAGATTTTCCATCCTTCCTGGACATCAAATATACACATATTAAGTCCTTAATATGATAAGTAGTTAGAGAAGAGTTTCTTGGAAAATGTTCAATAGGCAACCCACTGGGCCATGACTGATATCAAGCACAGAGAAGTAGAGTCACAACTGGGTTCCCAATAAGCTTACATAATAGAATCAATAAAGAGGGTTAACCATTGTGTCACTCGTCTTATGAATAGTGCCTCATCCCCTCAGAATTAGATGAGCACCTCACTGAGCCATGTCAAGTATCAGACACAGAGATATAGTGTGAACCAACAGATAATAAAATCATTAAAGAATCAAAAATAATAAAATCAGTAGATAAGATTTTGTCACTCATCTTTAAGCAGAGTACCCCATCCTGACACATTTCCCCCACTTCTCGATTAGCCAAGGGTTCAATAGAGGATTATAAGGTGTGGCTCCTGCAACATTGACCATTCAACTAATTCTGACGGGATGGGGCACTATGCATAGGTTGTCCCTGCACTCCATGCAGGCTCCGAAGCTGAGCCCGCATGTTTTCCGGCACGTCAGCTGATTTCATCAGCTGACATGTCGCCTTAACAGCCGCTCAAGGAATCGCAATCCACCCGAGCCTGTTAACATGTTAAATGAACACTGTCAATATCTGACAGCGGTATTCAACATGTCAGCTCTGGAAACACGTCACAAACCCTGTGGCTGGCGCTCATAGCTGATGATCATTTTAGCCACACAAAGCAGGGCTGAAGCCCTGCTATGTGTAGCGCAAGTAATCAGATGATCACAACTTCTAGTCTACCATAGAGACTATAGAAGCCAGTGAAAAGTAAAAAATATACAGTCATGGCCAAAAGTTTTGAGAATGACACAAATATTAATTTTTACAAAGTCTACTGCTTCCCTTTTTCTAATGGCAATTTTCATATACTCCAGAATGTTATAAAGAGTGATCAGCTTAACAGCAATTACTTGCAAAGTCAATATTTGGCTAGAAAATGAACTTTATCCCCCAAAACACATTTCAACATCATTGCAGCCCTGCATTGAAAGGACCAGCTAACCTCTTTTCAGTGATTGCTCCATTAACACAGGTGTGGGTGTTGATGAGGACATGGCTGGAGATCAATCTGTCATGATTAAGTAAGAATGACACCACTGGACACTTTAAAAGGAGGCTGGTGCTTGGCATCATTGTTTCTCTTCTGTTAACCATGGTTATCTCTAAAGAAACACGTGCAGTCATCATTGCAATGCACAAAAATGGCCTAACAGGGAAGAGTATCACAGCTAGAAAGATTGCACCTCAGTCAACAATCTATCGCATCATCAAGAACTTCAAGGAGAAAGGTTCCATTGTTGCCAAAAAGGCTC
The DNA here is from genome assembly GCA_033576555.1 of Oophaga sylvatica. NCBI lineage: Eukaryota > Metazoa > Chordata > Amphibia > Anura > Dendrobatidae > Oophaga > Oophaga sylvatica. The sequence continues at coordinate 688,903,098 of JARQOD010000001.1, read as the reverse complement.
CAGGGTGCCCAAGAAAGACCAGCAAGCACCAGGACCGTCTCTTAAAAGTGTTTCAGCTGCGGGATCGGGCTACCAGCAGTGCAGAGCTTGCTCAGGAATGGCAGCAGGCAGGTGTGAGTGCATCTGCACGCACTGTGAGGCGGAGACTCTTGGAGCAAGGCCTGGTCTCAAGGAGGGCAGCAAAGAAGCCACTTCTCTCCAGAAAAAACATCATGAACATACTGATATTCTGCAAAAGGTACAGGCAGTGGACTGCTGAGGACTGGGGTAAAGTTATTTTCTCTGATGAATCCCCTTTTCGATTGTTTGGGACATCAGGAAAACCCGCATTCGGAGAAGACAAGTGAGCGCTACCACCAGTCTTGTCTAATGCCAACTGTTAAGCATCCTGAAACCATTCATGTGTGGGGTTGATTTCCAAGGGAATCGGCTCTCTCCAGTCTTGCCTAAAAACACAGCCATGAATAAAGAATGGTACCAGAATGTCCTCCAAGAGCAACTTCTCCCAACCCTCCAAGAGCAGTTTGGCGATCAACAATGCCTTTTCCAGCATGATGGAGCACCTTGCCATAAAGCAAAGGTGATAACTAAATGGCTCAGGGAACAAAACATAGAGATTTTGGGTCCATGGCCTGGAAACTCCCCAGATCTTAATCCCATTGAGAACTTGTGGTCAATCATCATAAGACGGGTGGACAAACAAAAACCTAAAAATTCTGACAAAATGAAAGCATTGACTGTGCAAGAATGGACTGCTATCAGTCAGGATTTGGTCCAGAAGTTGATTGAGAGCATGCCAGGGAGAATTGCAGAGGTCCTGAAGAAGAAGGGTCAACACTGCAAATATTGACTTGCTGCATTAACTCATTCTAACTGTCAATATAAGCTTTTGTTACTCATATGTTTGCAATTATTATATTTCTGTCTGTGATAAAAACATCTGTCAAACACACATAAAAACCAGAGGGCAGCAGATCATGTGAAAATATAATATTTGTGTCATTCTCAAAACTTTTGTCCATGACTGTAAACGTTCAAATCACCCCCATTCGCCCCATTCATTTTTTTTTTTTTTAAATACACATATTTGGTATCACCAAGTTCAGAAATGCCTGATCTATCAAAGTATGAAATAAGAATTAATCCAATCGGTAAAAGGCGTAAAGAGAAAAAAAATCAAAACTCCAGAACTGCATTTTTTTGGGCGCCACAACATTGCAATAAAATGCAATAGCAAGCGATCAAAACATTGTGGCAACATCAAAATGATATCAATAAATATGTCAGCTCAGTGTGCAAACCATAAGCCCTCATCCAGCCCCGATCCCGAAAAATGAAGACACTGCGAGTCTCGAAAAATGACGGCATTTTTATTTTATTTTTTGGCTGACTTTGGATGTTTTTTCGCCACTTAAATAAAACAGAACCTATACATGTTTTGTACTGTGAGCTCATAATGACCTGGAGAATCAAAATGGCAGGTCAGTTTTACTATTTAGTGAACGTGGTAAAAAAAAACACAATTGTGGAATTGCACTTTTTTTGCATAGTCCATAGAGTTATGGAAATCACAGGATCGATGTTCAAGTGATTTTAATGATATGCAAATTCTGAAAAAATGGAAACAACATTTTCAAAACATCACGGTTTATTCATATCATGTATGAGCACCAAGAGCTGAAATACTCATATTTATACTTTGCTGAGATTGCCTTCTATTTTCACAACTGATACGTCATTTTTCAGAAACTAGAGAGAAAACTGTCAGCAGTGGATCTTGATGATTTGCATTGCCTATGCACTCAGCATGGCTGAATATTCCTCAATCAGTTCTTACCTCATTGACAGCAGCCAAGTCACTGTAAGCGTGTGCATTTCTATGTATGTTGCTCTCAGATTAAATAGAGAAAGCCTGCTGACAGAATCCCTGCAAAAAAAAGTCAAAAGACTAAACATGTGCATAGGAAGTAGTTTTTAAATCTAAATGCAGATGTTCATTCTTTTTAGCTTTTATCTGCATTTTTAGGCTAGTTACGGAGCGTACTTGCCTGAAAAAGACGTGTGCAGAAACCCTAAGGCCACATTCACGCGTTCAGTATTAGGCTGGCGTCACACTGGCGAGTGTGATGCGAGTAAGTCTCACGACTTTCTCACATCAACACCCGGCACGGCCGCCCGCTCTCGGACCCGAGTGTGCGGCTGCATAGAAATACTTGCAGCTGCACACTCGGGTCCGAAAGCAGGCGGCCGTGCCGGGTGTTGATGCGAGAAAGTCGTGCGACTTACTCGCATCACACTCGCCAGTGTGACGCCGGCCTTAGGTCAGTATTTGTAAGCCAAAACCAGAAGTGATTGAAAAATACAGAAGTGCTGACTTGTTTCTATTAGGGTATGTGCACACTATCAGGAATGGCTCAGTGTTTGTTCAGGATTTGAAGCAGGTGAAATCTGCACCAAATCTGCATCTGAGGTCACTGGCAGGTCACCTGCGTTTTTTTTATGCGTTTTTTCATTGCATGCATTTTTTTGTCACTTCAAATAAGACTAATTGAAAGTTGGCTTCTGGAAGGAAAAAAAGTGATTTCCTGTTTGCAGTATATTGGGGCATGTGCACAAGGTCAGTAAACGCTGTGGGTTGGATGCTGCGTACATCTGCAGTGTCCAGCTGTTACAGCATAGTGAATGGGATTTCAAGAATCCCATCCACTATGCAGAGTGCACTGATGCCGGCGGCTAACCCACAGAGACGGACATGCAGCGCGTCTTTGCAGACCGCAGCATGTCAATTTATGTAGCCGAGACGCTCAGTCTCCGCTGTATAAATTGCCCATAGACTTTCATTAGATGCAGTAAAACCGCATTATCTTCCTAATCATATGCATATTAGGTGCGGGAACGCAGCTTACAATGCATGTGTATTAATTTAATTTTGAATCTTGTGACACAGCCAGAAGTACACGGCACAGGAAGTGAAAGAAAGCACAAAGAGAGGTCCCCTCTTTTTAATAAATAAATAATAATTAATAAAAAAATAATAAAAAAAATAGCGTAGGGTCCTCCTATATTTGTTAACCAGTCAGAGTAAAACAGACTACTGGGACAGGTATTTCAGGCTGGTAAGGATCCAATATCCCTGAACCTTACCAGCCTGATAATACCAGGCTGTAGCAGTCTGCTTACCTTGGATGGTTAGCAAAAATAGTGGATCCTCTCAAAAAAAATAGCGTGGGGGTCCCCTATTTTTGTTAACCAGCCAAGGAAAAAGCAGACAGCTGCAGCCTGGTATTCTCAGGTCCTCACCAGCCTATAAATAGCAGCCTGCAGCTGCCCCACAATTGGCACATCCAGAGATGTGCCAATTGTGGTACTTTTCCCGGCTCTTCCCACTTCCCCTGTAGCGGTGGCAAGTGGGGTTCATATTTGTGGGGTTGATGTCACCTTTGTATTGTCAGGTGACATCAAGCCCACAGGTTAGTAATGGAGAGGCATCTATAAGACACCTATCCATCACTAATCCTGTAGTTACATGGTAAATAAAGACACAGGCAGAATAAACTAATATAATCCCTTAACATCCAATGACGGACAGAGTCCGTCATTGGACGCCTCCCCCTGTTTGGCATGGGCTCCAGCGATGAGCCAGCACCTTTTCTGGCACATGACAGCTGACATTTGCCCGGAACAGCCGCGGGTGGAATTCACCTGCGACTGCTGTTAACATGTTAAATGCTGCTGTCAAAAACTGAGAGCGGCATTTAACATGCACGCCCAGAAAGCGCATCATTACCTCCTCCCATCAGCGCCCGTGTCACATGATCGTGGGTCGTCGATGGGTTGGCATGACAATCCGGGGTCAGCAGAAGACCCCTGTCATTGTCATTGCTGGATCGCTATGAGCGCCGCCATCCCCCACACCCCTCATTGTCCACCTCCCCCTACATCCCATTATTGTTCTCTCCCCACCCCAATCATTGCCCTCTACACCACCTCCATCATAGCTTTTCTCCCCCACCACCCCATCATTGCCCTTTCCACCAACATTGTCCTTTCCACTACCACTCAATCATTGCCCATTCCACCACCTCCATTATTGCCCTTTCCACCACGACCAGCGTTGTTCTTTCTACCACCACCACCATCATCATTGCCTTTTCCCCACCACACCATCATTGTCCTTTCCACCACCTCCATCATTGCCTTCTCCCCCACCACCCTCATCATTGCCCTCTTCATCACCTCATCATTGCCTTAACCCCCACCATCATCATTGCCTTCTCCCCCACCACCTCCATCATTACCTCCTTCCCCACCACCCCATCAATGTCCTTTCCACTGCCACCATCATTGCCTTCTCCCCCACCACCCCATCATTGCCCATTCCACCACCTCCATCATTTCCTCCTCCCCACCACCCCATCATTGTCCTTTCCACTGCCACCATCATTGTCTTCTCCCCCACCATCCCCATCATTGCCCATTCCACCACCTCCATTCATTTCCTCCTCCCCACCACCCCATCATTGTCCTTTCACTGCCACTACCATTGCTTCTCCCCCACCACCCCATCATTGCCTTCTCCTCCATTACTGTCCCTCTCCTCCACCACCCATACATGCACCATTCACCCTCTTGCCATGTTCCCTAACAGCCTCATCACCACACTACCAACAGCACCATTCACCTCTCCCGCATGTTCCACCACAGCACCCTCACCATCGCCAGAGCACCTCTCCTCTCACCGCATGCGCTAAAGATGACATCCATCCACTCTGCCAGCGCGCTAAATGTGATGGAGAGACAGGAAGTGCGGGCAGGGAGCAGGACAGATCGCTACAGCTCCACTCTGCTGCCATTTTCTCTTGCAGGCAGCGGAGCTGCAGGGGTCTCTCTCTGCCGGCCGCACATGAGGGTACTCTGGCCAGGGCCCCCCCGGAGCCTTGGGGCCGGCTATACAAGCCAAATTGCCCTCATTATTAGCCGTCCTGCAGGGGCCCTCCTCCATCTCCGGGCCCCGGTGCAGCCGCATCTGCTGCACATGCGGTAGGTCCGCCTCTGGTTTCTAATATAGCATGCCAACTAAAATTGTACATTGTATTAAACAAAATCACTACATTTTTGTAGATTAAGACTATTGCATATTTGCTTTCCTCTCCAACTGGATATCCATTGATAGATATTTTGCTGCCACTTGATCTATAAGTAAACTCGAAGTAAGTAAAATAGGTCCCCAGAAAACATCCTTTCATAATGAGTCGAGTAGCAGATTGTGTTTAATCTGTCATTAGAAGTAACACCCTAGACAAACAAGGGATATACACACCTGATCATACTTTCCACACTTGGTTGTACATATTCATATTATTAATAATGGATTGTTTGCATTGTAGTTACTATTAACCTTGAAAGTAGACTCAGCTTATATAACTGGACAGCTTTTTGGCAGAGCAGTTATTGCATATTTCCAGTTTTGCTTCTATTAATTCAACTAGAATACACATAAAACATACTTTCAAACAGAAAAGGGAGATAAAAAGCTAATGTAATATAAATAGTTTCACCTGTGAATGAGTCCATGTTGTTTTCATTGCTGAGTCATTAAAGAGTGGCAAAGGGCCAGATAAGCACTCAGTATTTTCACTGTGCCCGATGCTTGTTTGTATAGTGCAGCCGCTGTCTCTAAAGGGCCCGTCTCACATAGCGATCTCACTAGCGAGATCGCTGCTGAGTCACTAGTTTTGTGACGCAGCAGCGATGTCCCCAGCGATATCGCTGTGTGACATTCAGCAACGATCAGCCCCCCTGCAGGGTATCGCTGATCGTCGCTGAAATGTCAGGAAATTTTTTTGATCGCTGGTCTCCCGCTGACAGGCACGCATCGCTGCGTGTGACAGGCAGGAGACCAGCGATCTGCTGGTAACCAAGGTACACAGCTGGTTTCCAGGCGCGGGGCAGTGCCTAGAAACCCGCTGTGTACCTTGGATACCAGCTCCCTGAAGCAGGGAGCTGGTAACCAAGGTACACAGCGGGTTTCCAGGCACCGCGCAGCGCCTGGAAACCCGCTGTGTACCTTGGTTACCAGCTCCCTGCATCAGGGCGCTGGTATCCAAGGTACACTGCGGGTAACTAAGCGATGTTTACCCGCAGTGTCCTTGTTCTGATCGCTGCCTGAGCTGCCTGTTTGGCAGCTCAGCAGCGATCATGTAGCGATACACCAGCGATCCTGATCATTGTCAGGATCACTGGTGTATCGCTATGTGAGACCCAGCCTTTACAGTAGGCAAAGCATTGTAATAGAAACCCATGATCCATTTTTTACTATCCAAAATGCATTTTCCGTCTGTAATAGGAAAACTATTATTGTTTTTTTATAATCAAATTACATGCCAAAGGATTGTATTTTGTACACATTATGTGTGGGGTGCAGCACGCAAGCATCCCATAAGCAAAGCATCACAGAAGAAAAGCATCATGTAAACGGCAGTTGTCCATGGCAAGGAATTAACATTCATCTTCTCTCTTCACATAGGTATGCACTCCATTCATTGAAGGCAAACAGCTAAATGGTACAATTCCCACCTCTGCAACCTGTCTTGTCTGCTGCAATATATACGAATGGTATGCACTCCATTCATTGAAGGCAAATAGCTGAATGGTACAATTCCCACCTCTGCTACCTGTCTTGTCTGCTGCAATATATACTAATGGTATGCACTCCATAATTCTGCTTGCTGTCATCCGCTGCTTTACCATCTTGCAACATATTTTAATGCGCCTGCTAAAGCTTTGGTATAATTCATGTGTTGCACTGTATTTAATACTTACTGCTTTATATCCGTGTGACTGGGCCTCTCTAGATCTTATCAGGTGGAAGGTCCTATAACATATAGATGTAGCCAGGTCTAGTGCCTTTGATGATCTAACCACCCCCTGGGGTGCTGGCCCCAGCTGCCAAATTATCCCAAACCAGCTCCCACAATCCCTCTCTCCAGACCCTGTAGTGTGGGCTATATATTTAGGAGTACTCTAAGGGGAGCACGCAGTGTGGGGTGCAGCACGCAAGCATCCCATAAGCAAAGAATCACAGAAGATAAGCATCATGTAAACGGCAGTTATCCATGGCATTTAATCAGGGCAGGAATCAGGTAGCCCACACTTTGCTTTCCCTTTTCACCATGTACTTTATTTCTCTCCTCCTGTGTTCCCTTGCCATCCACATTCACCGCCTCATCTCCCCTCCATCACGACTCATACACATCAGCCCCTCATGCACTTCTCACCTTCTTGAAAAACCTCAGCCCATCTTGCCCAAACACATCACACAAAAAACCTACTTACAATTCCAACAACTACTTGCTCTTTATCTTCCTACTCCTACTGATTTCAGGGAACATCTCCCCCAACCCTGGTCCACCATCCCCCAAACTCAATCCCTACCCTACCTCATATCGAAACCATAATAATCTTATTAATATTACTTGCACTCCCTCATCTCCTTCTTTTAATTGTGCCCTCTGAAATCCACGGTCTGTATGCAACAAGCTATCCTTCCTGCACAACTACTTTCTGACCAACTCTCTTAAACTGTTGGCCCTCACTGAAACCTGGATTCAGGATTCTGACACTGTCTCCCCTGCTGCCATTTCCTATGGTGGCTTACAGTTCTCCCATTCCCCGAGACCCCCAAACAGACATGATGGTGGAGTAGGCATACTCCTGTCCCCACAATGCACTTTCCAGGTCATCCCCCCAATTCCATCACTCTCATTCCCTTCTTTTGAGGTACACATCATCAGGCTCTTCAGTCCCCTCTACCTCAGAGTAGCGGTCATATATCGGCCCCCAGGCTCGCCCACCAGTTCCTTGACCACTTCTCAGCCTGGCTGCCGCACTTCATGTCCTCAGAACTACCAACCCTTATCTTTGGAGACTTCAATATCCCCATTAACAGCCCTACTTCCACATCTGCATCTCAGCTTCTGTCACTAACCACTTCTCTAGGCCTCTCACAGCTTTCAACCTCTGAGACACACAAGGATGGTAACACCCTTGACCTTGTCTTTGTCCAGCTCTGTTCAATCTCCCACCTAAACAACTCACCGCTTCCACTCTCTGACCACAACATTCTCTCCTTCACGCTCACAAATCCTCGACCACCCCAGCGCACTCCTAAATACCACATATTCAGAAATCTACAAGCCATTAACCCTCAGACACTTTCTGACTCCCTACACTCATCACTATCCCCAATCTCCTCTTTTTCCTGTCCTGATCTGGCTGTTCATCACTACAATGACACTCTTAGAAGCACCCTTGACCAAGTAGCGCCGCTGACCCTCAGAACTTCCAAACACACAGTAACACAGCCCTGGCTCACATTGCAAACTCAAATTCTTCAGCGATGCACTAGGAGTGCTGAACGCTTTTGGAGAAAAACCCGCACACCAGAAAACTTCATCCACTTTAAATTTATGCTAAGAACTTATAACGCTGCCCTTCACCTCGCCAAACAGACCTACTTCACCACCCTGATCTCCTCACTAGCCAACAACCCCAAGAAACTTTTTGACACTTTTCACTCCCTCCTCAGGCCAGAAACACAAGCCCCTATCACAGACATTTGTGCTGACGACCTGGCCTTCCACTTTATAGAAAAAATAGATACTATCCGTCAGGAAATGTGCTCTCAACCACCAAGTGCTGTGACTCCCATCCCTCCCTGCATTTCCCCTGGCTCACTTTCCACATTTGATCCCATCACAGAAGAAGAAGTCTCCAGACTCCTCTCTTCCTCTCGTCCGACTACATGCATTACCGACCCCATTTCCTCACATCTCCTCCAGTCTCTCTCTCCAGTTGTCACAACTCACCTAACTACAATCTTTAATCTTTCACTCTCCTCTGGCATTTTCCCATCCTCCTTCAAACACTCCATCGTTACTCCATTACTAAAGAAACCCGCTCTCGACCCTTCCTGCACAAACAACTACAGACCGGTCTCCAATCTCCCCTTCATCTCTAAACTTTTGGAGCGCCTAGTTTACTCCTGCCTTACCCGTTACCTCTCAACTCACTCCCTTCTAGACCCGTCACAGTCCGGCTTCCGCCCCCTACATTCGACTGAAACTGCACTCATCAAAGTGACCAATAACCTTCTGACAGCAAAACGTAACGGTGACCACTCTCTGCTCATTCTTCTTGACCTTTCTGCAGCTTTCAACACGGTTGACCACCGTCTCCTACTGTCTAGGCTCCAGTCACTAGGTATTAAGGACACTGCTCTCTCCTGGTTCTCTTCCTATCTTTCTGACCGCTCCTTCAGTGTTTTGTTCTCTGGCTCCACGTCATCTCCTCTTCCTCTCGCTGTCGGGGTACCTCAGGGCTCAGTCCTTGGCCCCCTTCTCTTCTCTCACTACATGGCCCCAATTGGACAGACCATCAGCAGATTTGGCTTTCAGTACCATCTTTATGCTGATGACACACAACTATACATGTCATCGCCCGACCTTACCCCCGCTGTACTACAGAACGCCACAGACTGTCTGTCCGCAGTTCCAACATCATGTCCGCTCTCTATCTGAAACTCAACTTCTCCAGAACTGAACTTCTTCTTCTCCCGCCGTCTACTAACCTCCCTAAATTTGACATTTCCCTCTCCATGGGCGGCACCATAATAACACCCAGGCAGCAGGCTCGCTGTCTGGGTGTTATGTTTGATACCAATCTCTCCTTCACCTCCCATATACAATCTCTTGCCCGCTCTTGCCGCCTACACCTAAAGAACATCTCTAGAATCCGCCCTTTTCTCACCATGGAAACAATAAAAACCCTCACTGTAGCATTGATCCACTCCCGCCTGGACTACTGCAATGCTCTATTACTTGGCCTCGCCATTACTCGACTATCCCCACTCCAGTCTATCCTTAATGCAGCAGCCAGGGTCATCCACCTGGCTAATCGGTACTCGGACACGTCCGCTCTTCGCCAGTCTTTACACTGGCTGCCCATTCATTATAGGATCCAATTCAAAGTACTTGTTCTCACCCACAAAGCTCTCCACAGTGCAGCACCCCCCTACATCTCCTCCCTCATTTCTATCTATCGGCCTAACCGACTGCTGCGCTCTGCAAACGACTTTCGGCTAAACTCTGCACTAATCCGTACCTCCCACTCTCGACTCCAAGACTTCTCCCGGGCTGCGCCAATCCTCTGGAATACTCTACCCCAAGAAATTAGGACTATCCACAATTTGCATGGTTTCAGGCGCTCCCTCAAAACACATTTGTTCAGAGCAGCCTATCACGTTCACTAATCAAAGTCATTCTATGTGTACAGTAAGTGTGTGTGTGTGTAGCCCATTCATTATCTCCATCCATCCCTCACTCCCTCAAGATGGCTGGACCATCATTGTAAATACACCATTGTATGTACATACCTGTACTTTGTAACTCCCCCACCTCATTGTAGATTGTAAGCTCTCACAAGCAGGGTCGTCTTATTTTGCTTTAATTATTGTATTGTTAACGTTGTTACTTATGACTTGTGTTTTGAAACTGTTAAACTGTAAAGCGCTGCAGAATATGTTGGCGCTATATAAATAAAGATTATTATTATTATTATGTACCTGAAGTACATTCTAAAATCATTTTCAAATAGCAATTGGTAAAAGGATTAATGTATAATTTGACTATAAGTCCAATTACATCACAAGCAGGAGCTGGAATGGCAGAACTCCTACCAGTCAAAATATCAAGTTTCTTCGATTTTGGTCATTTTTTTTCAGAGACACAGTAATAATTTAAAGGACAAAAACACAGTTAGGCCTTTTTCTTCTGAATAGTTGAATTGCTTTATCTTGTTCAATGTCAAATGTATGGCTTTTTGGCCACAATTATTACATGCAGATCACTTTTGGCCAGACTGCTCTGAACAGTAGGTAGATGAAACTCTGTCCCACTGGTTACTGCCAGGTATGAGTAGAGTTGAGCGAATTTGTTCAGGTTCCCTCTTATTCGGCAAGTTATAGCGCTTACTGAATAAGCTAAAGTTGGAACCCGGACACATGGTGCTCGCCAGCTATCTGCGGATTGGCTCCGTAGCTTCATGTGTCGAGGCTGTGTCAGTCACAGCACATGCATGGAGAGCCTATGTGTTGGGCTCTCCATGCATGTGCTGTGATTGTGACACATCCGTAACACATGCAGCTGCGGCTCCGATCAGCAGATCAGTTGGCGCGATTCAGGAAGCCGGATCCCCTCTGCAGCTTATTCGGTCAGCGCTATAGCTTGCCGAATAAGAAGGAACCCAAACAAATTTGCTCAACTCTAATTATGAGTTGATGGCACTGCTGGACACCTTCCAATTTCAATGAGTGTAAGCATGATGTGTGTTTCATCTACTACGCTAAGTTTTATTGGACAACAACTGCATCTACAGTCCTCAAAGTTGACAATTTCTTCAGTCCTCAATACTGAGAAATACAGGAAGATACTTATCCATCATTCAGTCTCATCAGGGATGTGACTGCTTGGCTCCAAATTTTTCTTCAGTAGGACAACAACCCCAAAGATACATCCAATATCAGAAAGAACTATTTTTAGGATAAAGAAGAACAATCAGTCATCTCAATATCATTGAGTCAGTGTGAGATTACACAAAGAGACAGAATGATATGCAGAAGTCTACATCCGCAGAAAATCTGTGCCTTGTTCTCCAAGATGTTTGGAAAAACCTATCTGCTGGGTTCAGAAACTGTGTGCAAGTGTACCTAGAGGAACTGAGGCTGTCTTAAAGGCAAAGTGTGGTCAGATCTCGTTTGTTCCCTTACTTTACATTTTGTTAAACCACCACTCCTCCATTTTTTCCAGCGCTGGAGTGGTGCTTTAAATGTAAGACCCCTGCCCTGTCATATACTCTCCCTCCAGCGTCTTCATCATTTTTTGACACCGCTCTGGTCACCCTGCGCCATTTTGTGAGCGCAGCTTCTGACTTGCCAGATGTCAGACGCTATGTCATAAGAGCTCAATGCAAATCTATGAGAGCCAGAAAGAAGCTCTATAGACATGTATTGAAAAGTGATCTCCTTGGAGCTCGATGAAACACTGGATCTGCAGGCAGGTCACTTTTTGACGGAGACCTACTGGAGCGGCCACGAAAACAGATGAAAATGACGGAAGGTGAGAGTGAGACAGAGTACAGGGGATTTACATTTAAAGCACCACTTCAGTAGTGCAATAAAAAAGAAACGCTAGAGTGGTGTTTTAATTGATAAAAATACACTAAGCTAAGTGCACACGTTCAGGAATATTTGCGTTTTTTTTTCGCGTTTTTTCCGCGATTCTCCGCGGTAAAAACGCGAAAAAAACGCAAGCATTAAGCATCCTATACATGTTAATTGATTCCGCATGTTTTGGCCACATGTTGCGTTTTTT
>JARQOD010000001.1:688800557-688890570 GCA_033576555.1 Oophaga sylvatica | reverse complement strand
GCTGAATAACCTCTTACTGGCAGGTCCGTCACTCATCTGGCTGCGCTGAACAGCAGGATATGGGATATTGTATACCGCTTACATGAAGCAAAGTTTTATCCAGAGTGCGTGAGCAGCCACCGTCACAGATCATGTTCACAGAGGAGCATAAAACCTCATGGAGCGGTTGTGGTGTTTTCACTTGTGCCAGATTTGTTGCAGAAATTTCAGCAGCTAAAATTTTTCATTCAATCGGGATTGTTTAGGTGATGAACGCATGGGTTTCTGCATGGCTAGGGCCATATGATACGTGTCCGCAAGACTCCGACAAGTCAAGCGAGCAAGACGTTTTTGAGGAGAGCAGAAACTCTACAACAGGGTTCCCCAACTCCAGTCCTCTAGGCCCACCAACAGGTCATGTTTTCAGGATTTCCTTTGTATTGCACAGGTGAGGCAATTATCACCTGGGCAATACCACCGAAATCCTGAAAACATGACCTGTTGGTGGGCCTTGATGACTGTGTGTCGACCCGCCACCACAATTGTGGATTACCAGGGCAATGGGGTACTCAGAGCCGAGCCCATGGAAGTCTATGGGGTTTGTCACAGGTAGCTGTGGCTCGGTCTGTGGCCCGGGCGGTCTGGCGTATGTTGGGGGAATATTTACAGGGGATAGGTTTATATACAGTTCGTGACGCCACCTGTAGTCTTCTGGTAATTAGTACCAGCGCTGCTGTAGATCTCTGAGGGGATGGTGAGGCAGCTAGATGTCGGGTCCCCTACAGGTGGGACTGGTCCCTCAAAGTCTATGAAGTTAGTGAAGTCGGGTGCAGATAAATAACACAGTCTCACACGGTCAGCGTCTTTCCATACCTTTACTTGTAAGATGTTCAGGCAGGTCCCTGGGAGGCTGATCCAAGGAGAGTGTATCTTGAGACAGCAGCTGGACAAGTTAGGGGCCTCCTTTACTTCCAATACAATGAGTACAACCAGCCTGAAGCGTAGTTCCCTCAATAACTCCAGCTAATCTATAGCTGTACCGCCCAGTCAGCTTTGTGTCAGGAGCCTTCCTGCGAGAGAGCTGAATTCTTATTTTGTCGTGCACTGACTCAAAGTCTTCACTCCCCCTGACCCCAGTTACGTACTGACTATATGGGGCTTGTTTGCCGCGACCTAAGGTCCGGTAAATTCCTGGTTTTCTTACCACTATGCTTGTAACAATAGTGATCCTTCGGTCCCCAGTGACCGGTTGCAATGTGCAGGACTTCTTCAATCCGTAAGCACTATTCCAATAAACCACTGTGCCTTTCGCCTTGTCCTCGCTGGTAACATAAGCACTCACACTAGCCAAGAGTCGAGCAGTCACTTCTTTCTTTTCCTTCACTTCAAAGTTAGTTACAGATGCTCAGTTATCAATAGGCAGGAGCACGTCTCTGAACCTTACACCGTCCTTTAGACAGGATACTGAAGACTTTCTGCACTAAACTTCTTCTTTCCTTCCAGTGTATTCTGATGAGGTACAGCTCTGACTAGGCTGAGGTGAATTAAATACCTGTACTAGACTCCACTTTCCGAACTGATGATAGAGCAATCTGGACTGCTTCCTCCCTCCAGACGTCTTCTCTCTCTGAAGTCCAGACACAGACTTCATCACTCTAACACATACACCTTGACCACTCCCTCAAGAGTAAACTGCACTACCCTAAGGGTGTGTCTAGTATATGTTGAGTGAATGGATATTTAGCATTAAACTGCTGTCTCGCCACACACTCTCCAGGGTACTGTGTGTGCCTAACACCAGGGCTACACAACTGGAGTTGGGGAACCCTGCTCTACAAGACACAACTTCTTTCCACCCAGAATCCCAATGAAAAAGTGCAGCAGAAGCACCACCTTAGGACGGGGTCAGACTTGTGAGAAATTCGCACGAGTCTCTCGCAGGAATACCCGGCGCTGCCGCCGGCATTCGGACCGGAGCGTGCGGCTGTATGTATTTCTATGCAGCCGCATGCTCCGGTTCTAGTGCCGGGTGTTGATGCGAGAGACTCGTGCAAGTTTCTCGCAAGTCTGACCCGGCCTTAAATGAACATAATGCATAGCAAGGTCAAAAAAACATTGTTACATCGCGTGTCACGTCTTTTACCCTCTTCAGGGTTCGGAAACCCCGAAGTTATTAACACGCTCATTCTTCGCTCTCTGTACATCACAGTGTAATGTAAAAAGAACGACGACGAAACCGCTTCAGGAAAAGGACTGCCAGCGTTTTCCTGAAGCAGCTTCTTCAGGGAACGCTTTGCATCTAAAGAGGCCATGTGCACAGAGCCCAATCCTCTAATCAAAACTGGTGCTTTTTGGTGAGTTTTTGCTCCAGAAACTATACACAAAACCTCAGCGTGAATCTAGCATTACGGTATGTGCACATGACGTCCTTAAGATGCCAAGGTTTTCTTACGCAAAGATGCTACAGGAAAAAGGCAGCGTATTTTTTTTCTGAGGTGACTTTGCTGGCAGTTTTGTATCCATTTTGCAGCTCCACCACAAAATTTAAAGTATAATTTAAACTATAACGAACACCAGAATGAGCATATTATTTATTTTTACTACTCAATGGTTAAAAGAGGAAACTAGAGACAGAACATGAACACAGCAATGTCATTTAAATATTGCAGAGCATATGTTCATACGTTTTTTTTTTGTTTTTTTGTTTTTTAGAACTTTTTCAGGTGGGTTCCAGGTGGAATCCGACTGTAAAGACTTCATGTACACATACCCTTAGGACTTGTGCACACAACTAATTTTCTAGGATGAGTGCTATCTGTGGCTTTTACGGATAGCACTCATACCTAGAATATGTTATCAGGCTGTGCACATGTCCAATTTTTTTCTTCTGAGTGGGTCGTAGAAAAAATCGGAGACATGTCTGAATTTTTACCCGAGTGTCGGATAAAACTCGGTAATGCAAGTCTATAGGTCTAAAAAAAAATAAATCAGACTGCACTCGGATGACATTCAAGTGCAATCCGGTTTTCACAGACTGACAGAATGGAGAAGGAGGAGGAACTTTTTTTTTCTCTCCACTAAGGTAAAAACTAGTGACACTGATCAAACTCTGAATAGGGTCTGATCACAATAATCAGACTCTTTTCCTTGTTCGGGTAGAGAATGGATGTGTGACCTTTTTCAAATGGATTCCAGACATAATCCTGTACAAGACATCATGTGCACCCTAAAGCAGTGGGAAATAAAGCAACCAAATCACAGACACCTCATATGTGAGCCGCAATTCACCCATACCTTCTATAGAAGTCTTTGTTGCATGCGACCTATTATTAATAATTCAATATTGGATTTTTAGTGATGGTGCTGCTGTGGATCTAGAGGTTATTGCATTGTCAGTCGTTAGCTGCAATATCAAAGCAAAACTGTGATTTTCATGTAAAATCTAGTCCTTGCCTAAATGGATCAATTGCAGAAATTTCTGCTACAAATCTGATGCAGTTTTAAATCGTATGTATGTACAGAATATATTGTGGTGCCGTGTTAGCTAACAAAATCTGCGTACATTTCTTTGGGTTAAAAAAGACTAACACATTCTAGGAGAGACACTTTTGTCGTTTTGCTATTTACAGTTGTGCTCAAAAGTTTACATACCCCGGCAGAATTTTTGCTTTCTTGGCCTTTTTTCAGAGAATATGAATGATAACACCAAAACTTTTTCTCCACTCATGGTTAGTGGCTGGCCGAAGCCATTTATTGTCAAACGACTGTGTTTTCTCTTTTTAAATCATAACGACAACTCAAAACATCTAAATATATAACCCAACAAAAATATTCATCAAAAACCAAGATATGTAAGTAAATGCAGCTCTTTTGTATATTATTCACTCCCCAATGATCAACAAATATATATATAAATATTTTTTACTTGATATTGATATTTATTGATTTTGAGTACCAATAATTAATTTTTGTATATCAGTTTTCTTTATTTTAATTAATTTTCTAATAAATTTTTTACCAATCAGTTTGACATGCCCTGCCCTGCACACACAATGTAACATCTGTTAATAATTTCTATAAAAAGTCTCTTTTTCATATGATATTTTATGATATTTTGTGTCTATCATGTTTTTAATATACTAAGGCTACTTTCACACTTGCGTTTTTTTGCGCTGCGTTTCGAGCGCACATGAAGCGCATTAAAAAAGAGCATGCAAACGCTTGTAAACGCTGCGATTTTTAGACGAATCAGTATGAGCATTTCGACAAAAAAAACGCAGCGTTTGTCTGCGATTTCATGCGTTTTTGCATGCGTTTGCGTTTTTTTGGCGCATGCGTTGTCTATGTGTCACATTTCTATCATCTAACATCTGTCTCCATCATCTCTGTCTCCATCATCTGTTTCCATCATCTCTGTCTCCATCATCTCTGTCTCCATCATCTCTGTCTCCATCATCTCTGGCTCCATCATTTATAGAAAAATCGTGTGCGTGCAAAAGCGCTGACGAGCGCAAAGCCATGCGCACGCCAGCGCCCCCATAGACTGCAATGTTATTTTTTGCGCATAGCATGTGCACACGTGCGCACGCGTTTTTTTTAAAGCGATGGACCGAAAAAAAAATGCAACATGTAGCGTCTAGCGCGTATGGGCGCACACCGGGAATATGCGTAGCGCACGACAAACGCACATGAACGTGTGCAAGCGCTAGACCCTGCGCCCGCCATGTTAAAGATAGGGGAACATTGCGCATGCGTCCGATAGCGCACGATGCGCTGCGCGATAAAACGCAAGTGTGAAAGTAGCCTAATAAAGCTGCAATTACTTACATATCTTGGTTTTGATTAATATTTTTGTTGGGTTATATATTGATATTTAATAATCATTGATTAAATATTGGGTTGTCATATTTCTGGTATTTCTTTTCTATATAGGATTCTGTCAACACATCTAAATGACACTGATCAAAAGTTCACATACCCCATTTCTTAATACCGTGTATTGCCCCCTCTAACATCAATGACAGCTTGAAGTCTTTTGTGGTAGTTGTGGATGAGGTTCTTTCTTTATTTTCTCAGATGGTAAGGGTGAGTTTCCACGGTCAGGAAACGCTGCGTGTTTGGCGCTGTGCGCTGGCGCAGCGCCAAACACGCAGCGTCCAGATGTTACAGCATAGTGGAGGGGATTTCAAGAAATCCCGTCTCCACTATGCGTAACAATACGCAGGTGGCAAACCTGCGTAAACGGACATGCGGCGCGTCTTTTCAGACCGCAGCATGTCCTCGCGTATTGCGGCGACGGTGCGTCGCCGCAACAGAATTAAACAGGGCTATGTAGCCCTGCGTTCTTTCCGGAGGTGTTCCGGAGGTGTCCTGAACACCTCCGGAAAGAGCGCGCGTCATAAAGGGGGCGGGGCTTAGATGGAGCGGAATTTCCGCTCCGTCCAAAGCGCTGTGGTTCCGGACCGTGGAACCACAGCCTAAAGCTGCCCACTCTTCTTGGCGAAAAGCCTCCAATTCCTGTAAATTCCTAGGCTGTCCAGCATGAACTGCGCGCTTGAGATCTCCCCAGAGTGGCTCAATGATATTGAGGTCAGGAGACTGAGATGCAGGGGCGGACCTACCGCATGTGCAGCCGGTGTGGCTGCACCAGGGCCCAGAGGTGGAGGAGGGCCCCTGCAGGACAGCTAATAATGAGGGCAATCTGGCTTGTTTATCCGGCCCCAAGACTCCGGGGGGCCCCTGTCCAGATTGTCCTCATGTGCGGACGGCAGAGAGAGATCCCTGCAGATCCACTGCCTGCAAGAGAAAATGGCAGCGGAGCTGCAGCGAGATGTCCTGCTCCCTGCCCACAATTCCTGTCTCTCACACAGTCAGCAGCGCAGCTGGATGACATCATCATTCAGTGCTGTGGCTGTGAGGGAGAGGAAGCAAGCTGCTGGCAATGGTGATGCTGCAGAAGAGTATGCGGTGAGGTGAGAGGTGCTGTGTGAGTGTTGCTGTGGGAGAACGTGCAGAAAGGTGAACTGTGCTGTGTGGGTAGGTGGAGGAGAGGGCAGTGATAGGGGAGTAGGCAATGATGGGGGTGGATGGGGAGAAAGCAATGGTGGTGGCAGTTGAAAGGACAATGATGGGGTGGTGGGGAGGAGGAAATAATGGAGGTGTGGAATGGGCAATGATGGGGTGGTGGGGGAGAAGGCAATGATGGTGGCAGTGGAAAGTACAATGATGGGGTGGTGGGGGTGAAGGCAATGATGGTGGCAGTTGAAAAGACAATGATAGGGAGGAGGAAATGATGGAGGTGGTGGAATGGGCAATGATAGTGGCAGTGGAAAGGACAATGATGGGGGTGGTGGGGAAGGAGGTAATAATGGAGGTGGTGGGAAGAAGGCAATGATGAGGGTGAAGGCAATGATGGAGGTGGTGGAAAGGGCAATGATGAGGGTGGTGGGGGAGAAAGCAATGATGGAGGTGGTGGAAAGGACAATGATAGGGTGGTGGGGAAAAAAGCAATGATGGAGGTGGTGGAATGGGCAATGATGGGGTGGTAGGGAAAGGCAATGATGGTGGTGGTGGTGGAAAGGACAATGCTGGTCGTGGTGGAAAGGATAATAATGGAGGTGGTGGAATGGGCAATGATGGGGTGGTAGTGGAAAGGACAATGTTGGTGGAAAGGGCAATGATGAGGGTTGTGGGGGAGAAATCAATGATGGAGGTGGTGAAGAGGGCAATGATTGGGGTAGGGGAGAGGACAATAATGGGATGTGGGGGGAGGAGGACAGTGAGGGGTGTGGGGGATTTGGATGGGAGAAAGGGGATTTATAATGGATTTAGGAACAGGGGAGGTGGAGGAAGACGTTATTATCGCTTATGTCTAACACAGTCCCTTAGTATATAGTGTACTCGCTTATTATGTATAGCGCCATCCCTCTGTATATAGTGTAGTCACTTTTTATGATGCCATCCCTTATTATATAGCTTCCTCTTCTGTTATGTACAGTGATGTCTCTTACATAGTTTATTGTTGTTATTTTTGTTATTCACAGTGCCCTCTTTTATTACATAGTCCCCTCTCTTGGTAGTGTAAGCTTTTCAGGGGATATAGCTCTGGGATCGCCGTCCGGGTAGACGGAGTGGCACGGAAACAGTTCATTCACAGACAGCAGTTCTGGTAAAAACTGGCTGCAACCAGTTTTATTAAAGTCCACAGCAAACAGAACATAATCAAAACCAAATCATAAACATAAGACCTGGGCTTGTCCAGCCACTTACTACACTTAGATAGATTTCCCTATCTATCCGGGACCAGACTCTAACAGCCTGGGCCACAACAACACATATGTTCAGCATTTACCAGCATGGAGTTTCACAGAGTCTCCTCCTTGTGTCTGAAGGCACCTTCAACGTCCAGACTTGAGAGAGCTCCCCTCCTATTCAGCAGCTATCCGCATGGATTCTCACAGAGACTACTCCTGTGTCCGGGGTACATCGAGCACCCAGACTGAGACAGCTCATACTCCTGGAGACTCCTTCTTGTGCCTGGACTCCTTGTCCAGACTAAGCGAGCTCTCTGTCTGTGTTCGCAGACACCTACTTCTGGTCTCCTAATTAACAGCTGAGTGGTTTCAGGCCTGAGCTGCAAGTGTGTACTGAATGTAAGGTGTAGTGACCTTTCTCTACCACTAGGTTTACAAAGCCATACATTTCCCTTATACCAGTCAGCAAAGTATCTAGGTGAAATGTACACCCCATTCAACACACATACTCTCACTGTCTCACATATCCCCCCCCTCTTCTCCAGACCGGAGGGCTGGTCATCCAGACCGGAGGGCTGGTCAACAATCCAAAAGAGACAGTGAACTCTGGACCAGTCATGGCCCTCATCAGCTTCATCTTCACTACTGTCATCTGTATCTTCACCTGAGCCATAGCCAATATCAGCTTTCTCTTCATCTGAAGCATCCGCACTACCCTGTACCCTCCCAGGCCTATGCTCTCTGCGGGCCTCGGGTATCCTGCACGGTTTCATCTTGACCTTAGGGCCAGGCTCAGTTTCGATATAGTGCCTGGCCAGAGAAGTACGACCCGGCACATCAGAACACTTCTGCTGACTCTTCCTCAGAAACTCACGTACCTCCTGTCCCTGGTGCACTGACCATGTGTCACCAACTATCACAGAAGGTATAGGGGGTTTTTCACTTTTCTCTAGTTCCCCTTGAACCCTCTTTAGCACATCTATTTTCTTGAATATCGGTTGACTCATAAAGTCTATTTCACAGACCTTAAGCTCCTCTGCCATGGTCTCTGACCATTTTAAGCTACACTGTTCAAATGATTGGGACTGTAGAAGGAGCTGATCGTTTTTCTTTTGCAGCACACATAATTCATCCGCTAAGTCTCCAGCTGAATTGTAATGTTCTACCGTGACAACAGCATTCTTATATAGAGCCTTAGACTTATTGAGCAGCATTTGCTCTTGCAACGAAGAGATTCCCTGTATCCTTCCTTTTACTTCATTGACCTTCTCACGAAGATGCTCATGGCTTTCATCACACTCCTTCATCACAGTTTGGAGTTTTTTCTGAGAAGTCATCAATTCATCTGGTACCTGTTGGACGTCTTTTATGTCTTCGGCCCCTTCTTCAGGCTCTTCTGGTAGAACATGCTCAGAAGCCCTACCGTCAGTCTTACATTCTACCTCTTCAGTCACATCATTATGGTCTCCAATATCTCCATTTATTCCGGATTTCAAGTTCTCCTTGATAGCTGCATCTGTATACTCAGAACCCGCCGGATTCTTCTCTTCCACCACGTTCTGCATCCCATCTGAGCTCCCATGTGTCTGCAGCGGCAACGGAGTGACACATCGCTTTTCCCATTTGTTGGGACGTGGCTCCGATGTAGACTCCATGAAAGTGCGCTTGAGCTCACCAACGCCAGCCTGATGTCTCAAAATCTCATCTTGTGACTTATCCAGATCCTTGGTGTCACTCGGGAACACCGCTGGGGCTCCGGGCGCCGAACTTCCAGCCTGAGCTTCACGAGTTGCAGCTACTGATCCGAACCGCAACCCGTCCACGCCGCTGTCTTCGGCAGAAACAGATTCCTGGACAGAGTCAGTCCCCATATCTTCAGTCTTGTTCCTCACAGCTTCACTTGAGACCTCAGCTTCTGATGAGGCATCTGGCTTGGTGACTACCACTTCTATGGCTTTTTCCACCTCTGCAGCATCTCCCTCAGAGTCCTTGGCACGATACAGATCCACACCATACCTTGGTAACTTCACATTTCCAACAGCATCTACTTGGGCTGTGTTCAGTTTCAGAGTCCTGCCTTTAAAGCTCAGCTCTCCTCCTTTCACCTTAGTCTTCGCCAGGGAACCAGCCAACTGTAAAACATCTTCAGATGCCATCTTCTGTCCGACTGCAAAGTCAGCATCAGCCTTCCTCTCAGGACTCTCAACCTCCTCTGCTACCATGCCTTCCTCATTTGCACTGGTTGCTTGATTGTCATCAGATGATTCACTATCACTACCACTATCCCTGTCTGACCCCTTTTTCTCAGCCACATCTGGCTCACTTTCAGGGTTATACACTTCATTTTCATTCACATCCTGCTCACTGTCAGGGTTATACAATTCATTCTCATTCACATCTTGATCTGGAACCTTAGTTAACATGTCATCCACAACATTAACTTCACCATCTGGTCCCTGGTTTCCCTCAGGTGGTCCCTCAAGTATGTGACTATGTGACAACCCCAGCACTATACTTCCATATAGCTCAGGTACTAGGAGCTGGCTCACGACCTCTCCCTGGACTTCAGTGTCCCTATACAACAGGTGAGTGTTTATGGCAACATGAGGAAACCTCTCCTCAGAGCCAGGCTCTTGGGAAACCTCATTTAGAACATTTATATTTTCCTGGGCCGTTTTAAGAGAGGGGTCTCGCCACTGCTCACTCTCAAAATTGTCACAGGACACAGGTAAGTCAGGGACACTCGGTTCCTGAGAACCACCATCCTCGTCTCCCAACATCACCTGCAAAGGAATTTCATCACTATCACAGTCATCATTATTATCAATATCATTATCATGATTATGATCAGTATCATCATCACTATCATGATCATGGTCATCATCATTATCATGATCATCATCATGATCATCATCATCATCATCATCACATCATCATCATCACATAAGTTTAATGGCCCACTAGCATTGTGTTCCGCCCCTCGGGACAGCGCACCCTCAATAGGAGCTTCATCACACTGTCCATCAGAAACATTTTTCCCCCAGAGATCCTTAGACCGGGGAAAGTCATTACCCAATATGACGGGGGGCACCAGGTTCTTCACTACCCCCACTTCACATGAAACCTCCCCGCGTTTGGGGATCAAGTCCACGACAGTCTCTGGGTAGACTTTGGTGTCTCCATGGACGCACACCACACTCAGGTGTTTATCAGGGATAAAGTCCCTATCAATCAGGCTGTCCCATACGGAAGTCACTGGACTCTCTGAGTCCAAGAGGGCCTGTGCTGGGCAGTCATTTACAACCACCGGGGAAATCTGTGGTCCAGTCTCTTCGGCTGAGGTGGACACACACACAGGCTCTGCGCAGGGAGAGAGGGATCCGCCAACATCACAACACATAGGCTCCCCCTCTATTGGACAGTTGGCTGGAATTTCACGACATCTCCAACACTGTCCATCACACTCTCCCACCCACACGACCCCAACAGCTGGAACGCTCTTACCGGGAGAGTTCGGCGTCCAGGAACTCTGAAGTGACGACCTCTCAGACGGCTGGTCACGGAGGCAGTCTTTGGTGGCGAAGGCCCTCTCCATCAGGCTGAGCAGACGATTGGGGTCCTGGTGGTCTCCTTGTCCGACCTCTGGCTGTACCTCAGGAGGACGTGCTTGGGTGTAGCGGTCCACTATCACCTTTTCAACTCCATAATCAGGTTTGCTGACTGCAGACTCCCAACTGCATCTCCAGTCATGAACTCCCCTGGCACGGGCTGTCACCGTAACACCCAGCCGGGTAAGAATCTCCGCTTTCAGCTTGGCATAGTCTTGGCTGTCCTGCTCGCTCAGGTCAGCATAGGCCCTTTGGGGTTCTCCAATCAGATAGGGTGCAACCATCATGGCCCATTCAGATAGGGGCAGATTCTCCTTCTCTGCCAGTCCCTCAAACCTAGTGAGATATACCTCCACATCGTCACGAGGTGTCATCTTTTTCAGGGACCGTCTTACCGCCTTCTTTACAGCGGACAATGCAGGTGACTTTGCAACATTACTTTGGGACGATGCGCTGCAAGTCTTTTGTAGTGCTGCAACCTGCTCAAAAAACAACCGGTTATTCTCCTGCTGCAGGAATTGCTGCTGGGCCTGCTGCATGCGCTGCTGGTGCTGCAGACGCTGCCGCTCCATGCTCTGCTGCATGCTCCGCTGGACCTGGACCAGGTACTCAACGAGCTCCTCCATACTGCCGGACTTATCTGTCTCAACCACGGCAGTCTTATGTTGCACATTAACTTGCGCCATTTGTTCAAACAACGCCACCATGCTGTCATCCATGCTGTCAGACTTCTCTGTCTCAACAACGGCAGTCTTCACTCAAGACATACACACTCCACAGTCTTTTCCACAGAAAATTCAGCCTTGCTGTGCAGACACTTTTTTTTTTTTCTTTGCAAAGTCTATTAGGGCTACTGTCTCTTTAAGACTGCTCCAATCAGACGTTTGTTGCTGACACACTTTTTTTTTCTCTGCTGCTGCTTCAACAGACTTCTCTCCTTTATTGCTGTCTCTAAGCCACTGTGCTGCACGCACATTCCAGCACCAATTGTAAGCTTTTCAGGGATATAGCTCTGGGATCTCCGTCCGGGTAGACGGAGTGGCACGGAAACAGTTCATTCACAGACAGCAGTTCTGGTAAAAACTGGCCGCAACCAGTTTTATTAAAGTCCACAGCAAACAGAACATAATCAAAACCAAATCATAAACATAAGACCTGGGCTTGTCCAGCCACTTACTACACTTAGATAGATTTCCCTATCTATCCGGGACCAGACTCTAACAGCCTGGGCCAAAACAACACATATGTTCAGCATTTAAAAGCATGGAGTTTCACAGAGTCTCCTCCTTGTGTCTGAAGGCACCTTCAACGTCCAGACTTGAGAGAGCTCCCCTCCTATTCAGCAGCTATCCGCATGGATTCTCACAGAGACTACTCCTGTGTCCGGGGTACATCGAGCACCCAGACTGAGACAGCTCATACTCCTGGAGACTCCTTCTTGTGCCTGGACTCCTTGTCCAGACTAAGCGAGCTCTCTGTCTGTGTTCGCAGACACCTACTTCTGGTCTCCTAATTAACAGCTGAGTGGTTTCAGGCCTGAGCTGCAAGTGTGTACTGAATGTAAGGTGTAGTGACCTTTCTCTACCACTAGGTTTACAAAGCCATACATTTCCCTTATACCAGTCAGCAAAGTATCTAGGTGAAATGTACACCCCATTCAACACACATACTCTCACTGTCTCACAGTAGATATAAAATGACTGCTGATGGAGGAGCCGGTGACCAGACTACCAGTCCATCTGCTCCCCCATTAGAAAAGAAGCTTTCCCATGCTCCATCAGCCATCATTGCATTATACAGCTAACAAGACAGGACAGTATGTAATAAAAAACAGGGTTTTATATATAATCCAATATGTAAGGGACGGTGCTGTACATAATAAGAGGGCACTTCACTGTATAATAAGGGATGACAATATACATAATAAAGGAGACTATGTAATATATATACATGTATTACATGTATGTGTGTGTGGCTATGTATAGCTTTGTCACCATAGAAGGAGAGGGGCAAAGACATATTTTTTGCACAGGGGCCCCAAGCTGTCAGTGTCCGCCCCTGCTGAGATGGCCACTCCAAAACCTTCACTTTGTTCTGCTGTAGCCAATCACAGGTCAACTTGGCCTTGTGTTTTTGATCGTTATCATGTTGGAATGTCCAAGTGCGTCCCATGCGCAACTTCCGGGCTGATCATTGCAAATTTGCCGTGTTTGCTGATAACATGCTGCATTTATCTTTCCTTCAACTTTGACCAAATTCCTTTGCCTTTGTAGCTTACACATCCTCAAAACATTAGCGATCCACCTCTGTGCTTTACAGTGGGTATAGTGTTCCTTTCATCATAGGCCTTGTTGACCTCTCTCCAAATGTAACATTTATGGTTGTGGCCAGAAAGTTCAATTTTGTTCTTATCACTCCAAATTGCATTGTTCCACAAGTTTTGAGGCTTGTCTCTGTTGTTTGCGCATTGTAGGCGAGATACTTTGTGGCATTTGTGCAGTAATGGCTTTCTTCTGGCGACCTAACCATGCAGCTCATTTTTCTTCAAGTGCCTCCTTATTGTGCTTCTTGGAACAGCCACACTGCTAGTTTTCAGAGAGTCCAGTGTTTCAGCTGATGTTATTTGTGGTTTTTTCTTTGTATCTCGAATAATTTTCTTGGCAGTTGTGGATGAAATTTTTGTTGGTCTACCTGTCCGTGGTTTTACTTTTACAGAGCCCCTGATTTTAATCACAGTTTGAACCCTGCTGACTGGCATTATCAATTCCTTGGATATCTTTTTGTATTCCTTTCCTGTTTTATGCAGTTTAACTACCTTTTCTCGTAGATCTGTTGACAATTCTTTTGCTTTCCCCATGACTCACAATTCAGAAACGTCAGTGGCTGGATGAAAGATGCAAGAGTCTGTCTGGATCCCAGAAATTCACTCAGCTTTTCTGCACACACACTGATTACAAGCAAACAGGTCACAGGTGAGGATGTTACCTTTTAGTAGCCATTCAAACCCATTTGTGTCAACTTCTGTGCATATTATCAGGCCAAAATCACCATGTTATGTGAATTTTTGATCAGGGTCATTTTGATGTTTTGGGTTTTCATTATGATTTAAAAAGAGAAAACACAGTAGTTTGACAATAAATGGCTTCACCCAACCACCAACCATGAGTGTGGAAACATTTTTGGTGTTATCACTCATATTCTCTGACAAAAGGCCAAGAAAGCAACAATTCTGGCAGGGTATGTAAACTTTTGAGCACAACTATATGTGTATATGTGTTTTTATTATGTTTTTAGTTTTGTGCCATTTTATACATGCGTTTTTTAGCTGATTTTGGAGACTGTGATCTACTTGTAACTTGTGAGGGTTTTTTGGTGTTTTATGTGTGTTTCTAAAGTTTCCTAAACTACACTTGACTCACATTCTGAAAATATCTTGAAAACATGAAATCTTATTTTGAAACAGTCATGCAACTTCAAGTGACCAGAAAGTGGCTGACATATCGTAGACTTGTATTAGACGTGATGCTGCATTAACCTCATAGTGCCAAATGGTCAACTTTTACTTGTAGTTAACAGTTTGATGCAAAATTGCATGACCACTTTCATGAGTGTAAATTATCAAGTTTTATTCTTATAAGCTACGTTTTGAGAGTTGTCTGAAAAATGTAGATTTTGGTAGTATTGGAGCTGTTTGGGGTGTAGGATTTTGTTAAGAGGGGGTCACAATCATGGACACGTGACAAGACATGGATATGTATATTCTTGCACAGTATGGCTCCACACAAGTTTAATATTGGTGATTCATGTAGACTTATATGTATTCCATATGTTCTCACAGAAAAGTTTTATTTACAGGACAATGTACTGATATGTTATGTTGTGATAGTTGAGTTGAACAAAATGATTCACAGTATCCTGGTCCAATGTCCACATGAGAAATCCTTGACCGTTGGAGCAGATCCCTGCTAACTTTCTTCTACCTATTCTAGGTCCAGTGTAACATTGCTGCAATGTGATGCTTGCATGACTTTGTGCTAGACATAATCGCAGGGCTCTGGTCTGACAGGCACGGGCTACTGATGTGGCTGCTGTAACAGACTCCTACGAATCATTTTGCTCAACTCAATATGGACGTGCATTTATGTAGTCTCTGTATTTCTTACACAATCAAGGAGAACAAATATAAAATGTTAAAATTACACTTATATGAAAGGAGTACATGCATACATACACAACATACACAAGCACACACTCATATACAGTTATACATTAATACATGTATACATACAGTGAAGGAAATAATTATTTGATCCCTTGCTGATTTAGTAAGTTTGCCCACTGACAAAGACATGAACAGTCTATAATTTTAAGGGTAGGTTAATTTTAACATTGAGAGATAGAATATCAAAAATGAAACTCAGAAAATCACATTGTATAAATTATATAAATTTATTTGCATTTCCGCTTCTGCTGGTGCTGGGGCAGTACTCCTTTTTCGGGGAAGTCAGTCTCCTGCGGTTTTTTTCTCCAAACTGTTTTAACCGGCTGAGCAAAGCAATACCATTTGGGATTATGAGCTTCTGGCCATTAAGATGGCGCATGAGGAATGGCAACATCTACTGCAAGGCGCCTGCTCTCCAGTATTAATATACACGGGCCATAAAAATATGATCTTCTTGCAGTCCACCCAGCTGTTGAATCCTCATCAAGCCAGGTGGGCAATCTTCTTTGCTTGTAGTCACTTAATCACGCCTCTCCAGGATAAGCTCAACATGAGGCGCAGTGGGTCCACACCCAATAGTGTTACATTTTAAAGTGAATGTGCAGTCAAAAATTGCTTGTTTTAGTTTGCTTAAGTTATATTAAATGTATTTTTTTTTAAATGTTGCAATGTTTTTTTTTTTTCTTGTTCCCATTTCACAAAATCAAAATAAGTAATCTTGTAACTCACACTGACTATTGGGTCTTATTTTAGACTTACCGTATATACTCATGTATAAGCCAAGTTTTTCAGCACATTTTTTGTGCTGAAAATGCCCCCCTCGGCTTATACTCGAGTGAGGGTCCTAGAAGACAGACAGGCAGCAGTGGAGCAGCAGGTCACAGGAGGCAGGGGCCGGCTGCGGTTTAAGCCTGTGCCTGCTGCTAAAGAGAAATTATTATTCCCTGCGTTGGCAGTGAATATTCTTTTCTCTGTAATAGTGCGACACCGGCTTCCAGCAGCGGCTTGGCGATCATGTGTGCCCGCTTCTTAAATGAAATGAATATTCACTTCTTTCTACTCCAATAGCGTGGAGGCAGTGAATATTTATTCCCTAAGTAGCAGGCACCCCTGATCGCCTGGCCACTGAAGCTGCTGGCATCTGAACAAGAGGCTGCGCAGGGACGATAAGTAGGATGGTTTATTTATTTTAATGTTTTTTTGATGGAGCCATGCAGACCATGATAGGGATGAAGAGCCATGCATACAAGGATAGGGATGAGGTGGCCATGCATACAAGGATAGGAATGAGGAGGCCATGCACACAAGGATAGGGAGGAGGAGGCCATGCACACAAGGATAGGAATGAGAAGCCATGCAGACCAAGATAGGGATGAGGGGCCATGCAGACCAGGATGGGTGAGGGCTGATCAGGAGAGAGGGCCATGCAACCAATGGGATGAGGAGGGTGCAGACGTGGGAAAGAGCCATGCAGACACGATACGATAGGGGATGAGGGGCGCCAGATGCAGACCACAGGATGGGATGAGGGGGCCATGCATACCATGATAGGATGAGGGGCCATGCAGACCACGATGGGGATGAGGAGGCCGTGCAGACCACGATGGGGATAAGGAGCCATGCAGACCACGATGGGGATGAGGAGGCCATGCATACCAGGATGTGGATGAGGGGGCCGTGCAGTCCAGGATGTGGATGAGGGGGCTGTGCAGACCAGGATGTGGATGAGGGGGCCGTGCAAACCAGGATGGGGATGAGGGGGCCATGCAGACCAGGATGGGGATGAGGGGGTCGTGCTGTCCAGGATGGGGATGAGGAGGCCGTGCTGTCCAGGATGGGGATGAGGAGGCCATGCATACCAGGATAGGGATGAGGAGGCCATGCGTCGGCTTATACTCAGGTTGGCTTATACTTGAGTATATATGGTGCTTTCTTATAGGAAACTTTTCAGCAGTCTCATTATCATCACAAAAAGGATTACAATGGAAGGTAATACCGCTATATACAGCAGATAAAAAATTATCAACCATTCACAGCAGGTGATGTCTCAAGTTATCTGCTCCCTCTTGCCTTTACAATGACCTTGCCTCTGATCAGCATATGTGCATTAAATACTTTAATTCAACTAAGGGTCTGAGCTAGTGTATTGCTGCTAATGTTCAAATGGCTGCTGAAAAGAATAAGATGTAAAAGACTAAAATTAGTCATGTGACCGCAAGTATTTAATATGTATACTCCCGTTCACATTCCGACTAGATGGCAGCGGCTTTACCCAATGCAAGTGTGTTGAGCGAGGCCAGAAACATTCTAGTTGGAATGTGGCTGTGGCTATGCATATTGAATACTTGCAGTCACATGACCTCCCTGCACAGGAGAATTCTCACAGTGCGCTGTTGCGCTGTGAGTGTGATGTGCGGATTCACAAGTCTGCAGTCACATAGAGTGACAGCAGACTTGTAGCTTAAGCCGGGACAACACCTTTAAGGTCAAATTTCCTCAAATTCGCAGGTCCCTGTGAATTCAAATATTTTGTAATTCAGTTAGTGAGGATTGCAAAAAAAAAAATGCTTGGTGCCATTTCTCATATTGTTGATGACTCAGATAGTGGGCTAATGAGGTCAGGTGTGGTTCCTCCATGACATCTACCTTGTAGCTGTCAAATCATGTGGTCTAGTGCAGCCAATCAAGTGGGACGATCACAATCCGTACAAAGATTAGCTCCGGTCTAGCAGCACCATTTTAGGCTTTTGCAGAGCAGTAAAGGAAGTTCAGGGTGCACTGATCATTCCACATAGGAATAGAAAATTTTACAGTCCATAAATTTAAACATAACTGTCATTCTCACAAAATGTGCGTGTTGTAATTTTTTTTTCTTTTTGCACACTTCTTTGATGTAATAATCAAATAATAGTCCCTTAAATGCCTCCCTAATACAGCACCCCGTTGCAGGTGCTTGCTCTTGGGACATAAACTTACCAATTCTTTTCTTGTCCCTTCTGTTTTTGTAAAGGCCCAGGGGTGTTATTTGTTTACTTTTTTAATGTCTTAAAGAAACACCACATTTTAATATTTGAATACTTGTTTTAATATTCGAATTTAGCAACTGTATACCCCACAGCCACACTACATGTTGATGCTGTGCCGATATGAGGATGTGCCCATATGATAAACCACCTATGAACTGCATAAATTTTTGTAACAATCTATTAACTATTTTTCTAATTTTATCCAAAAATGTTATCTTGTTATGTTTCCATAATAATCTGGGGATTATTTCTGAAAAAAAAACTACCTGTGACTCTGGAAAAGCAGCCTTGCAATACAAGAATACATTCTTCATTTCCACAATCAGATCTCTGGTCTTAACTCATCCCATCCAACATCGTTGCCCCCAGCATTAGGTTTGTTGACGGGAAAATCAATCTGGCATGCAGAATTTGGTTAAGTAAATCACCCCATTTCAAACCTCTGTAACTCATCCAGCATGACAGAACAGCCTCGGGTCAAAACCTAAATTGCCACCATACTTCCGTACCAAAGCTCTTTTTTCGGCTCAATGTATAAAGGAATGGCCCACAATCCAAACACATCTATTTCCAGGATCTACAACAAAGATCAGGTTAGAATCAACTGTGGTCTAACGTAAATATTAAATCTGTCAGAATTCCATCTGCCAAGCTCCTTCACCGATTCCTCACTCAAACCCAATCTCATAGCTTCTGTTGCTGCTCCTATTCTAAAAGAATGGGAAGAGAAATTACAATGCAGCAAGTTCAAAACCTGTAGGGATTTCTTAAAAATAAGCTTGAATTGGAACTGGATGACAAAGGAACCATCTAAATAATGAAAAATGGACCTGTAAATGACAGTCTAACAGCAAGATAATCCAGCAAGCAGAGGAAAGGGCAAACCTTATTATTAATTGCTGATAGGCGCAACCACGAACTCTTTCCCAACTGGTCAGTCTTCGATTTACGATTACGGATCCTAAAACCGCCTTGCTCTAAAACAATATCATCCCAAATAATTCCTGAAGGAGAAAACTTGTTAACAAACACTACTTCACTGATCGTTAATGCTGCAAAAAAGGAAATGGAAAATATCGCTTTAAACAAGAGGACTTCAAAATTGGATGGGCACACCATATTCAAGACTGACAATAACCTATATAACAATTCAATAGTAATGGGGCACCATTTGTCCACTGAGCAGACATCTTTCTTCAATCCTTTTAACAATTGTCTCACTTAAAAAATACCACTCAGTGGCGTCAAATCATACAATTTTTGAAAACATGAAATACCGTGAACTATACGAGTTACAGAAGAATAAGAATACTTGTCATTCACTAAACCCGATAAAAAACTGACAGAAAAACAGTTAACACCGGAGTTCTCACAAAAGGACGACCATCTATACCAGGAATGAGAATAATCTTGCCAAGTTTTAGGACACACAGACCTTTGAATCAAATGACAAGCTAATCGAAGATCAGGCTCCACAAATGTTGGGGGCAGCGGATCACATTGAAGTCCGCTTCTGGTGCCAATCTCCGAAAAGCCTGCCATTAGAAATGACGCAAAGCATCAATCGCTGAATTTTTTACTTAGCAAGTACACCTAGCTTTTAACGATATATTGAATTTCAAGCAGAACAACACCATATGCCTCAAAAGCTTCACAACCATGACATTTTTGGAATTTAAGGTATTTAGCGCAAAATAACAGCATCGTTGTCCGAAAATATACAAATTCTTCTATTCCTGAAAAAAAAATGTCGCCAAATCACTAAAGACTTTGTCATCAAGACACATGCCAAGGCTCGGTATACCAGTGTCTGGACCACAAATACTCGAAACCCTCTGAACTGAAAGCTGTAAAGAAAGACAAAGAAAGATTGGAGACAAACTGTTCTTGGATCAGATTACAACCACTGAAATTGATTAAAAAGGAATACCACATAACTAAATCATCCCGGAACTCGGCTGTCAGCCTAATATATGAACCTGGAGATAAAAGTCCTCTTGTTGCAAAATACAACCTTTTGGAAAAATTACTTCCCATCGGGGTAACCCACAAGGCAAAAGCTAAACATCCTGCCATTCTTTCAACAGAACTTTTTTGCGTCAATAAGCAGGACAGTAATGTCCAAAATGTTGTTAATCTTCTGAGCAGGAAGTTTGAACTCCATTGAAGCAGAATTAAACTCGATACCTAGGAGTTCTATGGAATGGGTTGGAAAAACAGTTTTATCTTCAGCTAATGGAAATCTGAAATCAGCAGACACTGAAATTAAGTTTTGCAACAAATTTAAACATGCAGGGGACCCAGCAGGACCGATAAACAGAAAATCGTCCAGGTAATGAACAATACCCCCTACCGGCTCCTCCTGACCTATAACCCAGTGTAAAAAAAAAAATAAGAAAGGCGGAAACCCATAGGAAGGCACTTATCAAAGAAAAAATACCAATCAAAATAAAAAACTCAAAGACGAGAAACCGATAGGGTTAACGGGAAGGAGTCTAAAAGCCGATTTAATGTCTGCCTTGGACAATAAGGCACTATTACCGCAACTGCGTAACAATAAAATGGCGTCTTCAAAAGACGCAAACCTGACTGAAGCCACAGATTTATCCACCTCGTCATTCAAAGAACATCCAAATGGAAAAGACAGATGATGGATAACTGTAGCTATTAGGTTCTTTTCTTGGAATAACCCATAACTGGGAAATCCTAAAATTATTGAAAGGAGGGACAACAAATGGACCAGCAATGTTCCCTTTTTCCAAATCTCTAAATAATTTGTCCCTAACAATAAACATATGAAGTTTAACTGATTTTAAATTATCAAAAACTTTACAACCTACACCCTTTAAAAGGGAATAAAGAAACCTTCAGAAAAACCTTTAAACACCATTGCCACCATCTCTCTGTTTGTGAAGGCTTCTAGTGAACGCACCATTCTTTCCCACTTCACTGATGTCTGCACTTTTTTGAACATAATCCCTGGTACTTAGCTGTGGCTGAGTGGTACTGACAACCCTTTTAAATAAGCAAAGGAAAAATGGGTGATTTCGCGAGAATTCTGCAACCATTTGCAACTTGAATCGTTAAATGCAAAACTTAACCCTTTTTTCATGTTAGTCATGTTGGGTGTCGAGTTAACTTGGTGTCTAAATGACGAAGCAAGTCTTTGGGGGAGCATGAGGTTCAGCCACAGGCCAACGTCTTTAACTCCCCATTTCACATTTTTATGAATTGAAATCTTCTGCCGGAACTGTTCGTCATAATTGAACCAAGTAAAACCCCTAAAATTTTTATAAGCCACAAGAACAATATCTAGATGCTGAAAAAGGCCACAGCACTTCTCAGGGAACTTTCCACCAATAATTGATGCAAATATACAAAAGGTTTGAAGCCAATTATGAAATGATCTTGGGACGCCCCTCCACCGATCATCATCTCTATCGTCATTTTTCTTATCATAACGTAAAAATTCCTTTAAAGATGTAAGAAGTGATAGAATATTAATAAATTCGTTCTTCCAAATTTTTCCTTCATGTTACTCGAGAGATGTAAACCTAACGGAGAGATGTCACAAGTCAAAGCCTCTTTAAAGCAAGACTCGTTAACACCCTGAAACCTGGAGTATCATTACTTCCTAAAGCATTAGTATTACAATTCTTATACACATTAGAACTATTAACAGCCCTAGCAAAAGCTACAGTTAATTAATTAAAAACATTCCTTAGGAAAAGGATCAGCATTAATATTAATTGAGAGGCGGACCCCTCATTTATCTCACCCGGTCTGCAGGTTGATGTCCGTGTTCCATAATCCGGATCCACAGAAGTAGCGTCCAATCTTCTTGTTGCAGTGGCCTGGTCTGTTTCAGCCTGCCTTGTAGCAGCAAACAGACCAGGGGATTCGCTAAGAAGGCATAGGCTCTCTGGCTGACAATCAGCCCTGTAGCAGCTGGAACCTGCTGCTTTCCTGGACTGGGAAGCCCCGCTGTTCCCAGCTGTTAACTGCGGTGAGGCCATGGGGATTGCCTGACAGGCCAGAAGACACTGTTCACAGGCTTGGAAAGGGAGGGAAGGAAGGGGCAGCGAGCTGACCCTGGATCATATACCCGGAGACCGGCTCTGACGCCCAGACCCGGACTGCTGCATCTCTGGTCTCCTGCTTGCAGTTTTCTCCCACCTCCTACGCTGGCGGCCATCTTGTGCAGGCAGCGAATAGGAAGCCCAGAGCCTTCAGTTCTTGACTGACATCCGGACATCATCATTACCGCCAGACTCTTCCTGCACTTCAGCTTGGGTACCCGGCTAGAGCCGAGTTGAATCCGATTGCTGCACCAAAAACTCCACTGCTGGCCTCTCGGCTAAACATATCCTTAGCCATTCCTCACCACCCGCTGCCTGGGACTTCTCGATCAGGGAACGCAGTAAGTCCTCCATGGCAAAAAAAATTCTGCAGGGTTCCTGTCAGAATGACGTCATCTCTGCTGTGCCCAAGGTTAAATACAGTCAGATACTGCTTGGCAACTGCTTCCACCAATCATAGGTCCAGATCCGGGCGGGAAAACCATCTCCAGGTAAGTATATTCTGCCCCGCAACCTGAGCAGTTTTCTTAACCCTTAATGTACCTCAGAAGAAGAAAACTATAGTTAGCAAACGTTTATTATAACAGGTTCTAAAAGCTTGCAGTCCCATATTCCCATGAGCCCCATTTTAGCCAACTATCAGGGGCTTTCAATTTATGGTTATGTTGCATTTTAATTGCCTAAGTCTCAAGGGATAAGGAAAATTTTACACTAGAACAACTTCTTCCAGTTGATTTTTTTGGAAGAGATGAAGTCAGCCTATATACTCAAAAGACCTTGGGACAGAGGAGATGAAGGACTCAATTCTAATGTCAAGCTTTGTTGCTGGCTAAGGTGGTCAGGACACTAGCAGAGGTAAGGGCACACTGAACCAGGGCAAAGCAGGCTAGAGGAGTAAGGAGCTTATGCAATTTCACCCACACAGGGAACTGTTAGTCAAATTTAGGATGATGATACTGTGGTGGAGAAGGCCACATGGGTGCCGAGAAGATAATGTCATCAAAAGAGCAGGGTGTTGCCTCAGTAACACATAGCACAGGCGACGCGCAGCTAAAAGATTTTGAGGCAAAATCTGCTAGTTCTGCACGTGTTGCTGGTTGAGAAGGGTCAACAATGCCTAAAAAGTATGGGTGCTGTTGTGGCGAGTCATACAAGTGGACATCTCATATGTGGAAGTACTTTTATCACAAAACGATTGGAAGACTGCAGGCTGTGCAAGAGGAAAATAAGCCATGGATGTTCCAGCTAGGGTCTACACATCTCCTGCTCATTTGGAAAAAGCAAACAGGCCAGCAATCTGAGTGAACCTCCAGTTGTCTCCCTACTCCTCACATTTATCTTTCTGTCAGCCAGGTTCCACCCTCAAGTAGTACCCGGTCAGTGTCATCATCGTCACTATCATTGTCATCCAATACTATTAATTATTGTACTCCTCTTCCTCCTCTCTCACATCGGCAGTTATCCACTCCTGATTGTGTGTTGACGAACAGGTGTATGCTCCCAGTCATTGGCTGATTTGACAACTAAACTCTCATGTGGTCAAGTTGCTGGTGGTGCAGTACCTGAAAACACCTTGTGGAGTTTGTTGCATTTCCAGAAATTATGCCATGCTCTCAGGTTCACTGGAAGATACCCAGCCACCGTTATTAGAGGTGATCACTATGTGCTTTCATATGAACATATGCCACTATCTTGACTTCTCTTCGAGTCTTCTATAGCTGGAAATTGTCATGAGAACATAACTCATGCTTCCTGCATGGCTCACATCCAGAATTAAATTGTGTAACATTTTTTTCAGAAATATTCACACTTGAGGAAGGAGGTGGCTATGGCCATGAAAGAGTCAGTACATTTCAACCATTCTTACATGGCAAAGTTCTCTCTCCTGGTTTTGCAAAAACAGAATGGTCTGGCAGAGCTCTGCTTGCTTTTTCACAATGCAACTTGCTGAAATTCAATGCTGCATATGTTGGAGCATCTGTACAAGCAGTGTAAAGCAGTGATGGACTGTATCATGCAGCAGCCAAATTGGAGAGTGGATTACTTTGAGATCTGTCCATGGGACCTGTTGCTTTTTGAAACCCTTTGAAGACGTGACCAAATTTGTCGGTTTGGATAACTGTGACATCAACTATGTCATCTTCCATATTTATCCTGAAAAAATGCTCACTAGAATGCAAGAGGAGAAAACCACAAATTACACATGGTCATTTTTGTCCTGTGTCTGTTAGGGACACTCAAGTTCCATATCACATGTGGCAAGCTTTGGAAAAGGAGTAGGATCAGTAACTAGTGCTTGTAAAGGGGTTATAGAGTTGTCAGTTGACACAAGCAGAAAATGACAACCAGCCGTTGCATCAGGGTGATGAAAATGAACCAATGGGACCCTTGGTTGTACTGACAAGCTTGGCAAGCTGTATGCTTGAATACTTGTGGGATGACAGGCATATTTTCATCAGGTAAAGGAATGACTATTGGATAGTCATGCTTTTAGATCTTTGTTACAAAAGTAAATTGGGGACATTTTTCCAGCTTCCAAAAGGGAGTTCAAATCAGCTTTTTACCAGGATAATCTTCTTTATTTGCTCTGCAAAGGTATCACCAAGCAAACGTTTGCTGACTGACTGATGAGGAGACCACTCTATTATCCTTGTACCTGATCTCTTAAAAAAACAAGGGACAATTTTTGAACAATTTGATAAAAATCCTTTGTAATTGTTTAATTATTTTGACTAAAGTAAACCTGTTGTAGATGCCAAAAAAGGGATACTTTTTTTCACTCCTATTTGAGTAGTCATTACTTCACCTTCAAAACGGCACAACTATTTTTGCTCCCTAAACCAAAGGATATTTGGACAGCTTGTGAAATACTGTCACTTCTATATTTAGAAAAAAACAAAAAGCTTTAGCTGCTCCCCAGAGATAATTTTTGCACCACCTTATGTGAAAAAATCCATTGTTTCTTCCATTTCCAGTGCCTGTGTATAAACACCAGCAAAACAGACTCATGCCCCCAAGACGGATAATTTTTGGACAATTTTCACAATTGACATAGGCAAAACATGTTGTTACTGCAGTGTGTTGTAAAATAGGCTTTTGGTTACCACTAGTTATCATACGTTTTCCCCAGCTAAATCGGTTGAGGTCACTTAGACATTTATAAGGAGCTCAGGCCCCAGGAGGGGACCTGGCTGACCCCCACAAAAGTGCAGAAAACAATGCAAAAAGCAAGCACAAAAAGAAAAGCAAAAAATATCTTATCTGAAAGCAGGAGATGAAGGCAAGACTCCAGCAAACTTCCAAATGAACCAGGAACCACAATTGAGACAAGAACAATTGATCACCGGCAACCATCATGGGAGGGAACCTCCCTTATATCAGACCAGTCAGTGAACCCAGATTGCCAATCCTCGCTGAAAGGTTCAGTACTGTCTGTAACCACCAAAGGGAGCCTCTGCTCAGAAACCATCTCTGGCACATTCATAACAGACCTGTAAACGACGGTCTAACAGCAAGATAATCCAGCAAGCAGAGGAAAGGGCAAACCTTATTATTAATTGCTGATAGGCGCAACCACAAACTCTTTCCCAACTGGTCAGTCTTCGATTTACGATTACGGATCCTAAAACCACCTTGCTCTAAAACAATATCATCCCAAAAAATTCCTGAAGGAGAAAACTTGTTAACAAACACTACTTCACTGATCGTTAATGCTGCAAAAAAGGAAATGGAAAATATCGCTTTAAACAAGAGGACTTCAAAATTGGATGGGCACACCATATTCAAGACTGACAATAACCTATATAACAATTCAATAGTAATGGGGCACCATTTGTCTACTGAGCAGACATCTTTCTTCAATCCCTTTAACAATTGTCTCACTTGAAAAATACCACTCAGTGGCGTCAAATCATACAATTTTTGAAAACATGAAATACCGTGAACTATGCGAGTTACAGAAGAATAAAAATACTTGTCATTCACTAAACACGATAAAAAAACTGACAGATAGAAAAACAGTTAACACCGGAGCTCTCACAAAAGGACGACCATCTATACCAAGAATGAGAATAATCTCGCCAAGTTTTAGGACACACAGACCTTTGAATCAAATGACAAGCTAATCGAAGATCAGGCTCCACAAATGTTGGGGGCAGCGGATCACATCGCGGTCCGCTTCTGGTGCCAATCTCCGAAAAGCCTGCCATTAGAAATGACACCAAGCATCAATCGCTGAATTTTTTACTTAGCAAGTACATCTAGCTTTTAACCATATATTGAATTTCAAGCAGAACAACACCATATGCCTCAAAAGCTTCACAACCTTGACATTTTTGGAATTTAAGGTATTTAGCGCAAAAATAACAGCATCGTTGTCCGAAAATATACAAATTCTTCTATTCCTGAAAAAAAAATGTCGCCAAATCACTAAAGACTTTGTCGTCAAGACACATGCCAAGGCTCGGTACACCAATGTCTGGACCACAAATACTCGAAACCCTCTGAACTGAAAGATGTAAAGAAAGACAAAGAAAGATTGGAGACAAACATAACTAAATCATCCCGTAACTCGGCTGTCAGCCTAATATGCGAACCTGGAGATAAAAGTCCTCTTGTTGCAAAATACAACCTTTTGGAAAAATTTCTTCCCATCGGGGTAACCCACAAGGCAAAAGCTAAACATCCCAATAAAGACTGCCATTCTTTCAACAGAACTTTTTTGCGTCAATAAGCAGGACAATAATGTCCAAAATGTTGTTAATCTTCTGAGCAGGAAGTTTGAACTCCATTGAAGCAGAATTAAACTCGATACCTAGGAGTTCTATGGAATGGGTTGGAAAAACAGTTTTATCTTCAGCTAATGGAAATCTGAAATCAGCAGACACTGAAATTAAGTTTTGCAACAAATTTAAACATGCAGGGGACCCAGCAGGACCGATAGACAGAAAATCGTCCAGGTAATGAACAATACCCCCTACAGGCTCCTCCTGACCTACAACCCAGTGTAAAAAAAAAATAAATAAGAAAGGCGGAAACCCATAGGAAGGCACTTATCAAAGAAAAAATACCCATCAAAATAAAAAACTCAAAGACGAGAAACTGATAGGGTTAACGGGAAGGAGTCTAAAAGCCGATTTAATGTCTGCCTTGGACAATAAGGCACTATTACCGCAATAGCGTAACAATAAAATGGCGTCTTCAAAAAACGCAAACTTAATTGAAGCCACAGATTTATCCACCTCGTCATTCAAAGAACATCCAAATGGAAAAGACAGATGATGGATAACTGTAGCTATTAGGTTCTTTTCTAGGAATAACCCCTAACTGGGAAATCCTAAAATTATTGAAAGGAGGGACAACAAATGGACCATCAATGTTCCCTTTTTCCAAATCTCTAAATAATTTGTCCCTAACAATAAACATATGAATTTTAACAGATTTTAAATTATCAAAAACTTTACAACCTACACCCTTTAAAAGTGGAATAAAGAAACATTCAGAAAAACCTTTAAACACCATTGCCACCATCTCTCTGTTTGTGAAGGCTTCTAGTGAACGCAACATTCTTTCCCACTTCACTGATGTCTGCGCTTTTTTGAACATAATCCCTGGTACTTGGCTGTGGCTGAGTGGTACTGACAACCCTTTTAAAGCAATGGAAAAATGGGTGATTTTGCGAGCAAAATGAGCATTCATGCTTATACCTGCAATTCTGCAACTATTTGCAACTTGAATCGTTAAAGGCAAAACATAACCCTTTTTTCATGTTTGTTCTGCCCGTCTTATGTGTATGTGTAAAATAATCCTTGCAGACAGCATAACCTTGATCCCAACAGTGATTTGATAGACACGTGATGTCTGTTACCAAGTTTATTGCAGGAATCGAATATGGTAAAAAACTGTGGAACAAATAACAGTATTTTACTATGTGCTCACAAACATGTGGCAAGCATACAATATATACACAATATACAGTGGTGAGGGAACACACTATATGCATAACATGTATTTACATATAACATGCGGTATATCCCATGCTTACTGACCAGTCGGAAAAGCATGGACTACAACTCTCACATTTTCATAACAGCATGATGTAAACATCCCAATATTTATACGGATGTCAAGTTCATGGTGAATGTGTTTAGGACCTACCGATTGTGGGCTACAGATCTGGATGTAAGAGATCACTATTGGATTCTGATGTCAGGAGGTACTCAGGAATGAACTGTCTTAGTTGTATACTGAGCAAAAAAACATGGCTGCTGGGCTGGCTGATGAGTCATCAAAGCTATGACTCATGAACTACGGTGTGGTAGATATGTCAAAAAACCTCAATATCAACAACCAAAGACATTCTATAAAACGACCACTAGATGGTGCTGTTATACCACATAACAAATCTGAATATTTACACAGGAAATTCTAGTGGAACATCACAATGTTAGTCATGTTGGGTGTCGCGTTAACTTGGTGTCTAAATGACGAAGCAGGTCTTTGGGGGAGCAAGAGGTTCAGCCACAGGCCAACATCTTTTACTCCCCATTTCACATTTTTATGAATTGAAATCTTCTGCCTGAACTGTTCGTCATAATTGAACCAAGTAAAACCCCTAAAGTTTTTATAAGCCACAAGAACAATATCTAGATGCTAAAAAAGGCCACAGCACTTCTCAGGGAACTTTTCACCAATATACAAATATACAAAAGGCTTGAAGCCAATTATGAAATGATCTTGGGACGCCCCTCCACCGATCATCATCTCTATCCTCATTTTTCTTTTCATAACGTAAAAAATTCCTTTGAAGATGTAAGAAGTGATAGAACATTAACAAATTCGTTCTTCTAAATTTTTTCCTTCATGTTACTCGAGAGATGAAAACCTAACGGAGAGATGTCACAAGTCAAAGCCTCTTTAAAGCAAGACTCGTTAACACCCTGAAACCTGGAGTATCATTACTTCCTAAAGCATTAGTATTACAATTCTTATACACATTAGAACTATTAACAGCCATTGCAAAAGCTACAGTTATTTAATTAAAAACATCCCTTAGGAAAAGGATTAGCATTAATATTATATTGAGAGGCAGACCCCTCATTTATCTCACCCAGTCTGCAGGTTGATATCCGTGTTCCATAATCCGGATCCACAGAAGTAGCGTCCAATCTTCTTGTTGCAGTGGCCTGGTCTGTTTCAGCCTGCCTTGTAGCAGCAAACAGACCAGGGGATTCACTGAGAAGGCCTGGGCTCTCTGGCTGACAATCAGCCCTGTAGCAGCTGGAACCTGCTGTTTTACTGGACTGGGAAGCCCCGCTGTTCCCAGCTGTTAACTGCGGTGAGGCCATGGGGATTGCCTGACAGGCCAGCAGACACTGTTCACAGGCTTGGAAGGGGAGGGAAGGAAGGGGCAGCAAGCTGACTCTGGATCGTATACCCCGAGACCGGCTCTGACGCCCAAACCCGGACTGCTGCATCTCCGGTCTCCTGCTTGCAGTTTTCTCCCACCTCCTACGCTGGCGGCCGTCTTGTGCAGGCAGCGAATAGGAAGTCCAGGGCCTTCAGGTGTTGACTGACATCCGGACATCATCATTACCGCCAGACTCTTCCTGCACTTCGGCTTGGGTACCCGGCTGGAGCCGAGTTGAATCTGATTGCTGCACCAAAAACTCCACTGCTGGTCTCTCGGCTAAACATCTCCTTAGCCATTCCTCACCACCCGCTGCCTGGGACTTCTTGATCAGGGAACGCAGTAAGTCCTCCATGGAAAAAAAAATTCTGTAGGGTTCCTGTCAGAATGACATCAATTTCTGCTGTGCCCAAGGTTAAATACAGTCAGATACTGCTTGGTAACTGCTTCCACCAATCATAGGTCCAGATCCGGGCGGGAAAACCATCTCCAGGTAAGTATATTCTGCCCAGCAACCTGAGCAGTTTTCTTAACCCTTAATGTACCTCAGAAGAAGAAAACTATAGTTAGCAAACGTTTATTATAACAGGTTCTAAAAGCTTGCAGTCCCATATTCCCATGAGCCCCATTTTAGCCAACTATCAGGTGCTTTCAATTTATGATTATGTTCCATTTTAATTGCCTAAGTCACAAG
Organism: Oophaga sylvatica; assembly: GCA_033576555.1. Taxonomy (NCBI): domain Eukaryota; kingdom Metazoa; phylum Chordata; class Amphibia; order Anura; family Dendrobatidae; genus Oophaga; species Oophaga sylvatica. The sequence continues at coordinate 688,860,301 of JARQOD010000001.1, read as the reverse complement.
GGATAAGGAAAATTTTACACTAGAACAACTTCTTCCAGTTGATTTTTTTGGAAGAGATGAATAGTCAGCCTATAAACTCTAAAGACTTTGGGACAGAGGAGATGAAGGACTCAATTCTAATGTCAAGCTTTGTTGCTGGCTATGATGGTCAGGACACTGGCAGTGGTAAGGGCACACTGAACCAGGGCAAATCAGGCTAGAGGAGTAAGGAGCTTATGCAATTTCACCCACACAAGGAACTGTTAGTCAAATTTAGGATGATGATTCTGTGGTGGAGTAGACCACATGGGTGCCGAAAAGATAATGTCATCAAAAGAGCAGGGTGTTGCCTCAGTAACACATAGCACAGGCGATGTGCAGCTAAAAGATTTTGTGAGGAAAAATCTGCTAGTTCTGCAGTCACTTGATGCTGCACGTGTTGCTTGTTGAGAAGGGTCAACAATGCCTAAAAAGTATGGGTGCTGTTGTGGCGAGTCATACAAGTGGACATCTCATATGTGGAAGTACTTTTATTACAAAACAATTGGAAGACTGCAGGCTGTGCAAGAGGAAAATAAGTCGTGGATGTTCCAGCTAGGGTCTACACATCTCCTGCTTATTTGGAAAAAGCAAACAGGCCAGCAATCTGAGTGAACCTCCAGTTGTCTCCCTACTCCTCACATTTATCTTTCTGTCAGCCAGGTTCCACCCTCAAGTAGTACCCGGTCAGTGTCATCATCGTCACTATCATTGTCATCCAATACTATTAATTATTGTACTCCTCTTCCTTCTCTCTCACATCGGCAGTTATCCATTCCTGATTGTGTGTTGACGAACAGGTGTATGCTCCCAGTCATTGGCTGGTTTGACAACTAAACTCTCATGTGGTCAAGTTGCTGGTGGTGCAGTACCTGCAAAAACACCTTGTGGAGTCTATTGCATTTCCAGAAATTATGCCATGCTCTCAGGTTCACTGGAAGATACCCAGCCACCGTTATTAGAGGTGATCACTATGTGCTTTCATATGAACATATGCCACTATCTTGACTTCTCTTCGAGTCTTCTATAGCTGGAAATTGTCATGAGAACATAACTCATGCTTCCTGCATGGCTCACATCCAGAATTAAATTGTGTAACATTTATTTCAGAAATATTCACACTTGAGGAAGGAGGTGGCTATGGCCATGAAAGAGTCAGTACATTTCAACCATTCTTACATGGCAAAATTCTCTCTCCTGGTTTTGCAAAAACAGAATGGTCTGGCAGAGCTCTGCTTGCTTTTTCACAATGCAACTTGCTGAAATTCAATGCTGCATATGTTGGAGCATCTGTACAAGCAGTGTAAAGCAGTGATGGACTATATCATGCAGCAGCCAAATTGGAGAGTGGTTTACTTTGAGATCTGTCAGTGGAACCTGTTGCTTTTTGAAACCCTTTGAAGACGTGACAAAATTTGTCGGTATGGATAACTGTGGCATCAACGATGTCATCCTCCATATTTATCCTGAAAAAATGCTCACTAGAATGCAAGAGGAGAAAACCACAAATTACACATGGTCATTTTTGTCCTGTGTCTGTTAGGGACACTCAAGTTCCATATCACATGTGGCAAGCTTTGGAAAAGGAGTAGGATCAGCAACTAGTGCTTGTGAAGGGGATATAGAGTTGACACAAGCAGAAAATTACAACCAGCCGTTGCATCAGGGTGATGAAAATGAACCAATGGGGCCCTTGGTTGTACTGACAAGCTTGGCAAGCTGTATGCTTGAATACTTGTGGGATGACAGGCATATTTTCATCAGGTAAAGGGATGACTATTGGATAGTCATGCTTTTAGATCTTTGTTACAAAAGTAAATTGGGGACATTTTTCCAGCTTCCAAAAGGGAGTTCAAATCAGCTTTTTACCAGGATAATCTTCTTTATTTGCTCTGCAAAGGTATCACCAAGCAAACGTTTGCTGACTGACTGATGAGGAGACCACTCTATTATCCTTGTACCTGATCTCTTAAAAAAACAAGGGACAATTTTTGAACATTTGATAAAAATCCTTTGTAATTGTTTAATTATTTTGACTAAAGTAAACCTGTTGTAGATGCCAAAAAAGGGATACTTTTTTTCACTCCTATTTGAGTAGTCATTACTTCACCTTCAAAACGGCACAACTATTTTTGCTCCCTAAACCAAAGGATATTTGGACAGCTTGTGAAATACTGTCACTTCTATATTTAGCAAAAAACAAAAAGCTTTAGCTGCTCCCCAGAGATAATTTTTGCACCACCTTATGTGAAAAAATCCATTGTTTCTTCCATTTCCAGTGCCTGTGTATAAACACCAGCAAAACAGACTCATGCCCCCCAAGACGGATAATTTTTGGACAATTTTCACAATTGACATAGGCAAAACATGTTGTTACTGCAGTGTGTTGTAAAATAGGCTTTTGGTTACCACTAGTTATCATACGTTTTCCCCAGCTAAATCGGTTGAGGTCACTTAGACATTTATAAGGCTGTTCAATATACTCATAGGAAACCACATCTTTTTCAGACAATTGGAAGCTTTGCTGTATAGAGATTTGTGGCAGATTTACTCACTTTTGAATCAAATTTTGAGGGACAATTCAGCCAAACTGACTAACTCGAATTTCAAACGATCTGCTCATACTTTAAAATCACACAATATTTCTGTTCAATAGTTCACAATTTAGATATTCCCAAAGTGGAAAAAGGGGCTTTTATCATCACTGAAGGCTGGGCACTTTCACCTACATAAGACCAAATTAATTATTATTATTATTATTATTATACATTTATATAGCGCCATTTATTCCATGGTGCTTAACATATGAAAAGGGAAAAATATAGACAGGTACAATAAACATGTGCTAGACAAGGGACGCACAAGTACAGAAGGAGAGAGGACCCTGCCCGCGAAGGCTCACAGTCTGCAGGGATGGGTGAAGGTATTCTTGATCTATCTCCCTACTGTGGCTTCTGATGCTTTAGAGCTTTCCAACTTTTATTCTTCATTGCAATGTTTGGAAAAAGATTCTCATCTCTTCTTAACCCTTTTGGTTCTTTCAATGAAAATTTGTAAACTTATGCAAAGCACTAATATTTGCAGTTTCTCCTCAAATGAGGATGGATTTGGGATTAAAGCATGATATCCTGATTGATGTTGGTTGAAACAGACCTTAGAAATTAAAGAAGCTTTCTTTGGAAAAACTACTGCTACCTACCTTCCTGTTGTGCCATTCTTCAACAGCAGAGAGCAGTCACTGACCACTTTTTCCGGCGACTCAGCTGCCTCTGCGGAGTTCACACCGACAGAGCGATGGCTTCTTTTCTGCTCTGCTATGTCGACCGGGCGTGACTTCCATCGTCATTCTGATTGACAGCCAGCTCCTCCAGTTAGGCAGCAGTGATCCAGCTGTCAATCAGAATGATGTAAACAGTCCCACCCTATCAACAGAGCAGAGTGGAATAGAATTCAGCGCTCTGTCAATGTGATGTCAGCAGAAGCAGCTGAATTGACGGCAGGAGTGTTTTATGACTGCTCTGTGCCGGCGAAGAATGGTGTATTGCACAACAGGCAGGTAGGTCGCACTTACCTGCATGTTAGTGTTTAGGCACATTTTTTTTTTTTTTTTTGCAAAGTCCAGGATGTACCCTTTAAAGCTATCTTACTGACTGGTATATAAGACTAGGTGTTAAGCGTCGGGATTCTTCCGCTGCATGGGATAGAACCCAAGCCTTGTCTGGTGCTGTGGTCTCCCATTCTGACTCGGCTGCTGGAAATACTGCTCAGCACAGACTCCGCTCCTGGCGCCTTGTCCAGTCTCGTGCTGCTTGTGTAGTTACTGGTGGATCTCCACCTAAGCCTATGGTGACTACGTGCTGCATTCTGCTTTGCAGCCTAAGTCCAGATTTCACCCTACTGAGCATGTCCGTGATGTGGCGCCTTCTCATTGGTGCTCGGATGTCAGCTGCTCTGGTGATGTGGCAGCTTCTTATTGGTCCACAGGCATGGTCCTGTCTCTGGCTGGACATGAGCCTTGTGTATAAAAGGTCCTCAGGAGCGCACGCTGGTGTGCTATTATCATTTGTGTTTGTGTGTGAGTGTATACGCTACCACTCTGTGTGCCCGTGTGTGATTTAGTTTTTTGTCAGGCAGCGTAGGGTGGGAATTCCCGCTTGGCTCAGTATGTGTTTCCCGTCCTGTGTGCGGTTAGCACAGCAGAGTCACGGAATGAGCACAAACACCAGCCTAGACTTCCTGGGGGGTTAAGCGATAGGAACCCCACTAAGGTCTCGCTTGCTGTATGCCTGTGAATTCGAAAAGAGTATTACTTCTAGAGCTCTGCTATATTGCAGCTCTGTAGAGTAATAGAGCTTTCTACTTAGTTTCTGTTCACTGAGTGATGTTCATCTCAATGTGTTAATAGTTTTGGCTCGCAGCCATACTCCGCCATTGTTCTGGCTGTGGTTTCTCCATCACTGCACGGTGGACCCCGGGTTGCGAACGCACCTTATTATTATTTTTTATTTGGTGTGTTCCGCCAATCCTAACAGTATAATAGTGCCAGGGTCTGGCTAGCAATGGCGGATGATCAGCATCTTCAGGGGTACGTCCAGCAGCCTGAGAGCAGGTTGTCCACTCTTGAGTTGGCATCTTTAGCTGTGGATCTTGCCGCATTGGTAGCACAAGCAGCCACCGAAGCTGCTAATAAGGTTACTGCTGTAGCACCTGTCTCCACTGTGCTGCGTTTTTCGCACTCCGAAAAATTTCCTGGGGACAGCAGGGCTTGTAGAGGGTTTGTGAATCAGTGCTCAATCCACCTGGAGTTACTGGCTTCACAATACTCAACAGAGCATACTAAGGTGGGGTTTATTATTTCCCTGTTATCAGGCAGGGCGTTGGAGCGGGCTACGTCATTGTGGGAATGAGATAATCATCTGATCCTGAGCGCCTCTCGTTTTTGGCTGCCCTGAAAGGTTTTTTTGGGGCTACAGGTAACCCACGATACCGCATTCCAACTCTTGGCTTTAACTCAGGGTTCGTCTATGGTTAGCCAGTTTGCCATCCGTTTCCGTACTCTGGCTACTGAGTTGGAGTGGCCTGATAAGGTTTTAATACAAATCTTCTGGAAGGGATTAGCAGATCATGTCAGGAATGCTTTGGCCACTAGGGAGATTCCAACTTCCCTGCTAATATCTGTGGCACTCACATAGATCTGCGGCATGTTGAGCATGGTTTGGAGAGAGCTCATGCTAAATCTAGAGTTTTTTTGGCTCTGAACTTCACCAATCCCATGTGTTCCCCAACTCTGGTTGATGACCCTGTAGAGCCCATGGACCTCTCTCGAGCGGAGCCAGTTTCCCGCTCTGTACGTCCTCAGCCAACTTGTTTTGCCTGCGGGCAGATCGGACACTATGCCAATAAGTGTACCATGCATCAGAAAGAGTCACAGCCTCATGTGACCTTGGGGAAAGGTTCACTAGTTCCTATTGAGGTGTCTCCCAAGTTGGCTTTTGGGGTTTCTCTGATGTGTGGGTCGGCTGCTCTCACTGCGCAAGCTTGCGTGTATTCCAGGGCAGAGGGCAATTTTATGTCGCTACCTTCGCCCAACGGCACGTTATTCCATTGGTAATGCTACCTAAGCCGATGTCTATTCGGGTAGCTAACGGGGCTGTTTTGCCAACCCCAATTTCCCATCAGGCTGTACCCCTTACCCTCACTATGTCTCCGAATCATCAGGAGATAATCTCTTTTCTGGTTATTTCGGAGGGTATGGATGATGAGGTACTTTTGGTGATACCATGGCTGCGCCTCCATTCTCCCCAGATTGATTGGACAACGGGGAGCATACAAAAAAGGGATAGCTTTTGTGAGAGCCTGTGTTTTAAAGCCCAGGTGCCCCTGGGCAAGCTCTATGTACCACCTGGAGTTTCGGCGACCAGCAAAAGCACATCCTTGTCTCCCAGTGTATGGCTGCTTTTAAGCATGGTAAACTTCACTGGGGAGCGGGTGTTAGGGGGGGTGATGTAAGGCGTCGGGATTCTTCTGCTGCACGGGATAGATCCCAAGCCTTGTCTGGTGCTGTGGTCTCCCATTCAGACTCGGCCTCTGGGATGACTGCTTAGCACAGACTCTGCTATCAGCACCTTGTCCAGGCTTGTGCTGCATGTGTAGTTACTGCTGGATCTCCAGCTAATTCTATGGTGACTACTGGTTTACACGTGCAGCGTTCTGCTCTGCAGCCTAAGTCCAGATTTCACCCTACTGAGCATGTCCGTGATGTGGGGCCTTCTCATTGGTGCTCGGACGTCAGCTGCTCTGGTGATGTGGCAGCTTCTGATTGGTCCACAGACAAGGTCCTGTCTGGCTGGACATGAGCCTTTTGTGCGCTATTATCATTTGTGTTTGTGTGTGAGTGGATATGCTACTGAGTAGCACGTACAGTACCAGGGCTTATGGGGTACTCAGCACCGAGCCCGTTGAAGTCTATGGGGAATGTCACAAGTAGCACAGCTCGGTCCGTTGCCCTGGGCGCTCATACAAAGGGGGATATTTACAGGGGATAATAATAATTGTTTGTGACGCCACCTGTGGTTTCTGATCAGGTAGACCAGCGCTGCAGGGTTAATCTTCTGAGGGGATGTTACTGGGCAGCAAGATGTTAAGTCTTCCACAGGTAAGACTAGATCCCTCAAAGTATATGGCGGTGCAGGGTGCAGGCAATAAGTCAGACACACACAAGTCAGTCTCTTTCCATACCTTTACTGGTGGTATTTGCAGGCATGTCCCGGGAAGCTGCTCAGGGTGGAGGATGCACATCCAGGTAATCACTGAGTAGGTTTAAGGCCTCCTTACTTCTTAATGTGTGAGTTTCCAACTTGCCTGAAGCGAAGTTCAACTCTGTATAGAACAGCTATGCCCGGCCGACATTGTGGTGGAGCCTTCTTTTGGCAAGAACTAAGTCTATGGCTGATCAGGCCCGACTCCTGTTCTTCCTGACCCCGGTTACGTATCAGCACAATAGGGCCCCTCTGCGACTTGAAGTCCAGCAGGGATTCCGGTTTTTCTCCTACTAGCCGTGAAGGTTCTAGCAAGGCTTCGGACCCGGCGTCCGGTTAAGCAGAGTGGAGGCAGCAATTGTTGCTATAACGCCTCGGTCACTCTCTCCCTTTGTCACCACTCGCCCGTCGCCCTACTCTCACCCTTAACATAAGCACGGGTAGCAGTAGATGTAGCCATCAGCTTCCTTCCTTCCACAGCTCACTGACCGTTTCTCAGTTAACTCGATGTTCTGACAACTGTAGTCCCCTTCCTTCTTTTCCTTCAAAGACTCTGTCCAGAGTGGCTATCAGGACCTTCCGTCAGACTGATTTCATGCTCGCTCCGAGAGTCACTTTCCACATGCATAGGGTACTAGCAGTCAATCTGTTCTGAGATAACAGCTTGCAATCTTTCGTCCTCTGTCTCATCTGACAGGAAATCTCCGTCCGTCTGGCTAGCATGACTCACTCCTGAATCACACCAAGACTAGAATGTCTCTGAGCTCTGACAGGAATCCTCTCCCTCTGGTGTCCTGAGAAGATCTGATCTGTCTGAGGTACAACCAACAACTAGAATAGCTGACTGGCTAGAATGCCTACTGCTGCATTTCTCCACACCCCTAAATACCTGAATCTAAAGGGCTCCCTCTGGTGGCTCCTGGGAAATGTGAAGTGTGAATGAATATCAGGTTTTTGTAATTACCTTTTTGTGCATTCTCCAGGGAACATGTGTACCAAGCGCAGCTGGGCCACACACTACCACTCTGTGTACCTGCGTGTTACTTAGTTTTTTGTCAGGCAGTGTAGGGTGGGAATTCCCGCTTGGCTTGGTATCTGTTTCCCGTTCTGTGTTGGCTAGCACAGCAGAGTCACAGAACAAGCACAAACACCAGCCTAGACTTTCTGGGGGGTTAACGATAGGGACCCCACTAGCGTCTCGCTTGCTGTACGCCTGTGAAGTCGAACAGGGTATTGCTTCTAGAGCTCTACTATATTGCCGCTCTTTGGAGTAACAGAGCTTTCTACTTAGTTTCTGTTCACTGAGTGACGTTTAACTCAGTGCATTTATAGTTTTGACTCGCTGCCTTGCTCCACCATTGTGTTAGCTGCGGTTTCTCCATCACCGCACGGTGGAACCCGGGTTGCGAACGCACCTTATTATTATTTTTTATTTGGTGCGTTCCGCCAATCCTAATACTAGGCTTAGCCTGTTAAACACCAGTTCCTTCTGGCGAGCACTTCTTTTCTATGTGAAGTAAAATCTAAACTTGAGAAGAATGAGAATGCTTTTGTCTGAACTTTTACTGTATTGGGAAAATACATGTCCTAAACAAATTCTAGAATGCAAGGAATAAAAGATTTCTGTTCTGGTCTTCCTTTTAGACTTGTATCAAGTTTGTAAGACATTTTTTTTACCCAAGCATATGCTGTGTTGGTATTTTTGCCTCTTTTACTAGCAATTTTGACAGATACATGTATAGTGATAACAGACTACCAACATTAAGTTGTAATTTGAAGAGTAAGTGATCAACTCAACAACTGATGATTTACTGGTAGTTTCAGTTGTCTGTCCTGGCTCATCAGTTAAAAAACCCCATGGCATTGTGACAAAACCATCAAATGTAAATTAAATCTTATATGGGGTAATTATGGCTCCTTCAAAAATGGAGCGTATTACCTTGTGCATGATACCAGCTTTGAAAATCTTCGTCCAAAATCATGTTAGTTATAAAAATAAACATAAAATGATGAATGAAATTAATTGACAAAAACTCAGGAACTAAGCATATACAAATAGTGTATCAGGAAAGGCCCTTGAAAACAAAACAAATAAAAAACTTTATGGCCTAACACCGACATTAACCTCTTATAAAAAATGACTATAAGTTAATGGGCTTATGTATACCCAGTAAAAAAATTACCCTTGTCCTGCAAAAGTCAAGTACTTATGAAGGTACGATGACAGAAACATGAAGACGATATAACTCTTCGAATGGGAACATTTTTTATGAAGAGTGCTTCTATGTGTAAAATTAGCAAAAAATCTAAAAAAAAAATATTTATCTGGTATTGTTTCATTGTATTATTTCTATCTTACAATGAATAGCATAAGAAGGAAACAAAATGCAATGAGGGTATTGCTGTTCCCCTCAAAAATTAGAAATTAAGAAAAGTTAAATGTGTTATAGGTACCCTTAAACTATACAACTGATACAACTTGCAAAAACAATTCCTCATGAGGATACACTAGTAAAAAATAAATTAAAAGTTATGGCTCTTGGAATGTGAACATGATAAAGAAAAAGCTTTGTTTAGGTGATTGACTAAAAATGAATGACAATGAAATGTTTATAGAATACCCTAAGTAATATGTATTATGATCAATGGACACTAGATGGCAGGTGAATTGTACATAATGATTGGCATGCATGTTTTTCGCACATTTCTATCAGAAGTTTTCCTAAAAATTCTATAGAATATTTTTTATAAAAATGTTTATATGGGTAATCATACTTAAATATTATCTACACAATTTCTTACATTGCATTCTTTTTTTGCTTTACAGATTTTTTTGGGGGAGTTTATCAATGTACAGACTTAGTACCACAAACATTGCAATGTGAAATCAGTTTTGTGGAAATTTTGGCATATTTATTAAAAATACAAAAACTGAAATGTCGCATTTACATAAGTTGTCACTTTTAATATTTATTTAACCTCTTCCCGACATGCGCCATACATATACTGCTCTGTGGGAGGTGCGTTCCCGGAAAGAGCAGTATATCTATGGCAGCACAATCGCATGGCCTCACGCTGAGTGCCGCAGCGATCACGTGCGGGTGTCAGCTGTATGTGTAGCAATGGTGTTTAACCCCTCTGATGCTGCTGTCAGTAGTGACAGCAGCATAGAGTTAGCATTACGCAGGGAGGGGGCTCTCTGCGCGCTTCCATCAGGCCAACTTGATGCGATTGTGTTGGCCTGATGGTCTCCATGGAGACCCCCGGCACCAAGATGGCTACGGGGTCCTGGAGGGAAGGTGGATTGCGAGCGCCTGCTGAGAGCCTCCTTCCCTGCCTGTCAGATCCTGATCTGACGTTATATAGTGATGTCCCATATTGGGACAATGTAAAAAAAAAAAAAAAAATTACAAAGTGTAAAAATATTTTTAAAAAATCCCTAAATAAAGAAAAATAAATATTTTTCCAATAATTACATTTATTTATGTATATAAAATAACAATAAAAGTACATATATTTAGTATCGCCACGTCCGTAACCACCTGCTTTATAAAACTGTCCCACTAGTTAACCCCTACAGTGCACACCGTAAAAAAAAAAAAAACAAGGCAAAAAACAATTCTTTATCATACTGCCGAACAAAAAGTGCAATAAAACGCGATCAAAAAGACGGATGTAAATAAAGTTGGTACCGCTGAAAACATCATCTTGTCCAGCAAAAACCAAGCTCCATGAGCAGAAAAATAAAAAAAGTTATAGCTCTCAGAATAAAGCGATGAAAAAATAATAATTTTTTCTATAAAATAGATTTTTTTTGTATAAAAGCGCCAAAACATAAAAAATAATAAATGTAGCATCGCTGTAATCATACTGATCCAAAAAATAAAGCTGCCTTACCAATTTTACCACACATGGAACGGGATAAAAAAACAAAACAAAAAGCAATTCCTGAATTGCTGGTTTTTGTTCATTCTGTCTCCCATAAATCAGAATAGAAAGCGATCAAAAAATGTCATGTGCCCGAAAATGGTACCAATAAAAACGTCAGCTCGTCCCGCAAAAAACAAGCCCTCACATGACTCTATCGGCCAAAATATGAAAAAATTATAGCTCTCAAAATATGGTGATGCAAAAACTAGTTTTTGCAATAAAAAGCGTCTTTTAGTGTGTGACAGCAGACAAACATAAACACCCGATAGAATCTAATCGCATCAACCCGAAGAATAAAGTCACCTAATCACTTATACCACACAAGGAACGGCATAAAAAAAAATAAAATCAATTCTTCACCTACTGTTGATTTTTCATTCTGCCTCCCAAAGATCGCAGTAAGGCTTGCCGCACATAAATCTTGTGCTCTGTGCTGAGCGCTTACATCGGGGTTTCCATGTAAATCTCTGAAATACGTCATTCAGACAGAACACCCAGTGGAAAATTCCCTATAATGAGGCAGATGGAGGCACTGTGGATGGCGTCTGACCTGTGATCCGGCGGTATCCGTCTTTTTAGGATTGCACAGTTTTGTGCACTTCTGAAAAGAATACCACTGAACAGAGGCCAGATGGAGTACAGAGTAAATCTGCTGCCTCATTATAGTGAATGGATCCATCGGGGGTTTCATCTGTCACATCACTCGGAGATTTAGATGGAAACCCCAAAGTAAGTGCTCAGCGTAGAGTGCCGGATAAATGTGATCACAAACGTTATGTAAAATTTTTCGCAATAACAGCTTCAACTCAATCCACAAAAAAAGCAAGCCCTCACTCAGGACTGTCATCTGTTAACGGAAATATAGGGGGCTTCCACGTTACTGGTAACACAAACGCTCTGGAAAAGCTAAATGGCTCCTCGTTCCCCGAAAGAAATTCAGCAAATTCTCCACTCCCAAATCCAAATGCCCCCCACTTCTGAGCCTCAGTGTGCCTAAACCACATTTAGCACCCACATGTTTGGCATTTCTGTAGTGGTGAGAGCCTGCCTAACTGACAGGTGCGTGTCTCCAGAAGCACGGGTTGGGCATAATGTACTGGTGACTGCAACATACTGGTCACTACAGCGTACTGGTCACTACAATGGCAGTTTGCAATTTTCATTCAGCAACATCCACTGGAGTCAAAATCATGACGTTAAAATCATCACTACATCTGTAGATAAATTCCCAAAAGGTTATAATTCCAAAATGGGTTCACTTGAGGGGGGATTCAGCTTTTCTAGCACTTTATATGGAAAACGCAAACTATTCTAGGAAAATCTGCGCTCCAGGAGGCAAATAGCACTCCGTCCCTCCTGAGTCACTTCGTATGGCTAAGTAGTACTGTACAGCCACATATGGGGTATTTCTGCATTCAGCAGAAATTGTGGGACAAATACTGGTGCCATTTTTACCCATTTCCTGGGTAAAAATGTAAAACTTGGGGCTAACACACATTCTTGGTGGTAAAACTGTAAATTATTTTTCTTCACTGCCCAAAGGTATAAAAGTTTGTAACACACCTGTGGTGTCAATATAATCACTGCACCCCTAGATGAATTCACTTGAGAGGTTTAATTGGTAAAATGGGATCACTTATGTGGGATTCTGCAGTTTTGGCACCTCAGGGGCTGTGCCAGCATAACATGGTACCCTCAAATAAGTGCAGCAAAATCTTCACTGTAATATGGAGCTACTTCCCTTCTGAGCTTTGCACTGTGCCTCAAAAGTTGTTTTTGACCACATATGGGGAATTGGTGAACTCAGGAGAAATTTCACAACAAACTTTGGGTTTCATTTTCTCCTTTTACCCTTGTGAAAATACAAAATTTGTAGCTAAAAAAGATTTTCGTGGGAAAAATGTGATTTTTTTTAAATTTTTTTTTTTATTTTCATGATTTAACGTTATAAACTTCTGTGAAGCACCTGGGGATTCAAGGTGCTTGATACACATCTAAGCAAGGTCCCAAAGGGGTCTAATTTCGAAAATGATGTTATTTGTGGGGGGTTTCCACTGTTTAGACACATCAGGGGCTCTTAAAACACAACATGGCATCTGCTTATTATTCCATCAAATTTTGCATTCAAAAAATCAAATGGTGCTCCTTCCCGCCGTGTGCCCAAACAGTAGTATTCCTCCCACATATGGGGTATCGGCGTACTCAGGAGAAAAAAGCAGCAAATTGTATGGCGCAATGCCAAATATGGAGCTAAAAAGAATTTATTTGGGAAAAATGCGAATTTTTTTTTTTTTTTTTAATTTTCATGGCTCTACATTATAAACTTCTGTGAAGCACATGTCGGTTCTAGGTGGTCAATACATATCTAGATAAGTATCCAAATATCCTAAGGGATCTAGTTTCCAAAATGGTGTCACTTGTTGGGGGTTTCCACTGTTTAGGCACATCAGGGGCTCTCCAAATGCACTATTGCAGCCGCTAATTATTCCAGCATATTTTACATTAAAAAAGTCAAATGGCGTTCCTTTCCTTCCAAGACCTGTCGTGCACCCAAACAGTTGTTTAACTCCACCTATTGGGTGTCTTCGCACTGAGTTGAAACTGCACAACAAATTGTATGGAGCAATTTATCTTTTTACCCTTATGAAAATTCAAAATTTGGAGCTAAAAAAGATTTATCTGGGAAAAATGCGTGTTTTTTTTTTTTTTAATTTTCAAGACTTAACATTATAAACTTCTGTGAAGCACCTGGGGTTCAAGGTGCTCAATACTATCTAATAAGTTCCCTAAGGGCAAAAGATAGCCAGATTTGGCTGACAGCACAACAGTCCGTGGATGCACGTTCCAGTCCTCTGGACCCAGAGGGACAACAATATACAGAATAATTAAAGAAGAACAGCATACCAATCCGGGTGAAGATCAAATCATGTCTTTATTTCCATGTTGCCAAGTGCGATGTTTCGACCTCCATAGGTCTTTTTCAAGCAATGGAGGTCGAAAAGTCGCACTTGGCAACATGGAAATGAAGACATGATTTGATCTTCACCCGGAATGGTATGCTGTTCTTCTTTAATTATTAAGTTCCCTAAGGGGTCTAGTTTCCAAAATGGTGTCATTTGTTGGAGGTTTCCACTGCTTAGGCACATCAGGGACTCTCCAACATGACATGGCGTCCGCTAATTATGCCAGCAAATTTTACATTCAATGAAAAATGAAATACCGCTCCTTCCCTTCTGAGCCCTTCAATGCACCCAAACAGTAGATTTCCCCCACATACGGAGTATCGACATGCTCAGGAGAAATTGAACAACAAGATGTATGGTCCATTTTGTTCTGTTACCCTTGCAAAAGTAAAAAAAATTAGGTCTAAAGGAAATTTTTTTGTGAAAGTAAAGTAAATGTTTATTTTTTTTTTCTTCCACATCCCAAAATTCCTATGAAGCACCTGAAGGGTTAATAAACTTCTTCAATGTGGTCTTGAGCACCTTGAGGGGTGCATTTTTTAGAATGGTGTCATTTTTGGGTATTTTCTGTCATATAGGCCCCTCAAAGTCACTTCAAATGTGAGGTGGTCCCTAAAAAATGGTTTTGCAAATTTTGTTGTAAAAATGAGAAATTGCTGGTCAACTTTTAACCCTTATAACTTCCTAACAAAAAAAAATTGTTTCCAAAATTGTGCTGATGTAAAGTAGACATGTGGGAAATGGTATTTATTAACTATTTTGTGCGATATGACTCTGACTTAAGGGCATAAAAATTAAAAGTTTGGAAATTGCAAAATTTTCAAAATTGTTGCTAAATTTCCGTTTTTTTTCCACAAATAAACGCAAGTCATATCAAAGAAATTTTACCACTATCATGAAGTACAATATGTCATGAGAAAACAGTCTCAGAATCACCAGGATCCGTTGAAACGTTCCAGAGTTATGTCCTCATAAAGTGACAGTGGTCAGAATTGTTAAAATTAGCCTGGTCAGGAAGGTGAAAACAGGCTTCGGGTTGAAGGGGTTAATATACTACTTAATTTTTTATTTTTATTTAATTTGCTCAAATTTTGACAACTTATTTTTGGTTTGTCTTTCTTGGATATTACTCCATATTTACTAAGCAGATTGGACTCGTTTTTAACTTAAACTACAGCAAACAAAAGGGGTAAATTTGATTTTCTTAGCTCAAAATGTGACAATTTTATTAATTAGCTTGCACTTTTGAATATTATTTGAACATTTGGCACATATCATACTACCTATATTCTGTTACTAATACTAGTAAATTATGCATCGGTCTATTGTGTATAGATTCATTAGAAAAAAATATTTAGCTATTTTAGGCTAGGGTGAGGCGGTTATAGATTCTTTCATCCAAGAGAATAGGATAAATTATGCAAATGGCACTTGGATCAACCTTTGATCAGAGATTGATCAGAGTGTCAGCATAGTGTGGTCTGATTCTTAGAGCACACTGTGAGGAGAAGATGGAGAAAAATATTTCTCCATCTTCTCCATTGTGTGAGCTTTTCCATTTTGTAAGTGTGTGGAAATAGGATTGCACTCAGAAGTCATCCAAGTCTGATGATTTCCACGCATCCATTGACTTGCATGGTTGAGCACGATCCAAATATCGGATCAAACTCGGACTTCTTGTGATTCTTCCTCGGACCAGCTCGATCCATGGAAAAAATCAGACATGTACGAGGCCCCATATTCTAACATTGATCCTAGTGCAATCCGATGTTTTTTTGAATCACACTAGGATGGAAAATACAGTGGTATGCACCTGGACTTAGATTAAGGCCGGGATCACACATGCGAGAAACACAGCTGAGTCTCGCATGTCAATTCCCTGCACTGGCACTGGCACTCGGGAGCGGAGCGAGCAGCTGCATAGAAATACATGCAGCCGTACAGTTCGCTCCCGAGTGCCGGCACCACTGCTGGGAATTCACATGCGAGATGTGGCCGTGTTTCTCGCATGTGTGATCCCGGCCTAAGGCATAAAATGGGAAATTTTGTGATAGTTTTCCAATTTTATAGTTGTCCAACCAAATTATAGTAACGTATGGGGGTTTAAATAGTGGCTAATTGTGAGAAGATTCATATATGTTAGCGCCACTTTCTGGTACTGAGAGCAATATTGCTGCATTTAATTGGAGAAAAGCCAAAGCATGCTATAGTCGGTCAGGACCTGCCAGTTTAATTTAAGGAGGAACTTGTTATGCTTATAGGACGCTATTGATAAATTAGCCTCATTATGTCCTATAGTTTATTTGCAAACTCAAGGATGACTAATAGGTCATCTTATGCACTTTTCCATATGCAAGCTTTTCCTTTTATTATTCATTGTCTCCAAAGAGACGTCTCAAGTGCCCCTTACTATATTTAGTTAGTGTGATCATGGCTCACAACATTTTTTATGATCTATGAGGCCATCAGAAAAAACATGTTAGCTCAGAGAGTTAGCTCTTAATTTCTTTATTTCAATACATGTTGCTATAAATTGCTTACAAAGTGTTGGCATATAATTTGGGGTTGTCCATTCGGTGGTGGTCCAACTGCTTGGAGCCACATTTCTCCTGAGAATGGGTCTGTGCAGCAGTTCCTTGACTGGAGTGGTGCTGTGAATTTGGACCCTCACTAATAAGAAAGTGATGCCTTATCCTAATCATAACTTAGATGGGAACACTTGTAAATGACCGCACTAGGTCAAATGTACTCACTGTTAGGGTCTGCGGAACGCACCTAATAGATATTGTTGAGAGGTGCGTTCGCAGCCCGGTGTCCACCGTGCAGGCGAAGCCCGCTGCTACTAAGATGGCGAAAGTAGTGAACTCTTTTATCCCGCAGAGTCGCTATAATAAACGCCGGAGCGCGCTGTGGCAGTTAGTGCGTACTCTGTTAATCCCCAGAGCCGCTAACGGGAATGCCACAGCGCTATATGGCGATAAGTACGAACTCACTTAACTTCAGTGAGCCACAAAGTAAAACGCTAGGGCGCTGAACCAGCGCTATAAAGCGAACCCTGTTGTGTCACAGAGCCGCTGAGAAAAAGACTGTGTCCTGTTAGACTCACAGGGATACACAGATAACTGCTGTGCGGATAGTAGTCCGTGATCATGCAGACAGCAACGCAATCAAGCAATCTCCTCACCGGAGAAGCCGGTATTCTAGGGGCTTATTTCAGCCAAGCCCTAACCAACTTGCACTCAAATCTCCTCACCGGAGGTGCCGGTATTCTAGGGGCTTATTTCAGCCGAGCCCTAACCACATGGGTACATGATCACACTGGCGCATAGCACATTATGCAATTACTACTAGCGCATGGCGGCCCAACCATGCCACCCTTTTATAGTATCATCTACAGGACCTGCCAGAAACAAAGACCAATGAGAAACTGTTCCAAAACACATGTAGTTTCAGGGCCTTCCTGGCGGACCAATAGGAGCTGCTGCAGTACCTGAACATGTGACCCCTGATCTCTAATGAGAGATCTTACCATGGGCATGCTCAGAAGGGGAAACGCAGGACTTTGTCCCAAAGACGTCTGCTCCAGTACTGGCTATAATAGCAGATCCAGGAGAGGCAGCAGCGAGTCTCTGCACAGTATTGGAATGGGCAAGACGCTGGGACCGACGTCTCTGCTGAGCAGGCTCCACTGTGGACGGAGATGGATGGGAGACCACAGCGGGACTGGTTCGAGACTGCCCTTGTGCAGCAGCGGGAACTCGAACTCTAACATTACCCCCTCCTAGGGCCCCCCCATTCTTTGAGCCTCGCTGCGCTCAAAGGCAGCGATGAGCTGCGGAGCGTGAACATGCTCGGCAGGCTCCCAGGACCTATCCTCAGGCCCATAACCCCTCCAATCCACCAAATAAAATTTTTTTCCTCGTACCACCTTGCACCCAACAATGGCGTTCACCTCATGATCATCGGTAGATGAACCCGACGTCCCGGCAGATGACTCGGAAAACCGGGACATGGCCACGGCTGAGGATGTTCCTGACTTTTTGTTTGATTTTTGATTTTTTTGTTTGATTGTTTGATTTTTCTGATGTGTTTAGCGAAAGTAAATCTGCATCCTTGCCTCCCCATAGGAGCTATGACTGCGCTATTGAATTAGTGCCGGGTAGTAAATTCCCTAAAGGTCGCCTTTTTAACTTGTCTGTACCTGAACATGACGCTATGCGGTCTTATATCAAGGAATCATTGGAGAAGGGTCATATCAGACCATCCTCTTCACCCTTAGGTGCCGGTTTTTTCTTTGTGGCCAAAAAAGATGGTTCATTAAGGCCGTGTATTGATTATCGTCTCTTGAACAATATTACTGTGAAATATCAATACCCGTTACCCTTGAATTCTGACCTGTTTTCCAGGGTGAAAAACGCTACTTGGTTTACCAAGCTTGACCTCAGGGGGGCGTATAACCTTATTCGCATTAAGCACGGGGATGAATGGAAGACGGCATTTAACACCCCTGAAGGGCATTTTGAGTACCTTGTGATGCCCTTTGGGCTCACTAATGCTCCTTCCGTCTTCCAGTCCTTCATGAATGACATTTTCAGGGATTTTGTGGACAAGTTTCTGATTGTTTATTTGGATGATATCTTGATTTTTTCTAATGACTGGGACTCTCATGTGAAACATGTTCGAACTGTATTCCAGATTTTGAGAGAGAATGCTCTGTATGTGAAGGGATCAAAGTGTCTTTTTGGCGTACAGAAGATCTCATTTCTGGGATTCATTTTGTCCCATCTGTTATTGAAATGGACCCGGTCAAGGTTCAGGCCATCTGTGATTGGGTCCAACCTACTTCATTAAAGGCTCGTCAGAGATTTTTGGGTTTTGCCAATTTTTATCGTAAATTTATTGGTAATTTCTCTGTTATTGTTAAACCATTAACTGATTTGACCAGAAAGGGTTCTGATGTGGTGAATTGGCCTCCTGAGGCAGTCTCTGCGTTTCAGGAACTTAAGCAGAGATTCACTTCTGCTCCTGTTCTACGGCAGCCTGATGTTTCTCTGCCATTTCAGGTGGAGGTTGATGCCTCTGAAATTGGGGCAGGTGCCGTTTTGTCCCAAAAAGATCCAGAGACCTCTAAAAGTAACCCTTGTGCCTTTTTCTCTCGAAAATTTTCTCCTACTGAACGTAATTATGACGTGGGTAATCGGGAGTTATTGGCCATGAAGTGGGCTTTTGAAGAGTGGAGACATTGGCTGGAGGGAGCCAACATCAGGTGGTGGTCCAAGCGACTCAATCCTAGACAGGCCAGGTGGGCCTTGTTTTTCACACGTTTTAATTTTGTGGTTTCCTTTCTTCCTGGCACTAAGAATGTTAAGGCGGATGCCCTCTCGAGGAGTTTCCTTGCGGACTCTCCTGAGCTATCTGATCCTCTGTTATTTTGAAGGAGGGTGTAGTTCTTTCCGCCATCTCGCCCAATTTGAGACTTGCTCTGGAGGGGTGTCAGGAGGATAGGCCCGAGCGCTGCCCTGTTGGAAAATTGTTTGTCCGGACCAATGGAAAAAGAGTGTGATGTCTGAGATTCATTGTTCCGCATTGGCTGGGCATCCCGGAATTTTTGGTACCAGAGACTTGGTTAGTCGGTCCTTTTGGTGGCCTACCTTGTCTCGCGATGTCAGGGAATTTGTGCAGTCCTGCGGGACTTGCTCTCGCTCCAAGCCTTGCTCTCGCTCTAGTGGTTTGTTGATGCCATTGCCTGTGCCCAAGAGACCATGGACCCATATCTCTATGGATTTCATTTCCGATCTTCCTGTTTCTCAGAGAATGACCACCATCTGGGTAATTTGTGATAGGTTTTCCAAAATGATACATCTTGTGCCATTACCTAAGTTGCCTTCCTCCTCTGAATTGGTGCCGTTGTTCCTTCAGCACGTGGTTCGTTTACACGGCATTCCTGAGAACATTGTGTCTGACAGAGGAGTCCAGTTTGTTTCCAGATTTTGGAGGACTTTTTGTTCTAAACTGGGTGTTCAATTGTCTTTCTCCTCGGCATTTCATCCTCAGACGAATGGTCAAACTGAGAGAACAAACCAGACATTGGAGACTTATCTAAGATGCTTTGTGTCTGCTGATCAGGATGACTGGGTCTCTTTTTTGCCTTTGGCTGAGTTTGCTCTTAATAATAGGGCTAGCTCTGCCACTTTGATGTCTCCGTTTTTCTGTAATTCTGGGTTTCACCCTCGATTTTCTTCAGGACAGACGGAGGCTTCTGTCTGTCCAGGTGTTGACTCTGTTGTTGAGCGTATGCAGCAGATTTGGGACCAGGTAGTGGAGAGGTTGTCCCTCTCTCAGGAGAAGGCCCAGCGGTTTGCTAACCGGCATAGGACTGATGGTCCTCGGTTTAAAGTGGGGGACTTGGTCTGGTTGTCCTCAAAGAATATTCCTATGAGAGTAGCATCTCCTAAATTTAAGCCTAGGTTCATTGGACCTTATAAGATCATGGAGATTATTAATCCTGTTTCTTTTCGTTTGCTTCTTCCAGGGACATTTAAGATCCATAACGTGTTCCACAAGTCCTTGTTGAAGAGGTTTGTTGAGCCAGTGGTTCCTGCTGCTGTGCCTCCTGACCCTGTTTTGGTTGAGGGCAATCTGGAGTATGTGGTTGAGAAAATATTGGATTCTCGTTTTTCTAGACGAAGACTCCAGTATTTGGTTAAATGGAGAGGTTATGGTCAGGAAGACAATTCTTGGGTGTTTGCTTCGGACATCCATGCTAGGAGACTTATCCGTGCGTATCATAGAACTCATCCTGACCGACCTGGTTGCTCAAATGAGGGTTCGGTGACCCCTCCTCAAGGGGGGGTACTGTTGTGAATGGGTTTGAGATGAGTTCTGAGCAGAGGCTCCCTCTGGTGGTTACAAGCGGTACTAGTGAGGATTGTGAGGACTGGGAATCAGGTGTTACTGATTGGTCTTATATAAGGGAGTCATTTTCCCATCAGGGTTGCCGGTGATCAATTGTTCTGGTCTGAATCCTTCTTTCCAGTTTCCCTTGTAGCCTGCTGTGTCGTGTCTGCATCTCCTGCTATCAGATAAGACAATTTCTTATTTTGTGTTTTTGCTATATTTTTGCATTTTGTCCTGCACTTCTGTGGGGGCCTTCAGGGTCCCCTCCGGGGGCTTTTGCCCTCTCAGTTTAGTCCAGCCACTGTGTTTTGTACTTTTTTACCTGCACTCCTCAGCTACCGTAACATAACAGTCCTCGCCAGCAACTCAGATGTCCTCTTTGCCCCAAAATGTCCACCCACCCTGGACCCAAGAGAGTACCTCCGGTCGCAAATTGATGGGCACAAAAGTCTTGCCTGGAGGCACAGACTCGAGCGAAACCGGGGCCACAGTTCTTAGGCTCTCTGTGGGGACAATCAGCAGAGGCTCCTCCTCCACCTCCTAAGAGGACACCACGGAGCGAGACAGAGCATCGGCACGAATGTTCTTCTCCCCAGAGAGAAAATGGAGGGTGAAATGGAACCGGGAGAGAACAGGCACCATCTGGCCTGACGGGAATTTAGCCGCTGGGCGGTCTGTAAATAGACCAAATTTTTGTGGTCAGTAAACACTTGAAAGGGAAAGCAAGCCCCCTCCAGGAGATGTCTCCACTCGGAAAAGGCCAACTTCATGGCTAGCAACTCCCTATCCCCAATGGAATAATTCCTCTCGGCTGGTGTGAAGGTCTTGGAGAAGAAGAAGCAAGGATGTTTACGACCTTGAGCATCCTTTTGGAAAAGGACTTCTCCAGCACCAACGGACGAGGCATCTACCTCCAATATAAAAGGTTTATCAACCTCGGGACAATGTAATATAGGAGCGCTAGCAAAATGGGACTTGATTGAAGTAAAGGCCTTGGAGACCTCCTCTGACAACAATTTGGGATTGGCTCCCTTCTTGGTGAGGGCTACCAAGGGAGCAACCAACGTAGAGAAGTGGGGAATGAATTGGCGATAGTAATTAATGAACCCCATAAAGCACTGCACCGCTTTAAGAGAGTGGGGTTCTTGCCAATCCATTACAGCCTGTAGTTTCGCAGGATCCATAGCCAATCCCTGAGTGGAGATGATATAGCCCAGGAATGGCAGAGACTCCTGCTCAAACACACACTTCTCCAACTTCGCATATAAGGAATTTGCCCGCAAGAGGTCGAAAACCCTGCAAACATCTCTCCGGTGGGTGTCCATATCTGGAGAAAAGATGAGAATGTCATCCAGATAGACTACCACAGAGGTGGCAAGCATGTCCCGGAAGATTTAATTTATGAAATCTTGAAAGACGGCTGGAGCATTACAGAGCCCAAACGGCATCACTAGGTATTCGTAATGTCCATCTCTGGTATTGAACGCTGTCTTCCATTCGTCCCCCTCACGGATGCGGATCAGGTTATAGGCACCACGAAGATCTAGCTTAGTAAATACCCTTGCTCCCCGGAGCCTATCAAAGAGCTCAGATATTAGGGGCAAAGGATATTTGTTCTTAACGGTAATGGCGTTAAGACCCCTTTAGTCTATACACGGTCGTAATTCTCCATTCTTCTTCTGCACGAAGAAAAATCCTGCCCCTGCTGGTGACACTGACTTCCAAATGAACCCTCTTGCCAGATTTTCCTGGATGTATTGTGACATGGCCTCCGTCTCAGGAAGAGAGAGAGGATACACTCTTCCCCGAGGGGGCTCCGTTCCAGGCAAGAGGTCTATAAGACAGTCATAGGGGCAATGAGGCAGAAGAGTCTCCGCTGCCTTTTTGGAGAATACGTCCGCGTATGACCGATAAACCTTGGGGAGATAAGGAAGGTCTATAGGTATCTCCGTGGTGGAAACCTGAACGTCCTCTCTGAGACATCTGTCTCTGCAATGATCACCCCAACCCAGTATTCTCCCAGAGGACCACTCAATATGGGGAGAGTGGTGGCGAAGCCAGGGTAATCCCAACAAAACCTCATCCATTCCCTCAGGAAGAACAAAAAGGGATATATTCTCCTGATGAGAAGGGGACATTGACAGAGGTAGTGAGACAGTCTGGTGGGTGATTTGTGAGGGCAGGATTGCTCCATTCAATACTCTCACCGATATTGGCTCGGCGAGTGTCACCAGCGGTATGGAATGGCGAGAGGCAAAGGAGGAGGACATAAAATTCCCCTCTGCCCCAGAGTCCACACAAAGCTTGGCGGGAAGAGTGGCTGAACCTAGAGAGATTAACCCTTTAAGGAGCACTTTCGGAGCAAAATCCCTCGCGTCTAATGACCCTGCACCCATGGTCACGGAACATGACCGTTTACTCATTCGCTGAGGACATCGGTTGGCATAATGTCCTGGCTGCTGACACACTCTACAGACCACGGATACTCGAGTGGTCCGAGACTTAGATTTCACTCGAGTAGTCTCCACGGTCTCTGGGGAGTCGGACGCCCGAACGGGAAATTCAAGAGGTTTGGCAAAGGTGGGTGTCAGCCGAAACCTCTGCCTACACTGGGTCTGCTCTAACCCCCGCTCGTGAAAACAGAGGTCGATGTGGGTAGATATAGAAATGAGTTTCTCCAGTGTGGCAGGAATTTCCCTGGTAGCCAAAGCGTCCTTTACATGGTCTGCCAGTCCTCTCCAGAACACTGGAATAAGAACTTTATCTGGCCACTCTAATTCAGAGGCCAAAGTCCAAAATTGGACTGAGAACTGGCTGACCATGGACAAGCCCTGTGACATTGCCAGCAGTTGGAGTGCCGTATCGTGTGTGACCTGAGGTCCTAAAAAGACCTTTTTCAGAGCCTCCAAAAACCGAGGAGCACTCCGCACCACACGATCGTCGCGCTCCCACAGCGGCGTTGCCCACTCCAATGCTCTGCCCGACAGAAGAGACACAATAAAAGCCACTTGTGCCCGTTCCGTGGGGAAACGTGTTGCCAAGAGCTCAAGCTGTATAGAGCACTGACTCACGAATCCCCGACAATGTTTACTGTCACCCGTAAACTTGTCTGGAAGTGGGAGGTGGGATAATGTCGGAGCAGAGGTACCGGTGGACAAACTGGCTGCAGCTACGCTAGCAGCCTGAACAGCGACTGCGGTAACATCCACAGCTGAGGTTGTGCGCTCTAGGACCGCCAACCTACCCTCCAGCTGCTGGATGTACTGCTGTAGACGTTGGTCGTCCGCCATTTTACTAGCCAGACCCTGGCGCTAGTATTATGTTAGGGTCTGTGGAACGCACCTAATAGATATTGTTGAGAGGTGCGTTCGCAGCCCGGTGTCCACCGTGCAGGCGAAGCCCGCTGCTACTAAGATGGCGAAAGTAGTGAACTCTTTTATCCCGCAGAGTCGCTAAAATAAACGCCGGAGCGCGCTGTGGCAGTTAGTGCGAACTCTGTTAATCCCCAGAACCGCTAACGGGAATGCCACAGCGCTATATGACGATAAGTACGAACTCACTTAACTTCAGTGAGCCACAAAGTAAAACGCTAGGGCGCTGAACCAGCGCTATAAAGCGAACCCTGTTGCATCACAGAGCCGCTGAGAAAAAGAATGTGTCCTGTTAGACTCACAGGGATACACAGATAACTGCTGTACGGATAGCAGTCCGTGATCATGCAGACAGCAACGCAATCAAGCAATCTCCTCACCGGAGAAACCGGTATTCTAGGGGCTTATTTCAGCCAAGCCCTAACCACATGCGTACATGATCACACTGGCGCATAGCACATAATGCAATTGCTACTAGCGCATGGCGGCCCAGCCATGCCACCCTTTTATAGTAACAGCTACAGAACCTGCCAGAAACAAGGACCAATAAGAAACTGTTCCAAAACACATGTAGTTTCAGGGCCTTCCTGGCGGGCCAATAGGAGCTGCTGCAGTACCTGAACATGTGACCCCTGATCTCCAATGAGAGATTTTACCCTGGGCATGCTTAGAAGGGGAAACGCAGGACTTCGTCCCAAAGACGTCTGCTCCAGTACTGGCTATAATAGCAGATCCAAGAGAGGCAGCAGCAAGTCACTGCACAGTACTGGAATGGACAAGACGCTGGGACTGACGTCTCTGCTGAGCAGGCTCCACTGTGGACGGAGATGGATGGGAGACCGCAGCGGGACGGGTTCGAGACTCCCCTTGTGCAGCAGCGGGAACTCGAACCCTAACACTCACTAGGACACTGTAGATTGAAAATTTCAGTCTTAAATTTTAATTATTCATCATGAGGTCATGAGAATAAAATATTATAAAACCTGCTTGATAAAGTTCATTTTTTAATTTCTCAAATACGTTTCTTACGAGCCCATTACTACTGCTAAAAATAATTAATTAGAAAAAGTCTGTGGCTTTATTATATATCTTTTTTTGCTAAAGTCACTCTACTATGAATGAATGGCCGGTTGTCAGTTGAGAGGTAAGAATTTTGAGGATGCTACCTGGAATAAATAATTGTGCTTTTAATTAATGATTTTATTACTGTTTGACTTTTTGATAACAATGTCATACTTATATTCCAGCAGAATGTAATGGTCAAAAGTTGATTAAAAGATTAATATTTTATCCTGGTGCTACGCTGACATATTTGTCTTCATGTTCTTCTAAAAAGAGCAGCAAGTCAGATGCATGAGCTGTGTGTAATGTTAATGTATGATGTATGGCTACACACTGTGAAACAAATGTTCACTGTTAGATTTGAGAGACAATTGCAGTATGGTGAAGGAGAGGGTTCATCTCTGGAACATAGATTTATGGTGCTGCACACCATAGAGTATTGTGATGTCACAACTGGTTACTCGCAGCTCCATATGTATCATGGTAAGTTGCCACTGGCTTGGGCGCTTTCCACAAATTATCCCTTCCTTTAAGAAAACCTTCTTCACTTTATACAGATATACTCATATCGATACCATTAGCTGAACATTGGGTCCTATCTACCTATTTGGACCCTTTAATCAACTTTGTGGCCCTTTGAGACCTTTGTTTGACAGTACCTATATTATTGGGAGCATTGGAACAATTGGGTGTACACTAAAGATGTTTATATGGTCACTGTGTGCAAATAAATATTTACATTTTTCTTTCGGATATATAGATCTCTGGTTTATTGAGCATTGCAATATGCCATAGGTTGACTATTTCATAGTTTAGCTGTGGATTTTTTAAATATTTTATATCGGTATTTCTCCATTCTTTTTAATAATGTATTGAGTAGAGTAAAAGAGATCGTAGAATTAATAATAAGAAGAAAGTGAGGAGAGAAAGAGGAGGTGGTAGACAAAAGGGTTAGAGGGGAAGGGTTTTATGTTATCCCAAGTAACAGGCTCACAGGTTAGACCTGTGAAAAGGGGCTATTCACGCCCTTCAGATCTTGCAATATTTGCCTTTAAATAAATTAGAATAGTCTTTTCTAGCGAATATTCTGCCCATTATTGCAAATATCTGGGACAAATTGTAATTTTTTTTCACCTACCATGTGCCATTAATAACACTGGTATCTACCATTACTTACCGAGGGATGTTGTGTTCCTCCAGGCACCAAGGCTGAAAGTCTGTAATGTTTACAAAGGGATTGTGCATAAAATAAAGAAAAAAAACATCTAGTGTTTTCAAAGGTAAAGCAATATTATAAAAAGACAAGTTACAGCAACTGCTGTTGTCAACTACTGCATATTTGGTACGTCACCTGCTAACTGCATCCGGGGCTCATGCCCTGCCAGGTTCCCCTAGTTATTCCCCAGTCTAAGCGCCCTATGTGCATGAAACAGTAGTCAGCCACTGCTCCATTCACTGTGTATAAGAATGCTGGTCTCGTATGCTCACTGCAACTCAGGATCAGCTCCCAGACCCCCAAGAATAATACTTAAATAATCTATGCTGTGCATAGGTGTTAAATGCTGTTTATGGGACAGCTCCTTTAAAGCAAACCTGTCAGCAGGATTGTGCTGAGTAACCTACAGACAGTGTCAGGTTGGCGCCGATATACTGATTAAAATAATACCTTGGTTGATGAAATCCGTCTTGTGGCTATTTAATCTTTATTTGTAATTTTCAGTTAATGAGATTCTCGTGCTGCCTGGTGGCCTGTGGGGGGGTCTTCATGTGGTGCTCTGCTTACATATGCATCATTATGGGCTTATGACAGCTCACTGATCCTTCAGTGACCTGTTCCCTATTTTACATACTGCATAGAATATTGTGGGGTTACAAAAAAAAATTAAACTTAATCAAAATAGTGCATTTACTGAACATATATTTCAGTAAGCCAACATTTTGGATTTTAAAATAATTTTTCAAGCTGGTGTTATAAAGTATTCTAATGTACTGAGATAATGACTTTTGGGTTTTTATTGGCTGTAAGCCATAATCATCAACATTAACAGAAATAAACACTTGAAATAGATCACTCTGTTTGTAATGACTCTATATAATATATGAGTTTCACTTTTTGTATAGAAGAACTGAAATAAATTAACTTATTGATGATATTCTAATTTTGTGAGAAGCACCTGTATCATTTTAATCAGTATAACAGCGCCAACCTGACAGCGTCTGTAGTTTACTGAGCAAAATCCTGCTGACAGGTACGCTTTCAGGATGTCCTTACCCGAAGCAGTATTGTATGTTGCAGCAAAAAAAGAAAACTTAATTTACAGTTAATCTTTGGTTTGCTTCACTCTACATCTATGTCTTTGGTCATCCTCAATCATCTTTCAATTGTTAAAGAGGACATGACACTTGTCAGAGTTATTTTCCCTGGCCTAAATACTACTTTTCCTCCAAATCTGGTGTTTTTTTTGTTCCTATGATTTTTTTGCTATTTAGCTATGACCTTATTTTCTTTTTTGCACCCTTTATGTAAATCTATTATTGTTAGCCAATGGGCTGATCCTCAAGAAGACATCTACAAAAAATAGTTGAGGATCACATCCCTTTGGCTAAGAAGATTGAGTGAACATATAAGGAAGAGGGTGTCATATCTCAGGGATGAAGAGATGCAAGAACTAAAACCAATATCACCAGATTTATAAGAACAGAGAAATTTTGAATATGTGAAACGTTACTGATGTATGCAAAGTGACAGGTCCTTGTTAAAGAATTTCTTAATGCATTTATTGATGAGGCTCCAGGAAGAATTGATTGGGAAACTGTAATTTAGAATAAAGTCTTAAATAGTGTTGCGGTTATACTTGCCACCAATTGCTGTTTCTGGCTAATAACTTTACAAAAATCTGCTAATATTATTTTATCTTATTCTGTATTTTGTGCCACCTTATTATACCGTTTCTTTTTTTGTGTAATTTTTTTCATATTTACTTTCCCAAAGAAACAGACTCTGCTATTAAATGATTGTTTTCCAGAATGTTAATGGGTTTTTCTGCCGTTAAGATGCAACAATATACCTCGAGTATTTAACAATAAACTTGAAAAATCTTCTTGTGTAATCTCTAAGGAATACTTAGAATGCACTTCTAGTAAATTTGCTCATTTTCTCATAATTTATAAGAAGCACCGATTTTAGAGACATGATATTCTAGAACTATATAAAACTTCATTATGCTGCAGGCTTTAAAATAGCTGCAAAATGTGAATTTTTTAAATGAATAATACACTTTAAAACCCTCGATTTTATGAAGCAAATATTCCTAATTTAAATATATTAATACAAAGAGCTAAAAAGAAATTAATAGAAACATGATGCAACCAGTCACCCAGGATTACGCAGCCCAATAATTGCACTGATTTTGTTTGTGGAAGTGAAAATGAGAGAATTGTTTTATTACAGTAATCAGGCCGCTGTACCCTTCTCTTTATTTTACTGTTTTGCTGCCATTGTCTACCTAGTCCAATATAATAGTGGCTCAGTGGGTGTTTAAAGGGAATCTGTCACCCTAAATTGGCGGGATATTTAAATGATGGCAGTCAGGTCAGATGGGCGGTGTTTTGGGTACTTGCCTTAACATGTTGTTCGCCACTGTCTCCATTATTTCTGGGAATTGTAGTCGTTGCCCTCCATATAACGCGCCTGCGCATTGCAATCTTGAATTGCGTATGCGCAGTATGCTTTGCCCGCAGATTGCAATGCGCAGGTGCGTTATATGGAGGGCAACGACTACAATTCCCACACCGGGTCCTTAGTCACATCCAATGACTTTTAATTTTCCTCTATCTAACACGCCATTTTGCTGGTGATTGGACTTCCCTTTGCTTGTGTATTTGAATAAATACACTCTGGCCATGTGGATGAAAATTATATACACTCCAATTACAACGCTTTCTGCTTTATCTCCTAACTTTTCTAAAGCAGCAACATCTGTGTAACAATTAAAAGACATCATTTAATTTGAGGGATGGCCACTCCAAGCATTTTATCCTGCCAACTGCACTGTGCCACAACTCAAACTGTCTTCCTGAAATTTGTAAATTCCAGGAAATAAATTTAATAAGAACACCTCAACCCTAGTGTTTATGTAACTAGAAAACATTCTCATTTTCTCTCCAGATATACGTTGCATCATATTCATGTAAACTAAGTTTGAGAAGAGCCAGTATGAATTGGAGATGATTTCCAAAGAACTCTCTTTAGACTTCCCCTGGCTACTGTCTTGGATGGTAAAATCAATCTAGTCCTTTCTCCGCTCTTGTGGATGGCCAAGTTAAGGAAGCTTTCGAAAAGTTAAAAAAGAACATGCATCCGTCTCTGATCTCAAATACCAGTGTCAGTTCTGTTAGTTGACACTTTGATGAAGTTGAGCCATAAGAAGCTATAATATGGGTAAAATTGACCTTCTTACATACAGTCATCGTTGAAAGTTTTGGAACTCTTGAAATTGTTCCAAAAATGAAGTATTTCTCGCAGAAAACTATTGCAATTACACATGTTTTGTTATACAGATGTTTTTTCAATTGTGTGTGTTGGAAGAACACAAAAGACTGAGGGAGAAAAAGGCAAATTGGACATAATTTCACACTAAGCCCCAAAAATGGGTTTGGCAAAATTGTTGTCACTTTTACAAAAATGTGACTAAGCAACTTTGTTTAAAGCATGTGATGCTCATTCAAACTCACCTGTGGCAAGTAACAGGTGTGGGCAATATAAAAATTTGCCTTTTTTCCTCTGCTTTTTTGTGTTGTTCCAATACACACAAAGGAAATAAACGTGAATAACAAAACATGTGTAATTGCAATAATTTTCTGTGAAAAATACTTCATTTTCTGGAACCATTTCAAGGGTGCCAAGTGCCAACACTTTAGGCCATTACTGTATAATATTGTAAATACTGTTATTTGCCATAAACACTCCTTATTAGTGATGGGCGAACCCCCCAATGTTCGGGATCAGCAGGTTCGCCCGAGTTTTTTGTAAAGTTTGGGGCCGGAGATGACGCGAACTTGCATCCAAACCCCGAACTTGGACTTTACAGATATGGGCCATTATAATTATACTTACCTGTCCAGCGACGCATCCTTCCGTCCTGCTGTCTCCCGGCCGCATCTGCTTTCGGGGCCGCTCATTAACTGCCGGCAGTATTCACTGCACTCGGCAGTCTTCGGCTTTTTCCGTCAATGTTCATGCGGTGATGTCGGCTTGTGCAAATCATGTTGACATGCCCACAGGGGTGTGATAACATGCTGAGTGAGACGACTAGTTCGGTGGAAACAAACACCCCGTCAGCTAGTCAGAAGACTATGAACAGAGTTTATAAAGCCTTTTTTTAAAATGTCTTTAGGTGTCAAACACTATACAGGGTTGGTTAAGCTGGGTGTTTAGCAAGAAATATACAAATGCTGGTGGGTTGAAAGACACGGAGGACCTGTCAGGTTCCCTTTAATGTCCTAATGTTGTTGAGTGATTAACAAATATGTATTTTGGTAGGTCGGCTCACTTAGTTGCACATAGAGGTAGACACAGGAACACTGTCTCTTTAAATCTTTAACTGGTTTATTAAAAGTACTGCATAAACAGGTGCAACGTAAGAAAAAGAAACCTGGCCTAACAGGAAAACAATAAGCATAACGTATGGCACAGTCCTTATTATGGGAATCTATCCGCTTCAGGAACAAACAACAAAAGGTTGTTTTTCTTAACATGAAAAACACCGCTCCACCGCTTTTTTTGGACACTGTTTCATCAGTATTGGTAAGCCAAATGTAGGAGTGACTCCAAAACACAAAACTGAGTTTTTCTTTCTATAGGTTCCATGCCTGATTTTAGCTTACTGATGAAACAGAAAATGATGTGAATAAGGCATTAGGTGTGTACATATAACCTATTAATTTTACTAACTCTATTTAGAGGAAATAGGAAAAAAAAATTCTGTGTTCATTTTTTTCTGGTATATTCACTGTGCGGTATAAATAATATAATCAGTTAATTTTGCAGGTAAATCAAATTACAGTTATACCAAATTTATACTTTTTATGTTTTATTACTTTTGCACAATAAAAATGCCTTCTAATAAATAATTTCTCAAAAAAATTTCCTCAAAAAGGTAGAATGTAATAATTTGAAATTCTCTTAGGAGTGAATGCACAGATATCCCAAGTGCTTATATTTGACTAGATTATATTATATTAAGTCAATAAAAAAATTCTGTGATTAATTAATTTAAAACAATGGGTAATTTTTTTTCCCCTGTCCTGAGCCAGTGAAATGACATCATTTTAGTCTTCTGCTGCTGTCACTAGGAGAATCTCACTGCATATACAGTATATATTTAAAAGGAAGATTTTGGACTATTAAAGGGGTTTCTGAGAAATGTGCACAAATAAATAAATACATTAAATAATTCACATTTAAATATTAAACATTTTCCAGATACCTTGCTTTAGCAAAAAGGTATATTTTATCTACTGCACTCTGTCAGGATTCAAAGATGGCAGCTCTCATCAATCACAACCCAGTCCTACATTTCAAGACAGGTTTCGTGAAGCTCTGAGACAGAGGTCACGTCAGAGCAGTATTATTTTTTATTTATTTATTAATTTCTCTGCAAACCCCTTTAACCATCACCATCTAACAATAGGCTTCCATATTCATTCTTTCTGTTTATACTTCTGTTGTAGTGCCACTCCACTATTATGGGTGTTACTGGGCAACAGTGCAGCAGTTTTGGGTTATTCTGAGACTAGTGGTGCTAGCCAGACAGAGTTCAGGGGTTGCCTCCTAACTTGTTGCCTAAATTGCTCCCTTCTTTGAACCTGGGCTGGGTTCACACTATTTAATCCCTTTACTTTCATCATTAAGTGCCAGTTATAAGCTTAACTTCTTCATTGCTTGTGTTATAGGCTCTACTGTTTATTTGATTCCTGTATTTTGACCTTGGGTCGTATTTTGACAAATCCTCTATCTTAAGTTTTTGCTCCTCTTTGTGATCTCCTGCTATTGATGCGCCCTCCCAACTATCTTTTTTCATCTTTAACCTGCCTTTAGAAAGCCTTTTTATATCTGATTGGCTACTATACACAGAGCATCCATGACACACCAACAACAATATTATGGTGCTCTTTCATAGCTGGCTGACAGCTTTAGCTTTGTTAGTAGTGATGAGCGAGTATACTCGTTGCTCGGGTGGTATCCGAGTATTTGAAAGTGCTCGGAGATTTAGTTTCTGTTGCCGCAGCTGCATGATTTGCGGCTATTTGACATCCTGAATACATGTGGGAATTCCCTAACAAACAGGCAATCTCCACATGTATTCAGGCTGTCAAGTAGCCGCAAATCATTCAGCTGCGGCAACAGAAACTAAAACTCTGAGCACTTCCAAATACTCGGAGGCCATTTGAGCGTATACTCGCTCATCACTATTTGTTAGCTGACAATGTTGAAGTAAGTATCCCCAGCTTCACTGCACATGCCCTGAATAAGGAATCAACAGGAAAGACAAAGGGAACTGTATGATTGATATGAGTGGTTAGAAAAGATGTAAGATGGATTCCTGTGTGTTACGGGGCAGCAGGAGGAGAAGGCTATAAACAGTAATTGCATTCAGGTCATAACTTCTCTGTAATGTGCTGCTGCTGTGTCTATTTGCTTGTACATAGTATACAGTGAGAGACTCTGATTAATCCTGTACAGTCAACTGATTCTTTCTTTTGCTGGATCATATAAGGAAACATCTTATTACAAGTCTGATAAATAACAAGATTCAGCTTGAGTTAAACTTTAGTTTCCTGTTGGACGTGGGGCAAATGTTTGCCTAATTTTTGTTTTATTAATTTACTTTTTATTAATTAATAAGAAAAAATATTTTTTCCCATTATATTCTATGAACCAACAAGTTGACAAAATGGTAAAACATCCAAATATTTCCAGATCTGAGCGTAAGGCTCCACTTTACCATTGAGGTCATGTATAGAATCAGCTCCCATGCTCACATTTAAGTACAGCCCAGAGAAGAGTATCTCACCAGATTTTGTGCTCATTCTGGTAAAATGAAAGTACAACCTGTGCACCCCAAAAAATACTGCGGTAAATCGTTGGAATTGCTAATGAAGTATATCTGAAAATAAGTACGGTATCTAATAAGTATCTACTATAATTTTTTTCTTAATCAAGAGGTCCCCTTTCAAAGGGTTCTCCGAGAGATGTACTAAAATAAATATAAATAATTCACTTTTAGATATTAAACATTTTACTAAATACCTTTATATAGCAAAAAGGTATGCTTTATATACTGCACTCTGCCAGGATTCCAAAATGGCAGCTACTATCAATCACATCTCTCCCATATTTCAGAGGACAGCAGTAGATTTGGATGGGCTGTGTGAAGCATGAGACAGAAGTCACATGAGGGCAACGTCCTGTCATGCATCGTGAATGTGCATTGCACAGTTCAGTCAACCTGACAGGACACAGAGAGAAGTGGAGTAAAGAAGAAGATAAGCACCTTTCTTTAGCTGACTGAGAATAAACATCCATCTCAATCAGCCTGACCGTTTTAGTGCATCTGTCTTGTGCTTCATGCAGCCTGTCCTACTGCATGTCCTGGCAGTTGTCAAGTTTAAAATCCTGACAGAGTGCAGTAGATAAAGAATACCTTTTTGCTAAATAAAGATATTTAGAAAAATGATTAATATTTAAATGCTTATTATTTATTGTATTACATTCCTTGAAGAACCCAAGAGAAAACCATGTATCAAGGGTTCACCACGACAGAGAGGGGCCAGAAGACTGCAGTGTCTGATTCCGCATACTCATGCACTGATTACAAGCACTTCACCATCATATTAAATGGTGCAGGTTTCTGCTAGCATTGCAGGAGTTAAATCTGTTCAGTTGAGAGTCTCTAAAGCTTTTTTGATGATCTCAGCTGTTCGGTGTTGGCCACTCCACTCTGCTATATATGCTCTCCTCTGGCAATCAGAATTGCTAGTATTAGTTTTATACTGCTGGTGTGGAGTTGGAGGTGTTTGTTGAGGAGGCGTTTGGAGTGTTGTTCAGTAGACTGTTATTTGGTGATTTGTCTGTGTAAATATCCTCATCCTCTCCTATTTGGTTGTTCATTCCTTTTACTTCATGGTGTCCCACTCTGTTGTTTGTGAGTGCATATTTGTATGATTGGTATTATCTTTAATCCCTGTTTCCTTGTTAGTCTGATTTGTGCATTCTTATATACAACTACTCCCACACTTCCCTCCCCCACCCAGGAGACAGATAAGAATTGATTCTGGAGCTCAGCAAGGTACGTGGCCCCATCATCTTCACCATTAGAAGTAACCCAGGGAGCAGAGATAGGTAGGACACCTCTAGCTTTAAGGATAGGGAAGGAACCGCTAGCCCCAGGATATCAAACTACAGTCTCATGGACACCATGCTTACATGCGATGTTCAAAGTTTGTATGACTTTTGGAGGTAATTGCCTGCAAATTCATTGGCCACCACATGTGTGCGTGGTTTGGGCCACATGCAGCTGCCACAGCTTGGAAACCCCTGCTGGTTACTTATGGAACTACCATTAATTTTTTCTGGTTCTATCATTAGTGATAGATACTTTTCAAATTAAAAGACTAATCCTACCAACATCCTTTCTTTTGTAATGTTATATTAAACTGTAAAGTTATTTAATATGTTTTTATTTGTTTATCTTGCAGAATCCATCTATAAAATGTTCCCTTCCTGCTTGAATCTTGAGTAATTTTTGTGACAGTAGGATGGCAGAACATACAGAGGACTTGCCATTAATGGCTAACACAAGTCACATTCTAGTAAAACACTATGCCCTGGACCTTGATATTTGCTTTGAAAGTCAGACCATATCAGGGAATATTGTGTTATTCCTTCAACCTAATGCCTCTCGTGAAAGTGACAGTACTGGAAATTTTTGCCCTTCTGAAGCTGGTGAAGCTTTCGGTGACCCGGCACAGGAGTCTTGTATACCACAATCTAGTAAATCCTTATCACAAAGTAGCATTAAAGACTCTACTTTGTGTGCTATAGGTGAAAGAGACACTTCTGAAAAGTATGGTTACCATGGCAACAAGAAGCAGACTTCTGGGATTACTAGTTCAGAGAACGGCTGTGACAACGGGAATCATGGGAGAGAGGATTTTGTTCTGGTGCTGGACTGCTGCGAGTTATCTGTGCTAAAGGTTGAAGAAGTGGATGTCACCGGGGTCCCTAAAAAATGCATGACCTCTGCACTGCCAAGTTGTGAATCTGAGCAGCAGTTTACTTACAGCCATCAAATCCCACCTGAACTTGTGTCTTTACCTGCAAGTCAATGGAAAGAGCAACTATCCTATTACACACAGTGCAGCCAGGCACCAGGATGTGGAGAACTCATTTTCTTTACTGACACTTGGAGCCTACAGATCACCAAATGTGGAGTAAATACACCCTCTGACTTCCCTTCTGCTGTGAGAGTATGGTATAGGACCACAGCAAATGGGAGGTCGGTAAAATGGACCAAAGACCAATGTGGAAGGTTAGTATTAGTAAAATAATGAATTAACCGCTACTGTCTACTTACAAGTATGAAACGCCTAGACTCCTCTGCAATTAAAGAACAGTAACTATGCTTGGCATGCCTTTCATGCCTTCCTTCTTGTTAGGATCACTGCAGAGAAGGTCAGATTTATAGCCCATTGGGCTCTAACAGGATTACACAGCTAAGCTAGGATCAAAGGCGTCAATTTCCCTCCCTCTCCTTTCAGACATAGCACTTTAAGACAAGTATTGCAGAAGACCAGCTCACTATACAGCTGTCTGCATTTAGTGCTAGACTGGCAGATGATGGGTTGTCTGAGATCCTTTCTGTTTCAGCATTTCTGTTATTGA
Source organism: Oophaga sylvatica (assembly GCA_033576555.1). NCBI lineage: Eukaryota > Metazoa > Chordata > Amphibia > Anura > Dendrobatidae > Oophaga > Oophaga sylvatica. Next base: position 688,824,357 of record JARQOD010000001.1, on the reverse strand, counting down.
TCACCTGCTTTTTATATGTTCCTACTTTAAAGGGAACCTGTCAGCAGGACTATGCACAGTAACCTACAGACAGTGTCAGGTCGGCGCGTTATACTGATTAAAATGATACCTTAGTTGATGAAATCTGTCTTGTGGTAGTTGTTTAGTCTTTACTTTCAGTTTTGAGTTAATGTCGGCCTGTGTGGGGGTCTTTATGTGGTGCTCTGCTTAGATATTCATCTGCATTGCTTCTGACCAGTCACTGATCCCTCAGTGACCTGCCCCCTAGTTTACATAATGAATATTGTACTGTATATACATAATGAAAAAAAAAATCCCTTCCGCAGTTAGGTGCCAGTCGTGCATATGTACTGTGCATATAATTAATGTGTTTGAGGTTATCCTGATATTCATCAAAAAAAAAAAAAAAATTTGAAAAAAGGCCCCCGCTGCACCTGCGCAGTAGCAGCTATCGGTGATCTGAAAGCTGCTACTGCGCATGCGCTGGCAGCGCCATCTTGCCAGAGAGAAAAAAATTCCTCCTACAAGATTGCGTTGCTGGTGCGTGTGCAGTAACAGCGATCACCGATCGCTGCTACTGCGCAGGCGCCAGCTTGAAATAGGAATTTTATTTTTTCACTCTAGCAAGATGTAACAGACATCACAAACAAATCCAAACATTTGCCTTGGGGGCTTTCCAGCTTGCCAAACTGCTTGCCCAGCCTATTTCAGCCAAATTGGAGGATTGCACACCACTGCAGGTGAGTTACATATGCAAACACATTTATAAACATGCACTGCCTATTGAATTGCACACTTGCTCCTTTCATACTCCACCCAAACAAACAAATGATACACCATTTGAAAGGTAAATGATCTGCAGGTTGCAGCACACTACCCCAAAGCACACTACCACAAAGCTGCTTACAGACTTCACAAACAAATCCAAACATTTGCCTTGGGGGTCTTTCCAGCTTGCGCAGCCTATTTCAAGCACATTGGAGGATTGCACACTTTACTGCAGGTGAGTCACATATGCACATTTGTGTACATGCACTGCTTTTTCGGTGATTGCTTCGCCCCACACACACAAATGGTGAGTCACATATGCAAACACATTTGTATACATGCACTGCTTTTTCACTGATTACTTCGCCCCACACACACAAATGATACACCATTTGAAAGGTAAACTTGCCCCCTTCAGCAATGAAAGAGCCTAACAAATCACACATTCACGATTTTATCACTAAATACAGTTTAAACATTCATTTTCATAAACCTGCAGAAAGAAACAATGACCTGCAGGTGGCACCTCAGCCGGAAGACATTTTTTGGCCTCTACTTATCAAACCAATTTATTGTATTACCAATCTATATATATAAATACCGGAAACATAGAAAAGCACAGTAAAACAAACGTATAAAAATACTCTGTTGTAAAAAAGTAACAGTAAACCGCAAGTGTTAGTAAAAAGATGATAAAACACAAAGTATTTGGTTGATATGTTTTTTGCAAAAAATGTGTACTAAGCCGCTCTACCAAACGTCAAGGTGTAACCGTATCAGAGCAGTTCCTGACTAATGTATTTAATCCCTGACTGATGTATTTAAAAACCTGGTCATGTTTATAGTACCCACACACACAAATGATACACCATTTGAAAGGTAAACTTGCCCCCTTCAGCAATAAAAGAGCCAAACAAACCACACATTCACGATTTTATCACTAAATACAGTTTAAACATTAATTTTCATAAACCTGCAGAAAGAAACAATGACCTGCAGGCGGCACCTCAACCGGAAGACATTTTTTGGCCTCTACTTATCAACCCAATTTATTGTATTAACAAGCTACATATATAAATACCTGTCTGTGTTCATCATTTCATGAAATACATTTATATTTGACCAGCTTGCTTTTTATGAAATTACCTGTGCCCACGACGACCAATGTGCGAAAATTTCACACTTGCCAAGCTAGTAAATATATTATTTCAGCATTGAATATTGGAGTGCTGAATTCTCTTTTTTTCTTGTATATGGGGTGGAACTCTATTTGAGCACCCTATAAGAGTGCCACATAGCCTTTCAACAATTAGCTTTTCTGTTAATCACTTCACTACTATAGTTTATATATAACTAGCTATGAACCCGTTCTACGCCAGGGTGGCAAGCATTTTTATAGGTATATGGTCTCCCATCCTGGTATGTGCTGCCCCCCTCTTATTCTGATATGCATAGCACCCCTCATCCCTATCCTGGTATGCATGGTACCCCTCATCCCTTTCCTGGTATGTATGGTCCCCTCACTCCCACCCAAATCAGGTATGCATGGCACCCCATTCCTCATCCTGGTATGCATGGTCCCCTCATCCCCCAATCCTGGTATGCATGGTACCCCATCATCCCTATCCTGGTATGCATGGTACCTGCTCATCCATATCCTGGTATTCATGGTTCCCTCACCCCCCAATCATGGTATGCATGGTCCCCTCACCCCCAATCCTGTTATGCATGGTACCCCTCACCCCCAATCCTGGTATGCATGGTCCCCTCACCCCCCAATCCTGGTATGCATGGTACCCCCTCATCCCTTTCCTGGTAAGCATGGTACCTGCTCATCCATATCCTGGTATTCATGGTCCCCTCACCCCCAATCCTGTTATGCATGGTCCCCCTCATCCCCCAATCCTGGTATGCATGGTCCCCTCACCCCCCAATCCTGATATGCATGGTCCCCTCACCCCCCAATTCTGGTATGAATGGTCCCCTCACCCCCAATTCTGGTATGCATGGTCCCCCCTCATCCCTATTGTAGGATGTATGGTACCCTTCACCCCCAATCCTGGTATGCATGGTCCCTTCATCCCCAATCCTGGTATACATGGCACCCTTACCTCCCAATTCTTGTATGCATGGTCCCCTCACCACCCAATCCTGATATGCATGTTACCCCTCATCCCCCAATCCTGGTATACATGGTCCCCTCACCCCCAATCCTGGTAAGCATGGTCCTCTCACCCCCCATCCTTGTATGCATGGTCCCCTCAGCCCCAATCCTGATATGCATGGTCCCCTCACCCCCAATCCTGATATGCATGGTCCCCTCACCCCCCTATCCTAGTATGCATGGTTCTCTCACCCCCCTATCCTGGTATGCATGGCACCCTCACCCGCAAACTTGGAATGCATGGTCCCCTCATCCCAATCCTGGTATACATGGCACCTCTTACCTCCCAATTCTGGTATGCATGATCCCCTCACCACCAATTCTGGTATGCATGGTACCCCTCACCCCCTATCCTGGTATGCATGTTACCCCTCATCCCCCATTCCTGGTATGCATGGCCCCCTCACCCCCCAATACTGGTATGCATGGTCCTCTCACCCCCCATCCTGGTATGCATGGTCCCCTCACCCCCCTATCCTGGTATGCATGGTCTCCTCACCCCCAATCCTGATATGCATTGTCCCCTCATCCCCAATCCTGATATGCATGGTCCCCTCACCCCCCTATCCTAGTATGCATGGTCCCCGCTCCCCCCTATTCTGGTATGCATGGTTCTCTCCCCCCGCTATCCTGGTATGCATGGTCCCCTCACCCCCAATCTTGGAATGCATGGTCCCCTCACCCCCCAATCCTGGTATGCATGGTTCCCTCACCCCCCAATCCTGGAATGCATGGTTCCCTCACCCCCCAATCCTGATATGCATGGTCCCCTCACCCCCAATCCTGATATGCATGGTCCCCTCAGCCCCCAATCCTGATATGCATGGTCCCCTCACCCTCCAATCCTGATATTCATGGTCCCCTCATCCTCCAATCCTGATATACATGGTCCCCTCACCTCGAATCCTGATATGCATGGTCCCCTCACCCCCCTATCCTGATTTGTATGGTCCCCCTCACCCCTATTAAACTGCACATATACCCAAACATTTATACTCACCTTTCTTCCCTGAGTACGCGCATGCCCATACCGCGCTGTCCGGCGCCATATTGCTGAAGACACACTGTAAATGTGTCTTCAGCAAAATGGCGCCGGATAGCGCTATGTGCATGCGCGATTCCTATGCGCACTCCTGGTCTCCTGCCCTGGCGAGAAGAGAAGCGCCATGGCAACGCTCCTCCCGGTCAGGTAAGTATGTGAGTATGGCGCCGGAGATCGCGGTATGCATCCAGTGTCTACGCATACCGCGATTTCCGGCGCCATACACAATCCTCACCGCTGGTTGCCGTCTTCTGTCTGGAGCCAGACTGCGCAGGCGTGTCGCGCTTGCTCAGTCTATAAAGGCTTCAGACAGAGTGACGCTCCTAGTGTTATATTATAGATTGTATAACCTTTATTTATGATAACTGCTTTACATTTGTGTGGAATGGAGTCAACTAACATCTGACACCTGCAAACCGATATTCCAGCCCAAGATGACTGGGCTACATTCCACAGTAACTTTGTATACGTAGGTTTTGTATCAAAAACAGTATTATTGATGTCACTGCATAAATTCTTAATCAGATTGAGGTCTGGGGATTGGGCTGGCCACTTCAAATCATTAATCTTGTTGGTCTGTAATTGGGGACATTGTCCTGCTGAAATGCCCATCTCAACGGTATTTCTTCTTCAGCATAAGGCAACATGACATCTTCCAGTATTTTGATATGTTTAAACTGGTCCATGGTGCCTGGGATGTGATAAATAGTTTGAGAAACATCCCAAAACTATTAAGCTTGCACCTCCATGTTTTACAGTCTTCACTGTGTGCTGTGGCTTGAATTCAGTGCTTATAGCAGGGGTGGGCAATTAATTTTGCCAGGGGGCCGCATGAGAAATTGGGATGGTTTTAGAGGGCCGGACTAATATAATTAACTCCGTTCTACCCAATACTGTATATATACATATATATATATATATATACTGTATACTGTATATATACATACCTGCCCATTATCTTCATCTTCTCCCCATCATCATCAATGCCTCCCCATTATCAGCAATGCCTGCCCATCATCATCTTTTCCCCATCATCAATGCCTGCCCATTATCATCAATGCCTGCCCATTATCATCATCTTCTCCCCATCATCATCAATGCCTCTCCATTATCAGCAATGCCTGCCCATCATCATCTTCTCCCCATCATCAATGCCTGCCCATTATCATCAATACCTGCCCATTATCATCATCTTCTCCCCATCATCATCAATGCCTGCCCATCATCATCATCATCATCATCTTCTCCCCATCATCAATGCCTGCCCATTATCATCAATACCTGCCCATTATCATCATCTTCTCCCCATCATCATCAATGCCTGCCCATCATCATCATCATCTTCTCCCCATCATCAATGCCTGCCCATTATCATCAATACCTGCCCATTATCATCATCTTCTCCCCATCATCATCAATGCCTCCCCATTATCAGCAATGCCTGCCCATCATCATCTTCTCCCCATCATCAATGCCTGCCCATCATCATCATCATCTTCTCCCCATCATCAATGCCTGCCCATTATCATCAATGCCTGCCCATTATCATCATCTTCTCCCATCATCATCAATGCCTCCCCATTATCAGCAATGCCTGCCCATCATCACACACAGACAGCACATAAGCACTCTCTCACATACATACATACACACACACACACACACACACAAAGCACCGCACTACATAGACACAGACACACACAGAGACACGTCTTACCTGTCCAGCGTCCCGCTCTCTGACACAGCCGGCCGCTGAATGATGACGTCATTCAGCGGCCGGCTGTGAGAGGAAGCGCCGGTGGAGCCCGGAGCTGCAGCAGCGGAGGCACGGGAGAGGTAAGTATTGTGCCAGCTGATGCCGGGGCCCTGAGACTGCCGGAGCGCCTCCGCGGGCCGCCCCTTGCCCGGGTCTGGCTTATAGGTTGCTTCACAAACAAGTTCTTTGGCAAATTGTAACCTATAAAACACATCTCTTTTTTCAGTACTGATACTTTACGGGGGTTTCTTGCAAATAGTTTAGTTTCATGTTTGCGTCTTTTCACGGATGAAGGACTGACAGGTAACTGAAGATCTTCTTTGATCTCCCTGGAGCTGATCATTGGATGCTTTCTTGCCATTCTTGTGATTCTATGGTATATGCATGATTGAAGTTTTGTTTGCCATTTTAAAGCAATAGAAAACTTTTTAGCTGAACAGCCAATTATTTCTGCACTTCTTTATTTTTTTTTCCCCTCTCCAATCAACTTCTTGATCAAAGTTCTTTCTACTTCAGTACAATGTTTGGAACGACCCATTTTACTCACTGATCAAGGGCTAAAACCAGCAGGTACAACATTTGCTCGCCTCTGTCGTTTAATAAAGACCACAATTGACACCTGTTTCTTCTCAGAATGAATGACCTCACTAATTGAACTCGGCACTGCTATTAGTTAGAACACCCCCTTTCAATAAATGAGTCAATTATACCCAATTAGCAGTGTGCATGTCATGACTGTTGATTCTGTTGGTTGCCCATTACTTGCCTACACCTAGTTGTGATTTTTTTCTCATGTATAATCTTTAATACCAAAACCAGTAATAAAACACATTAGTAATGTTAGACTGATATTATTTTGCACTTGCTGTAATTGTATCATAGTCATTTGTATATCAATTCAAATTCTGATTTCCCAGTCAAAGAGGAATGGAGAGGCCATGGAAAGGTATTGCTGGACTTGGCCGGACTTGTCTTTTGAAAGATCTATAGCACTAAAAGTGCTTGTTGTGTTATATAGTTTCGTATTGGATCCATTTTGTAATCACTTTACTTTGGATATGCACCAAATGGGTAAAACAGATTTGGTTAGTAAAACTAGTTCATAGACATATATGGCAACTGGAAATCTTTTGAATTGTTAAAGTGTTAATTATTTGATGTTCGCAAAGTCATGAAATGGTGTCACTGTTGTGAAATGATGTGATGATATTCTTTTTTCTAGGCCTTGTGTCTATACTTTCGGATCACCTATTAACAACAGGGCTCTTTTTCCATGTCAAGAGCCACCAACAGCAATGTCAACTTGGAATGCAACTGTCCGGACTTCCAGCAACTCTATTGTATTAATGAGTGGAGAAAATGTTGCTGCTCCAAATTACTGCTCTCAAGGTGAGGGACTCAATCCATATTTTTCCATGATCAAAGTGTGTGGTAAACCTTTTTATATTAAAGCTCACAAATGAGGTTGCTCTTTTTCACATTTTCTTCACCAACAAAAAAAATAAAATAATCTACATTCATCAAAAAATGACTAGCCCAGCCCCTGAAACGCAGCTCACTGATAACTCTTCATTTCAAGGGGGTGCAGAGGCTGTGGCATTGACCACAGATTTCCCCCCTCCCTGATAATGCTTTGAGTATCTCAGCATGCACAGTTAGATCCCAGCAAAGCAGTTAGATAGCATGGTTGGGGAAGGATAGGGAATATTCAATTCAACTATATTAGAAAAAAGTTTAGATTATGACTTTAGATAAGGAGGACTAAGAATGAAAATTAATTTGTATTTTGGACCACCCCTTTAAGACCTATAATAAGTTTATAGTATCCTAGCACAAGACACAAGGATATATGGCATGTGTGAAATTTAAATTTGAAGGATCTCCTTTTACAATTGCCACTTACTATAGGTGGCACTAGAGTTCTAGTCCTCTTCCTCTCTGAAGAGACTGTTTGCATATTTCCCAGAGGAGCATTGTGGCTTTAAGTCTCCTCATCTCGGCATGCTTAGCATGTCAATCTCCGCAAGGAGAAACGATAATTCTTGGATATCGGTCAGACGCCTCTGACACAACCAAACCAATCTCACATTTTGCACTGACGAGGGGCAGTACCCCGAAACAGTGTCTGCAAGTTGAGATTCTGGTTTGGTTTTTATCCTAAGTCATGTAACAAGGCTCGTTAAAGGGTTGACATTGACTTCCCTATAGGTTGGCACTAGAGTTCTAGTCCTCTTCCTCTCTGAAGAGACAATTTGCACAATTAATAAATGAAATGTTTGTTTTTTACAAAAATCTTTACTGATTAATTTTCATAATATGTTTTTAAATTGAGCAGACCTCAGGTATTTTTCTGATTCAGGACTTCAAATGACCTGCACAGATCAACAATTAAAACATAAAAAGACACAGATTAGATATTAGAAAAAACTTTTTGACAGTTACAGTGATCAATGAGTGGAACAGGCTGCCTAGAGAGGTGGTGAGTTCTCCTTCAATGGAAGTCTTCAAACAGAGGCTGGACAGACATCTGTCTGGGATGATTTAGTGAATCCTGCTTTGAGCAGGGGGTTGGACCAGATGACCCAGGAGGTCCCTTCCAACTCTACCATTCTATGATTCTATGATTCTATGCTCATATGCATGAAACTAAATAATAAGACAAAATGCATTAAAGGGAACATGTCACCAGGTGAGGCCGATATGATGCAGCCGACACCATTCCGGACTCATATACAGCATTCTATAATGCTGTATATCTGCCCCAACCCGACCTGTAAGAGAAGAAAAATAATTTTTATTATACTTACCTGCAGAGCGGTTTGGTCAGAAGAGTGACGCTCTTCTTGGTCCAGCGCCTCCAATCTTCTTGGGATGCCTTTCTCCTTCTTGGTTCACATGGATGATGCTTCCCTGCATCATCCACACAGTCTCCCCGGCATTGTGCTCCTGCGCAGGCGTACTTATCTGCCCTGTTGAGGGCAGAGCAAAGTACTGCAGTGCGCAGGCGCTGAGCCTCTCTGACCTTTCCCAGCATCTGCGCACTTCAGTACTTTGCAGGGCAGATAAGTACGCCTGCTCAGGAGTGCGATGCCGAGCAGACCGTGTGGATGAGGCAGGGATGCGTCATCCACTCAAACCAAGGAGGAGGATGGCATCGCAAGAAGATGGGAGGCGCCAGACTGCCCGTAGGTGGGTATAATAAAAGTTATTTTTCAGTTCTTTCAGGTTGGGTTGGTGGCCGATATACGGCATTACAGAATGCTGTATATAAGCCCTGAAAGGCGGTGGACGCATCTCATATAGGTCTAACCTGGTGACAAGTTCCCTTTAAGCTCTCATTTTCCTTTTGGAGGTGGCCAGATGCTGGAGACAAAGATTTAGAACATAAACAAGAGTTTTTAGGGTTTTGTATCAGAAAAATAATTCCCCTATTGATATGAAAAAAGATTGAGAACTTACTCCGTACAGAATTTTGGAACCAAAATGTCGTAATGATAGAGATTTATTCCACATATTCTTGTTACAATAGCTCCTGACTAAGCTATAGATGTGGCCAGCTGTGCTTTATTTTATTAGTGGGCTACTTTTTACTATGAGTAAACATTGATGGTTGCGATCAACTTGAAAAATTCTAAATATCTGGAGTGAATAAATATTGATTTTTGCCTTTCAAAGTAAAGAAATGAAAATATGATTTAATTCTCTGACAGGACATCAAAGTGACAATGATATTCCAAGTTGTTGGCAGGACTGGTCCTAAACTTAGTCATTTGTGCCTTATGGCAGAGATGTTACTTTGAAGGGCACTGATTTTCTATTCATTATTTCTGAATGAGTCATGTTAAACTTGAGTAATTATAAGGTAATTTTAGATTTTCCACAGCTCTTTTCCACCTCCAAGTGAGCATAAAAATGGAATGTATTTACTTAAAACAGATTAGCTCATTCAAACTTCAGTTCACATGGTCCCACCCATCCTGTGTACCTCTTTATTCCCTCTCTACAGACACCCGGTATGCGCCTTTCTGTGCTTAAACAAGTCAAGAGAATGCTGTATTTTGTTGTGTGCATGCTGGAGATCAGACTTAGAAACTAAACAAAGGCGACATCAGAAAGAATATAACACAACTTGTGCTTTCCGAGCAAATTTTAATATTTGGGAAATACAAAGTCTAATGCCTAACAAATCTGCAATCAATGATTCATGCAAATATATATATATATATATAATATTTAATATGCTTTGGTCCCATACTTTTCTAATGCCGTGGTGTCCTTTTTAGAGATTCTAGATTGCAAAGAGTTTAATTATTATTTTATTATTATTATTAACTATTATATAAATATCTCCTTATCCTATAAGGTGCAATATTCTCTTGTCTGATTTGATTTCTTTTCTTTGCCTCTGTTCCCCTGGGGGGGGTGTTTGTATATGTATGGGGTTGAGGGTGCCCCTGAATCATGCCACTTGGAATACCCGGCTGCGTTAAAGGGATTATTAATTAACGTTGCCGGTCACTATTTAGTGCCACTCGGTTTAATTATCCACTTTTTAGAGGTTACCGTTTTGTGCACTGATGTTTGAATGTCTATGTCTGATTTGTGGACCACTATGATTTGAAAAGCGCAGTTGTGGGCTGTCCGTGAGTGTATTAAGTCTGTTTCCTTGACAATGTGACGATCCTTGGGCCCGCCCTGCGTTCCATACTCAGGAAGTGCGCTCCATAGACCGGAAGCGCGTCACACGCCGGCTGTGTGGCTTACTGTGACGCGCCTCCATCTCGTGCTCTTAAACCTCGCCAGTGGAGTTGGCGACAAGGCACCAGCAACACTTTCTTATGCATGATATACTCCCCTGATGAGTCTCAGGACGAAACGTGTCAAGAGACGCATGTACTGGTAAAGGCAACCACATAACGCCCAGGTCTGGAGAAATCGCATCATGGTTACAACACACAAGTAGAGTTGAGCGATACTTTCCGATATCCAAAAGTATCGGATCGGAATGGTATCGCCGATACACAAGAAATATCAGCGATACCCGATACCGATACCGGAAATCCAATGTAAGTCTATGGAGAAAAATATCGGAATTAAAAAAAGCCCATTCTTGCCTTGTTGGTTAATTGTACATGAAGGAAAACAACAAAGAGTAATGTAGAATGTATTGGGGGAGGTTGAGGAGACATTAAAGGCATAGATATTTAACCCAATCAAATGGAATAGCATTAATATTTTTTTTTGTAAAGATGTTCGCATTGACTAACAAATTGACAATGTTGTTAACCTTTTTTCTAATTTTGGCAAATATGTATGTTTCACAACTTCCATGCTCTTCACCTTTTTAACTTTTGCCACACTTTCTCCTTCATAATCTTCAGCAGCATCATCTTTTTCATCAAATTATTCTTCATCTTCACCTTCTTTATCTTCTTCTTAAACTTATTGCTATTCATCTTTTTGTTAACATTACTCATATTGTTCTTATTAAACTATTATTCTTCTTCATATTCTACTTCATCTTCATCATATTCTTATTTGTGACAGAGATTCCTGTACTTGTAATCTGTAAAAGTATGAATTTTTCATCCTTGCGTTCTTGCTGTCACAAAAGATTTAAATTACAACAGTATTTGTCCGTGTTCAGTTTAGCCTGCAGCAGCAGGCATTTTCCAGGGGCACCACGAGGAGGAACGGACTCACCTCCATACACTGCTTAGTCTTCTTCTGCTTATAATTTAGAGCATATATTTTGCTCTTCATTTTGGTCTTATACTTCATGTTCTTATGCTTTTTCATCTTCTGCTTATTGTTCTTCTGTCTCTTGTTCTGTATCTTGTAGTTTGTCTTAACCTTCTTTGTCCTGTTGGTGATCTTCTTCTGGGTAATCTTTTATTTCTTCTTTGTGATGGTGTTCAGGCTGGTTAGCTTCATGCTCGTCGTCCTTGTGGTCGTCATCTTCTTCGGGGTGGTCATCAGGGTCGTCGTCTTCATTGTTGGAGATCCATAGTGATTACCCAACAAAATATTTAAAAAATATTCAATTTGTAAATGTAGCTGAAGGTACAAGAAGGCTGACTAACTTCCGAGAACCAGCTGACGTTACTGGAACCCGGACGGGTATCAGATGGTACAAGAGACAATGGAAGTAACGAGGACCAGCTGACTGTGCTGGAACCCGGAGGGGCAGCAGAAGGAAAAGAGCCAATGGCACAACCGAGGACCAGCTGACGTTACTGGGACACGGTTACTAAGCAGGAGGTACCTGTGCTCCAAAGCACTACCAAGGACCAGCAGACGTTGCTGGAACTCTGATACCGAGATGGAGGCACCTAGGCCAAAGGCACTGCGGAGAACCAGTTGATGGTACTGGAACCCGGACGGGTAGCAGAAGGTACAAGAGCCAATGCAAGTAATGAGGAACAGCTGACTGTGCTGGAACCCGGAGGGGCAGCAGAAGGAAAAGAGCCAATGGCACAACTGAGGACCAGCTGACGTTACTGGGACACGGTTACTAAGCAGGAGGTACCTGTGGTCCAAAGCACTACCAAGGACCAGCAGACGTTGCTGGAACTCGGATACCGAGATGGAGGCACCTAGGCCAAAGGCACTGCGGAGAACCAGTTGACGGTACTGGAACCCGGACGGGTAGCAGAAGGCACCCATGAAAATGTAAGTTGACAGTCCGCAAGCCGTCCGCAGTTACCGAATCACACAGTCCTACAGTGGGTGCTTGTCCTATTGTCACAACGGAAACAGCCTTTATTTACATATCCCACAGCACACATAGGAATGACCTAAACTGCAGGCACCATATAGTCGGCTAACCAGAATGCAACACGGCAGGACAACTTATTGGAGGCTAATTGACGTTGACACTGCCAGGAAACAGCTGTCGTGCTGTAACCAGGCTGGGCAGGAGTCAGTACCCGTGCCAAGTACTTCCGAGCAACAACTGGCGGTGTTGGAGCCCACGGATGAGAAGAGAACAGGGTGGAGGCAGCAGGAATTTTTGCCGTACACACAGCAGGGGAACAGCTGACATTACTGAACCCCAGTAACACAGGAGCAAGTGTTGACTGTGCTAACAGCACTTCCAGGCAATACATTGGTTGCAAACACTATAGAAGTACACAAAGGGGCCTTTCACACCTAGTGAACAGTTGTGTGCAGTGTTCAGTCTCTGCGGAATAACCACACTTAGGCCTTATAACTTTTCAGACTTTCTTTATCAATCTACCAAGATGAAGAAGGCAGGGAGTAAGGCACGTGGTCGTGGCCGTGGAGTTTCAGCAGGGAGAGGACGTGTGGATTCTGTGGCTGCTGCCGCCCCCAGTGACACAGCATCCACCAGTTTTCCCCGTGAGCGTTCCTTTATGCGCACTTTTGTAGGAGGTCGGCGTACCCCCCTGCTGCGGGAAGAACAAATTGAAGCCGTTGTTGGTTGGATGGCAGCCAATGCATCGACTTCAATTGCTTCCACCTCCTCTCAGGACCACAGCACTGTTGAGCAACCATCTGTCTCTTCACCGACTGCCAAATTGCCCAGGCAGTCAGAGAGTTCTGTACAGGAGCCAGCTGAGTGTCAGCTTCTGTTCTCAGAATCTGTTGGCTTGCAAACAGGGGCCCAGCCAAGCAGCATTCTGGAATGTGAAGAAGAGGGAGTATGCAGTGATGCACAACAGCTGTATCTCTCTGAATTTGAAGAGGCGGGTGAGACAGTGCCGATGGTCAGCACACCGCAGAACGCATCTGATGATGATGAGACTCAGGTGCCAGTTTCTGTTGAGCATGGTGCTGGCCAGACCACCCAACAGCAGCAGGTGTTGGAAGAGGGTAGTGGAGATGATGAGGTCCAAGACCCAGCATGGCGTGAGGAACAGGAAGGTGGTGGGAGCAGCTCAGAGGAATAATAATAATATTTATTTATATAGCGCCATCATATTCCGCAGCGCTTTACAGTTTAGCAGTTTCAGAACACAAGTCATAAGTAACAACGTTAACAATACAATAATTAAAGCAAAATAAGTCGCCCCTGCTCGTGACAGCTTACAATCTACAATGAGGTGGGGGAGATACAAAGTATAGGTGTTTATATACAATGGTGAATTTACAATGATGGTCCAGCCATCTTAAGGGAGTGAGGGATGGATGGAGATAGTGAATGGGCTAGACACACACACACACACACTTACACAGAATACATAGAATGACTTTGATTAGTGAATGTGATAGGCCGCTCTGAACAAATGTGTTTTGAGGGAGCGCCTGAAACCATGCAAATTGTGGATAGTCCTAATTTCTTGGGGTAGAGCATTCCAGAGGATTGGCGCAGCGCGGGAGAAGTCTTGGAGTCGGGAGTGGGAGTTACGGATTAGTGCAGAGGTTAGTCGAAGGTCGTTTGCAGAGCGCAGCAGTCGGTTAGGCCGATAGATAGAAATGAGGGAGGAATGTAGGGGGGTGCTGCACTGTGGATAGCTTTGTGGCTGAGAACCAGTACTTTGAATTGGATACTATAATGAATGGGCAGCCAGTGTAAGGACTGGCGAAGAGCGGACGCGTCCGAGTACCGATTAGCCAGATGGATTACCCTGGCTGCTGCATTAAGGATGGACTGGAGAGGGGATAGTCGAGTAATGGGGAGGCCAAGTAATAGAGCGTTGCAGTAGTCCAGGCGTGAGTGGATCAATGCTACAGTGAGGGTTTTTGTTGTTTCCATGGTGCGAAAAGGGCGGATTCTAGAGATGTTCTTTAGGTGTAGGCGGCAAGAGTGGGCAAGAGATTGTATATGGGAGGTGAAGGAGAGATTGGTGTCAAACATAACACCCAGACAGCGAGCCTGCTGCCGGGGTGTTATTATGGTGCCGCCCACGGAGAGGGATATGTCAAATTTAGGGAGTTTAGTAGATGGCGGGAGCAGAAGAAGTTCAGTTTTTGAGAGGTTGAGTTTCAGATAGAGAGCGGACATGATGTTGGAGACTGCGGACAGACAGTCGGTGGCGTTCTGTAGTACAGCGGGGGTGAGGTCGGGGGATGACGTGTATAGTTGTGTGTCATCAGCATAAAGATGGTACTGAAAGCCAAATCTGCTGATGGTCTGTCCAATTGGGGCTGTGTAGAGAGAGAAGAGAAGGGGGCCAAGGACTGAGCCCTGGGGTACACCGACAGTGAGAGGAAGAGAAGATGACGTGGAGCCAGAGAACAAAACACTGAAGGAGTGGTCAGAAAGATAGGAGGAGAACCAGGAGAGAACAGTGTCCTTAATACCTAGTGAGTGGAGCCTAGACAGTAGGAGACGGTGGTCAACCATGTCGAAAGCTGCAGAAAGGTCGAGAAGAATGAGCAAAGAGTGGTCACCGTTACGTTTTGCTGTAAGAAGGTCATTGCTCACTTAGATGAGTTTTTGGCGAATGTAGGAGGCGTAAGCTGGACTGTGAAGGGTCTAGGAGGGAGTGATTGGAGAGGTAACGGGTGAGGCGGGAGAAGACTAGGCGCTCCAAAAGTTTAGAGATGAAGGGGAGATTGGAGACCGGTCTGTATTTGTTTGTGCAGGAAGGGTCGAGAGCGGGTTTATTTTGTAGTGGAGTAATGATGGAGTGTTTGAAGGCAGATGGGAAAATGCCAGAGGAGAGTGAGAGATTAAAGATTTTATTTAGGTGAGTTGTGACAACTGGAGAGAGAGACTGGCGGAGAACGAGAGGAAGAGAGGAGTCTGGACTCTGGAGACTTCTTCTTCTGTGATGGGATCAAATGTGGAAAGTTAGCCAGGGGAACAGCAGGGTGGGATGGGAGTCACAGCCCTTGGTGGTTGAGAGCAGATTTCCTGACGGATAGTATATATTTTTTATATAAAATGGGAGGCCAGGTCGTCAGCACAAATGTCTGTGATAGGGGCTTGTGCTTTTGGCCTGAGGAGGGAGTGAAAAGTGTCAAACATTTTCTTGGGGTTTTGGCTAGTGAGGAGATCAGGGTGGTGAAGTAGGTTTGTTTGGCAAGGTGAAGGGCAGCATTATAAGTTCTTAACATGAATTTAAAGTGGATGAAGTCTTGTGGTGTGCGGGTTTTTCTCCAAAGGCGTTCAGCACTCCTAGAGCATCGCTGAAGAAGTTGAGTTTGCAATGTGATCCAGGGCTGTTTTAATGTGTGTTTGGAAGTTCTGAGGGTGAGCGGCGCTACTTGGTCAAGGGTGCTTCTAAGAGTGTCATTGTAGTGATGAACAGCCAGATCAGGACAGGAAAAAGAGGAGATTGGGGACAGTGATGAGTGTAGGGAATCTGAAAGTGTCTGAGGGTTAATGGCTTGTAGATTTCTGAATGTGTGGTAGGTAGGAGTGCGCTGGGGTGGTGGAGGATTTGTGAGCGTGAAGGAGAGAATGTTGTGGTCAGACAGTGGAAGCGGTGAGTTATTTAGGTGGTAGATTGAACAGAGGCGGACAAAGACCAGGTCAAGGGTGTTACCATCCTTGTGTGTCTAAGAGGTTGAAAGCTGTGAGAGGCCTAGAGAAGTGGTTAGTGATAGAAGGAAGATAGAGGAAGACATTGCCCCAACGGTACAAACAGGAGGGAGAGTTAGGCTGCAGACGCGGTTGCCTGTACCCTCCATTTTGCCACCTGTTCGGAGCAGTTGTCTTCCAAAAGTCAAAACGTGCGCTCCAGGACTTGCACTGCGTGGTCCTTTTTTGACACACTTGCAGATGATATTTGCTATGTCAAATGCAAACTGTGTAATCAAAAAGTAAAAAGAGGTAAAAGTGTCAGTAACCTTAATACCACTAATATGTGGAAACATGTGCGGACAAAGCACGTAGTTGAGTTACAAAGACACACTGGAGATGTAGGCCAACCTACAGCAGCACCTACATCTTCAGGTTGTGTTGAAGCCTCTTCATCGAGCTCACACACAGCTGGTTCTGCTTCCTCACAGGATCGCCATGGAAGAACCTCGGTCACTGTTGTCCAGAGACAAAGTGTTATTCCACACACAGCAGCAAGTTCCCTGTCATCCTCACACTTCCAGGCCACAAAACAGCCATCGGTAGCACAGGCATGGGATAAAAGACGGCCATACTCGGCAAACCATCCACGAGCACAGGCTCTGAATGCTGGCATTGCAAAACTCCTGTCCCTTGAAATGCTGTCATTCAGGCTGGTGGAGACTGACAGTTTCCGTAACTTAATATCATTGTCAGTCCCACAATACAATGTGCCAAGCCGATTTCATTTCAGCAGGCAAGCCGTCCCTGGTCTGCAAAAGCATGTTGAGGGAAAAATTAAACATGCGCTAGTAAACGCCCTCAGTAGCAAGGTCCACCTGATGACCGATGCGTGGACCAGTACCCATTGTTATGATCTGCTACAAGCACTAAGGAAAGAAGGGAATTCTGTCCCTACAATAGAACTAAGCTGAATCCCTACGATGTAACGGGGAACCTGATCCTGCGACCAGACCCGCTAAAGTCCTCAGCTAGTCTGAACGAAGACCTATAGTTGCGAGGGAGGAATCCCTACAAGATCTAGGGACTGGGAGAAAAGGTGGACACCTCCTAACAGAAATTGTAGCAGGGATAATTTAACAGAAAACAAAATACTTTGAGATCTGAAGATCAAGCAAAACTGACGAGTAAGGCACCTAAGCACCCGGCTAGCTTAACAGTAGATAATACAATGAAGTCAAGCAAAGCCAGAAGGGCGGAGCCAGACTAAATAGGGTAAAAAGGTCATGTGACCAGCAAACTGAAACAAAACCTAACAAGAGGGTTCTAACACCCATGGCCAGGGACGATAACTTTCCCTCACTGCCCATTGGGTCAATGTTGTGGAGCCGGGTACTGATCTTGCGAGTGGCGCTGTACGTGTTCTGCCAACTCCAAGGATTGCAGGAATCAAGTCTGTACACATTGACTCCTCCTCCTACTCCAGTTCCTCAGAATCATCGCTGCAGGAGCCGTCACGGTCTACCTCCACATGGACCCGTGAACGCTTACCTGTTGCGAGTGATATGAGCACAGCCGTGTCCAAACGTCAACAGGCCGTCCTGAAATTAATTTCCATGTGGAATCGAAGCCACACAGCGCAGGAGCTCTGGAATGCCATCAAGCAGGAGAGCGACGTGTGGTTTTTGGCAGCGAATCTCCAGCCAGGCTTGGTAGTGTGTGACAATGACCGAAATCTGGTGGCAGCTCTGGGCCTTGGCAACCTCACTCACATACCATGTCTGTCACATGTGCTCAACTTGGTCGTGCAGAGTTTTTTGAGGGACTATCCGGATCTTGATGCACTGCTGCACAAGGTCCGCCTAGAGTGCGCTCACTTGCGACGTTCCAGCATGGCCAGATTGCTGATTGCAGCTCTGCAACGCAGATTTCGCCTTCCTGAACATCACATCATATGTCACGTACCCACCAGGTGGAATTCGATGTTACATATGTTGGAGCGGTTGTGTGAGCAGCAGCCAACAGTAATGGAGTATCAGCTGCATCAGGCGCAATCAACTCGCAATTTGCGCCGTTCACACTTCAAAACTACTGACTGGGCCTCTATAATAATAATAATCTTTATTTATATAGCGCCAACATATTCCGCAGCTCTTTACAGTTTAACAGTTTCAGAACACAAGTCATAAGTAACAACGTTAACAATACAATAATTAAAGCAATATAAACCGCCCCTGCTCGTGACAGCTTACAATCTACAATGAGGTGGGGGAGATACAAAGTACAGGTGTTTATATACAATGGTGTATTTACAATGATGGTCCAGCCATTTTGAGGGAGTGATGGATGGATGGAGATAGTGAATGGGCTACACACACAGACTTACACATAGAATGACTTTGATTAGTGAATGTGATAGGCCGCTCTGAACAAATGTCTTTTGAGGGAGCGCCTGAAACCATGCTAATTGCGGATAGTCCTAATTTCTTGGGGTAGAGCATTCCAGAGGATTGGCGCAGCACGGGAGAAGTCTTGTATTCGGGAGTGGGAGGTACGGATTAGTGCAGAGGTTAGTCGAAGGTCGTTTGCAGAGCGCAGCAGTCGGTTAGGCCGATAGATAGAAATGAGGGAGGAGATGTAGGGGGGTGCTGCACTGTGGAGAGCTTTGTGGGTGACAACCAGTACTTTGAATTGGATACTATAATGAATGGGCAGCCAGTATAAGGACTGGCGAAGGACTCTATGAAGGACATCTGCCACGTTTTGCGTGCGTTTGATGAGTCAACGCGGATGGCGAGTGCAGATGATGCACTAGTCAGCCTGACTGTCCCCCTTATCTGCCTGCTTCAAAAAAACAATGCAAGCACTAAGGGATGAGGTTTTGGAAGAGGTGGAGGAGTCACAAATTCCATCACCTTCTGGACAGTCAGCGCAACGTGGTTCCTCACAAAGGGCTGGGCAGGGCTCACTTTGTGAGGAGGATGAGGAGGAGTCAATGGAGGAGGAAGACATCGCTCCAGAGGGAGGAACACAACGCTCTAGTCAGTATGTATAGCGAGGGTGGGGTGATGCAGAGCAGGCAGAGATGACGCCTCTTGCAGGGGACAGCGTTTCTTGGCTAGTTGGGAGTCTGCAGCACATGGTTGATTTCATGCTGCAGTGCCTGAGAAACGACCGCCGCATCGCCCACATTCTCACCACGTCTGATTATTGGGTGTCCACCCTCCTAGACCCTCGCTACTGGGACAACTTACAAAGCCTCATCACACCGTTGAACCGGGAGCGTAAAATGCGGGAAGTACCAAGACACACTGGTGCAATCCATAATGTTCTCCATTCCAGCCGAGAGCACTGCTGCTACTACTGCTTTACAAAGCAGCTCTGTGCGTCGAGGCAGTGGAGACAGCTCTGCAACAAGAGGGAGGACAAGCAGCGCCTCTGCACAGGGCAAGATGTTATGATTTGGTAGCTGAGGAGAGCAGGCAAAAAAGGCAATACACCAGAGAGGTTGGAATCTATGGGATTGCAGTACCCTGACTAACCACCACAACTAAAGGCAGCCGTGGAGCGTACCTACGTTGGTCCTAGAGCCTCGTCACAGCCTGAGAAGCTAACTACACCTAAAGATAGAAAGAGGAAAGCTATCTGCCCCGGAGCAAATCCACAAAGAACATAGAAAGCCCCCAAACATGTAATGGCGGTTAGACAAGAAGAAATACTGACACAGACACAAAATTGTATGAGCAAATGTTGGGGCCCAAACTTCATAAATAGAAAAGGATAGGAAGGGCACTTTCTGCAATCACAAAAAACACTGAAAAGTACCAACTCTACTAATTACAAAAACACCTGAGATTACACGACCTCTACCACCTTAATTAGTTCTCTGGTGTAACAAAAACTAAACAGCAGCCACAGAAAAAAATGGAAAAGGAAAATGAACAAACAACAGTGGCTGAACTAAACTGAGAGGAGCACAAACCCCCAAGGGGACCCGGCAGACCCCCACAGAAGTGCAGGACAATATGCCAAAAAAAAAAAAATAAAAGAAGAAAATGTCTTATCTGTTAGCAAAAGATGCAGGCACGAAACAGCAAGCTACAAAGTGTACAGGAATCAAAGATGAGACCAGAACAATTGATCACCGTCAACCCTGATGGGAGGGAACCTCCCTTATATAAGACCAGTCAGTAACACCTGATCTCCAATCTTCACAATCTTCATTGGATAGTTCAGTACTGTTTGTAACCACCAGAGGGAGCTTCTGCTCAGAATTCATTTCTATCACATTCACAACAGCAAGACCAGTATGTTCCAAATGTGGCGAAGTTTTGTGCAGCGCCACCAATGTCTACACCATCCGAGACAGCTCCACTCAGCAGGAGGCAAAGTTTCCGTAAGATGGTGACAGACTACATGTCTTGGCCTCTCAGTGTACTCCCAGATGGCTCTTCCCCATTCAAGTTTTGGGTCTCTAAGCTGGATACATGGCCAGAGCTATGCCAGTATGCAGTATGCTGTGTGTCCGGCAAAAATTACTGCTAGCTAGCTACACATGTTGAAAAAAACATGACATGTTAAAGTGCCTACTGCTACACATAGATAAGAGGCTACACCCTTATCTCTAAACTGTAAACAAGTGAAACGTCACCTTTAAAACCATAAAATTATTAGTCTTTGTCACAAATCTGTAACAAAATAATTGTGACATATTACTGCAGATATCCACATGTGGAACACAAATGCTAACACAAAAGCCTACTTATGCTATAGGGTACTGATGGTGAACCTTGTCACTCCATAACTTAGACAAATCCAACTCACATCATGCCTCAAATGCTGCAATGTTGGAAGTGCATAATGTGGGTTGAACTTTGACAACAGCTGCAGTGCGAAGGTTAGCCTTCAGTGTTCTTGACTTTTAAATAAAAGCATACAAGTAAATTTAATAATCCATTGTTGATTAAGGGACGTGATGTACACCTGTAATATTGTGGAAACAATGGATGTAGGACTAGTCCTCTTCAACATTACTTATATTTGTGTCATTTGAAAAAATACATATTTAAATACAAATTTAACAACCCATATCATAAAGGTCCATCATGTAAAAATGAGAATCGGTAACAAAAATCATGCATTACCTTGTTAACCCCTTATGACAGAGCCATTTTGCAGCTTAATGACAGGGCCAATTTTTACAATTCTGACCACTGTCACTTTATGAGGTTATAACTCTGGAACGCTTTAACGAATCCAGCTGATTCTGAGATTGTTTTTTCGTGACATATTGTACTTCACGTTAGTGGTAAAATTTCTTTGATATGACTTGTTTTATTATGAAAAAAACGGAAATATGGCGAAAATTTTGAAAATTTAACAATTTTCAAACTTTAAATTTTTATGCCCTTAAATCAGAGAGATGTGTCACACAAATTTCTTAATAAATAACATTTCCCACATGTCTACTTTACATCAGCACAATTTTGGGACCAAAATTTTTTTTTGTTACGAAGTTATAAGGGTTAAAATTGACCAGCGATTTCTCATTTTTACAACACCATTTTTATTTTAGGGACCACCTCACATTTGAAGTCACTTTGAGGGGTCTATATGATAGAAAATAGCCAAAAGTGACACCATTCTAAAAACTGCACCCCTCAAGGTGCTCAAAACCACATTCAAGAAGTTTATTAACCCTTTACGTGCTTCACAGGAACTGAAGCAATGTGGAAGGAAAAAATTAACATTTAACTTTTTTTGCAAAAACTTTACTTCGGAACCTATTTTTTTTATTTTCACAACTGTTAAAAGAAAAAATGAACCACAAAATTGTTGTGCAATTTCTCCTGATTAAGCCGATACCCCATATGTGGGGGTAAACCACTTTTTGGGCGCACGGCAGAGGTTGCAAGGGAAGGAGCGACATTTGACTTTTTCAACGCAGAATTGGCTGGACGCCATGTCGCGTTTGTAGAGGCCCTGATGTGTCTAAACAGTGGAAACCCATCACAAGTGACCCCATTTTGGAAACTAGACCCCTAAGGAACTTATCTAGATGTGTGGTGAGCACTTTGAACCTCCAAGTGCTTCACAGAAGTTTATAACATAGAACAGTGAAAATAAAAAATCATATTTTTTCCACAAAAACAATCTTTTCACCCCAATTTTTATTTTCCCAAGGGTAACAAGACCCCAAAAGCTTTTGTGCAATTTGTCCTGAGCATTTCGATACCCCATATGTGGGGGTAAACCATTGTTTGGGTGCAAGGCAGAGCTTGGAAGGGAAGGAGCGCCGTTTGACTTTTTCAGCGCAGAATTGTCTGGACGTCATGTCGTGTTTGTAGAGGTCCTGATGTGTCTAAACAGTGGAAACCCCCCACAAGTGACCCCATTTTGGAAATTAGACCCCTAAGGAACTTATCTAGATGTGTGGTGAGCACTTTGAACCTCCAAGTGCTTCACAGAAGTTTATAACATAGAACCGTGAAAATAAAAAATCATATTTTTTCCACAAAAACGATCTGTTCACCCCAATTTTTATTTTCCCAAGGGTAACAAGACCCCAAAAGTTTTTGTGCAATTTGTCCTGAGCATGCCGATACCCAATATGTGGGGGTAAACCACTGTTTGGGCGCACGGCAGGGCTTGGAAGTGAAGGAGCGCCATTTGACTGTTTCAAACCAAAATTGGCTGGAATTGAAATTGGACGCCATGTCGCGTTTGGAGAGCCCCTGATACGCCTAAACAGTCGAAATCCCCCACAAATCACACCATTTTGGAAACTAGACCCCTTAAGGAACTTATCTAGATGTGTGGTGAGCACTTTGAACCCCCAAGTGCTTCACAGAAATTAATAAACGTAGAGCCGTGAAAATAAAAAATCATTTTTTTCCTCAAAAATGATTCTTTAGCCCGCTATTTTTTTTATTTTCTCAAGGGTAACAGGAGAAATTGGACCCAAAAAGTTGTTGTGCAATTTTTCCTGAGTACGCTGATACCCCATATGTGGGGTGAAACCACTGTTTGGGCGCATGGGAGTGCTTGGAAGGGAAGGAGCGCCATTTTGTAATGCAGACTTTGATGGAATGTTCTGCGGGCGTCATGTTGTGTTTGCAGAGCCCTTGATGTACCTAAACAGTAGAAACCCCCTGCAAGTGACACCATTTTGGAAACTAGACCCCCCAAGGAGCTTATCTAGATGTGTGGTGAGCACTTTGAACCCCCAAGTGCTTCACAGAAATTTATAAACGCAGAGCCGTGAAAATGAAAAATCATTTTTTTTCTCAAAAATGTTTTTTTTAGCCATCTATTTTTTATTTTCCCAAGGGTAACAGGAGAAATTAGAATCCAAAATCGGTGTGCAATTTGTCCTGAGTACGCTGATACCCCATATGTTGGGGTAAACCACTGTTTGGGGCACGGCAGGGCTCGGAAGGGAGGGAGCGACATTTGACTTTTTGAAAGCCACGTCGTGTTTGGAGACCCCCTGATGTGTCTAAACAGTGGAAACCCCCACAAGTGACCCCATTTTGGAAACTAGACCCCTTAAGGAACTTATCTAGATGTGTGGTGAGCACTTTGAACCCCCAAGTGTTTCACAGAAATTTATAAACGCAGAGCCGTGAAAATGAAAAA
>JARQOD010000001.1:688767423-688800457 GCA_033576555.1 Oophaga sylvatica | reverse complement strand
AAAGTAAAGGTCCCTTACGGGTGTCTGGGAACGGAGAACCATTGCGGTGGGTATCTTATTATGGTATTGCTAAAAAACCGGGCCCCCTTTTGCCATGAGATTTTCCCCGGAGCCCCTTCCCTTTTTTTTGCCCTTTGGGGTTAGCCTTGCCCTTTTCGGCCCCCCTTGGCCTCGGCACGGGAGGAAATTTTTAAAAGGGGCTGTCCGGGGGCCCTTTGGAAAGGGGAAACAGTAGGCCATAACCCTTTCCATTAGGGATGATGCTCCCAAACAGTGGAGACGGGTTTGGGGCCCAAACTCCGGGGAAAAAGGGGTTTTGTCCCCCTTCCCAAACCCTTGGGGCCCTCCACGTTTCTTTTTCTCTGGGGCCCTTTGGGAAGGGCCTTTTTTTCTTTCCCATGTTGACCTTGTGTGAGTGCTGTTAAAAAGGTTTGGGGGGGTTTTTTAAATATTTAGAAAAAAGGCTGGCAAAAGAATCTTTAATCCACCATGTGAAGCCATTATTTTGGTGCTTAAAACTACTTCTTTAATCCTTGGGGGGCCCAAACAAAATTTTGGGGTTTTTGGGGGGTTTTGGAATAATAAAGGGAACCCCTGAATTTTATTTTTTAAGGGTTTTAAAAAAAAAAAAAAAAAAATTAAAAAAAAAATTTTTTGAAAGCAGTTTTTTTTCCCCCAATTTCCAGGTTGATCTACGAAAAAAATGTCACAATGCCAATTTTAATTTCCGATGTGTAAAACCAGCTAAATCTGCAGGGGGTTGAATACTACTTTGTAGGCACTGTACACACAAGTGTATCGCCTGGATAT
Organism: Oophaga sylvatica; assembly: GCA_033576555.1. Classification (NCBI taxonomy): domain Eukaryota; kingdom Metazoa; phylum Chordata; class Amphibia; order Anura; family Dendrobatidae; genus Oophaga; species Oophaga sylvatica. Next base: position 688,799,647 of record JARQOD010000001.1, on the reverse strand, counting down.
GGGTGAAATTGTTTCATACTATTAAGTTCATATGAAGTCTGACATACAGTACAGACGAAAAGTTTGGACACACCTTCTCATTCAACTATTTTTTGTATTTTCATGACTGTGAAAATTGTAGAATCACACTCAAGGCATCAAAACTATGAATTAACACATGTGGAATTATACATTACACTTTACAAAAAAGTGTGAAACAACTGAAAATATGTCTTATATTCTAGTTTCTTCAAAGTAGCCACCTTTTGCTTTGATTACTGCTTTGTACGCAGAAAAGGTGAACGGATGGACTCTACATGCCTAGTTCCCACCGTGAAGCATGGAGGAGGTGGTGTGATGATGTGGGGGTGCTTTGATGATGGCACTGTTGGGGATTTATTCAAAATTGAAGGCATACTGAACCAGCATGGCTACCACAACATCTTGCAGCAGCATGCTTTTCCACCCGGTTTGTGTTTAGTTGGACCATCATTTATTTTTCAACAGGGCAATGACCCCAAACACACCTCCAGACTGTGTAAGGGCTATTTGACCAAGAAGGAGAGTGATGGGGTGCTACGCCAGATGACCTGGCCTCCACAGTCACCAGACCTGAACCCAATCGAGATGGTTTGGGGTGAGCTGGACCGCTCACCGCTTCAATTTTGAATAATCCCCAACAGTGTCACCAGCAAAGCACCCCCACACCATCGTACCACCTCCTCCATGCTTCACGGTGGGAACTAGGCATGTAGAATCCATCCGTTCACCTTTTCTGCGTGCAAAGCAGTAATCAAAGCAAAAGGTGGCTACTTTGAAGAACCTAGAATATGACATATTTTCAGTTGTTTCACACTTTTTTGTAAAGTGTAATGTATAATTCCACATGTGTTAATTCATAGTTTTGATGCCTTCAGTGTGATTCTACAATTTTCATAGTCATGAAAATACAGAAGAATCTTTGAATGAGAAGGTGTGTCCAAACTTTTGGTCTGTACTGTATGTACAATTGATTGTATTACAGCATTTAGCACTCTATCCACATGGAATGCTCGTCAGTAGACAAGGCAGCTGGTATCCTTTTGGTGGCTAGTGATATGTAGTGCTTACTTTGTCTTTTTGGTTGCCGGTTTACTGCTGTTCAGCATTATTTACATACCTCTTTTTTGTGCATATTTGACTGCCATTCTGGTTGAGATCATAATTAGTGTTGAGCATTCCGATACTGCAAATATCGGGTATCGGCCGATATTTGCTGTATCGGAATTCCGATTCTGAGTTCCGATATTTTTGTCATATCGGATTCCGGAATCTGAGTTTTCCGACAAAGTCTATGGGAGTTCCTGTGTCACAGACGAAGTACGTGACACAGGAACTTCCCGAAAGTGTCACTGTCAGTGTCGGTCGGGTCTGTCAGGTGTCAGGACTCAGCAGAGTCAGCACTTACCTGGCAGAAAATCCCCTTCCCCGGCGGTCATGTCCTCCTGGATGGCCGCCATTACCCTGTCCCTGGCGGTCACGTGCAGAATCTCGTGATAACTTCAGTGACTGCCGGGTATTGGGTAATCTCGGCCAGCTGTACTCTCGCGACAGCTGGCCGTAAACCAGTCCGGATGACGTCACCGCCGGGGAATCAGCTCTGGTAAGCAGCTCTGCTCTATGTGGATGTCAGGCTCAGCCTGTCATCCAGATGTAGCAGAGCTGGACTCGTCGTGGGACACTCGTGATTTTGGACTGCGTCGGACATAGAGTATTTGTGTTGGTTTATTATTTTTGTTTTTTTTACAGGAGATCAATGGCGTCGCCGGAATGAGAGTGAAATAAAATTAATGAAAACTGTGTGGTGTTTTATTTCATTAAAAGACTTTTTTCTTGCTGTGTTTTTTTTTTTAAATTTACAAACTTTGATTAATAATGGATCGGTGTCTTATTGACACCTCTCCATTATTAACTGGGCTTATTGTCACCGATCAATCAAAAGTGACATTAACCCCTTATTACCCCGCTTGCCACCGCTACAGGGCAAGTGGGAAGAGCCGGGTAAAGTGCCACAATTGGCGCATCTTTGGATGCGCCATTTGTGGGGCTGCTGCAGCCTGGTATTTTTTAGGCTGTTGAGGGCCAAAATCCATGGGCCTTGGCAGTCTTTTAATACCAGGCCGCAGCAGTCTGCATTTTACTTGGCTGGTTAACAAAAATAGGGGGATCCCCATGCCCTATTTTTTTTCGAGGGGATCCCCTATTTTTGTTAACCAGCCAAGCTAGGCAGACTGCTGTGGCCTGGTATTATCAGGCTTGCAAGGTCCATGGATATTGGATCCTTACCAGCCTGAAAAACCAGGCCTCAGCAGTCTGCTTCATCTGGCTGGTTAACAAAAATAGGGGGGACCCCACGCCATTTTTTTTTCGAGGGGATCCCCTATTTTTGTTAACCAGCCAAGATAAGCAGACTGCTGTGGCCTGGTATTATCAGGTTTGCAAGGTCCATGGATATTGGCTCCTTAACAGCCTGAAAAACCAGGCCTCAGTAGTCTGCTTTATCAGGCTGGTTAACAAAAATAGGGGGGACCCCACACCATTTCTTTTTTAGAGGGGATCCCCTATTTTTGTTAATCAGTTCACTTCAGGTCAGCCGGGATTCCCTCTGATGTCACTGATGCAGTGCGGTGTCCCTGGCTGACCTGAAGTGAAAGTAGGAAGCAATCAATTATGCTAACCACTTCCTCTCCTGTCAGCCAGGAGAGGAGATGATTCAGTCGGGGGTTTACTGTGAGACTGTCAGCATTAGCTGCGGTCTCTGCAGTAAACATTAACCCTTTCAGAAGGATTACATCGGGGGACCTGACTGAACACCGGATAGGTAAGAATAATGTTGCTTTATTATTTTATTTTTATTACAGGTGAACAAGGGCTTCGCAAGGAATGGCAGTAAAATAAAATCTTGTCAAAAACTGTGTGTTTATTTCATTAAAATGATTTTTAATTAAAGTGTGTGTGTTTTATTTTTATTTCATACAATAGGATTAATAATTGATAGTTGTCTAATTGACAGCTCTCAATTATTAACCTGGCTTAAACTCACCTTTCAATAGCAAGGTGGCTTTAACCCCTTATTAACCCATTCGCCACCGCTACAGGGCAATGGGAATAGACGGGCAAAGTGCCAGAAAGGACGAATCTTATTATAGATTTGCCTTTTCTGGGGTGTCTAGGGGCAGATGTTAGTAGCCAGGGGGGGGCAAAAATAATGGTCCTCTCTGGGCTATTATTATCTGCCCCTACTCGCTGGCTTTGTCTGTCTGGTTGAGAAAATAGGGCGGGAGCCCACACATTTTTTTTCAACAATTTTACACCTCATATATATATATACATGTCATTGAATTTGTGACACATATATATATATATATATTTATATTTATAGTTCATACACTTCTACATAGTATAATAGCCGCTAATTCAATTGCCGGCTTTTGTGAAAATACAGAAGCCGACATGAAATTACACATGGTTTACATAGAGTTAACCATGTCATTTCATGTTGTTTGATATATTGTTTTCACTAACAATTACATGAGTGTATGTGTGCAAAATTTGACACATGTAGGGGTTAATTAAAGGTGTAAATTCATAGCAAAAAAGTCAGTTTTTTTTTTACAACGAATTTACACCTTTAATTAACCCCTACATGTGTCAAATTTTGCACACATACACTCATGTAATTGTTTGTGAAAAACATATATCAAACTACATGAAAAGACATGGTTAACTTTATGTAAACCATGTGTCATTTCATGTCGGGTGCTTCTGTATTTTCACAAAAGCCGGCATTACCCGTCAATTGAATCAGAGGCTATTTTACTATGTAGAAGTGTATGAACTATAAATATATGTATATATATATATGTCACAATGACATGTATATATATATGTATTCTATGTGTGTATATCTAGTGTTTACAAGGAAAGAAAGGGTTTTTTTTAGTTCCGATATTTCTGTCCCATTGACTTGCATTGTGTTTCCGGTATCGGATCGGCGATACCCGATACTTTTTGAGTATCGGGCCGATCAAATCCGATCCAATATTTTAGGATATCGGGCAGTATCGCTCAACACTAATCATAAGTGATTTATTGGGGGCACTGAACAAACGGTAATGACCTCAGAGGGCATTTTGTTCTCAGTATTGACTGATTAGCTCCCCAAAGTGCTGCATCACTATGTATATTTTAAGGCAGTATTTTCTTTCATAGCTTTATACTGTAGGCTGGATACAGATTGTTTAAAGGGAGGGCAAAACAGTGCATCCCTCTTCTGACCATCCTCAAGCTAGCAATTATAACAAGAGGTTGGTTTTTTACCCGTATATATAGGTCTTGGAACCTTAGGGTAATTTTATGTCAGTTGTGTCAATGTCTTCTTGTGTGGCTTAGGGTTCACTCAGCACGTGGTTTTCCTTTGTTTGTTGTGAGTCTTTTTTAATTTATTCTATTAAAGATTATATTTTAACCACACGCTTTCTCATTCATCAATTTTTTGGATATCATATTCCAACTTTTTCAATTATTTTATAATTAGTAGTAGTATTATTACTTGTATTATTATTTTTATTTATTAGAATTGCACCTCACAAAAATATCATATGTCTTTTATGTGTGTACAAATCAGACAGCATTTCTAAAGCCTATACAATAGAGACAAAGCAGCACAGAACAACGGACCATTTGCTCTTTTTTCTGAGGCTCCGATGTCTGTGAACATAGAGCATCTATTGAATTTTTAGACCACAGTGTATATACAGAAATCTTTATTATATCGTTGAACTAAAAGTTATGGCTCATTTAGATATCTGTTTTTCTCGAATGTGTTCTATCCGTGGTTTTGACAGATTGCACTTGTACCTACTATAGTCTACATGTAGAGTTGTTCACATGTGTACTGTATATTTTTGTGGGACACACAAAATCACAGAGATAGTCATGACCGAAAGTTTTGACACCATTGACTTTTTTCCAGAAAATGTATTTCTCCCAGAAAATAATTGCAATTACACATGTTTTGTTATACACATGTTTATTTCATTTGTGTGTATTGGAACAACACAGAAAACAGAGAAAAAAAGGCAAATTGGACACAATTTCACACAAAACCCCCAAAATGGGCCGAACAGAATTATTGGCACCTTTCCAAAATTGCAGGTAAACAACTTTTTTCAAACATGTGATGCTCTATCAAAACTCACCTGTGTCAAATAACACACTTGAAACCAGATTAAAAGCGGAGAGGTTGACTCAATCTTTGCATCGTGTGTCTGTGTGTGTGCCTCACTAAGGCTAGTTTCACACTAGCGTTCGGCAGGGCTGTGGAGGGCTGCGTACTACCTCAGACAAGCCCGCCCACTGCCACATCTCTTCCTTTCAGCGCTGCCTACCTCTGCATGTGTACTGCGCACCCTATCTTTAACATTGGGTACGCAGGCCATGCGGATGTATGGGGATGCCTCCGCAAGCGTCATTTTGATGCTGCGCCGAACTGCGTAGAACACAGCATGTTACATTTTGTTGCGGTCAGCGCAGTGTCAAAACGACACATGCGGAGGCATCCGCATACATCCACATGGCCTGTGTACCCAATGTTAAAGATAGGGTAAGCAGGACGCATGCAGAGGTAGGCGGCTCTGAAAGGAAAAGGTGCGGCAGTGGGCAGGGCTTGACAGAGGAAGTACGCAGCCCTCCAAAGCCCTGCCAAATGCTAGTACGAAACTAGTCTAAGCATGGAGAGCACAAAGCGGAGAACAGAACTATACGAAGACTTGAGCATCAATATTGTTGAAAAATATCAACCATCTCAAGGCTACAAGTCCATCTCCAGAGATCTTGATGTTCCTTTGTCCATAGTGCACAACATAATCAAGGAGTTTGAAACCCATGGCACTGTAGCTGTAGCACGTGGATGGCAGAGAAAAATTTATGAAAGATTGCAAAGCAGGATAGTCAATATGGTGGATAAGCAGCTCCAATCAAGATCCAAAGAAATTCAAGCTGTCCTGCAGAGTCATGGTGCATCAGTGTCAGAGCGAACTATCCGGTGACTACCATTTCCGGTGACTACCTCTTGAAGCTCATCAAGAGAATGCCAAGAGTGTGCAAAGCAGTAATCAAAGCAAAAGGTGGCTACTTTGAAGAACCTAGAATATAAGACATATTTTCAGTTGTTTCACACCTTTTTGTTAAGTATATAATTCCACATGTGTTAATTCATAGTTTTGATGGCTTCAGTGTGAATGTACAATTTTCATAGTCATGAAAATACAGAAAAATCTTTGAATGAGAAGGTGTGTCCAAACTTTTGGTCTGTACTGTATTTCACGTGCTGTATATATTTGTGACATGAGCCAAAGAAATTGATTGATTGCACCCTGAAATACATAGTTTTTACACATCAAATAAAAAGACTTTTATAATACCTCATAACTAGAGATGAGCAAACCTTTCAAGTTTCGGTTTGATTTGCCAAACGCTTAGACATTTGCCGAAATGGTTAGCCGAACGTACCTGAACCCCATTAGATTCAATGGGAGGATAAACCAAACATATACACAAGAACGTAAGGGGCGACAAAAAGCTTCCCAAACGGCTAAAATTAGGGGCAGACACCATGAAATTCGGCAACAATTGACTCACAGTAGAATTTGCAAATGGCACAGCAGCAGTCAGCCATGGGCCATGCATGAGGTATTAGGGTCTGGCCCAACATTTACAGCTTGGAATTGAAGTTTCAGTGAGGACCTGGTGTTTAAGGGAATGGTGTAAGTCTTCTGAGCTGGGAGACCTGATACCTCGTGAAACACCTACAATTTATTTTTTACAGTCACAATCAGATGGCACAAACATCAGTTTCATACAGTAATATTAGTTACATAGTTACATAGTTATTAAGGTTGAAGGAAGACTTTAAGTCCATCTAGTTCAACCCATATCCTATCCTAACCTGCCCTAACATGTTGATCCAGAGGAAGGCAAAAAAAAACCCAAGTGGCAAACAGTAAGCTTCACATTGGGGAAAAAAATTCCTTTCTGACTCCACATACGGCAATTAGACTATTGGTAGAAAAATGTAAGGAAAGTAACACAGGTGGTTAACTGAAAATAAGTGCAGGCCTGCCTGTGTGGGAGTCCTACTTTGGAGTCTCCACATTTCAAAAAATTACAATCACATAGCACTAAAGTGTCATAATTTCCACAGAGTAGAAACAGTATAATAGGCCTCTGACACACCTTCTACTACAAGCAACCCACCAGATGGAGACCCAACTTGGAGTCTCCACATTTTAAAAAATTATTGTCACACACTACTAAAGTGGCATCAATTTCCACAGAGTAGAAATATAATAGGTCTCTGACACACTTTCCACCTCAGGAAACGCACCAGATGGAGACCCAACTTGGAGTCTCCACATTTCCAAAAATTGTTTGTAACATCAGCAGCTGTAGCAACAGCAAGCGCAGAAGACACCACACAGGTTGCACAGACTGTAATAATTCAAGATCAATACATGAGAGTAAAAAACTACACCATCGCCTAGTCTGCCAAATCTGCGACTGGGGTGCAAAAGTCATTGGAGATCCATGACTTGTTCATTCTGATGAAAGTTTGGCAGTCTACAGTTTCAGGGGAGAGCCGGTTGCGCTTATTCCACAGGACACCACCAGCAGCGCTGAAGACATAATCTGAGAGAACTCTGGCTGCCTGGCATGACTAAACTTCCAAGGTGTAACAGGCGAACTCAGGCCACACTTCCATTTTTGAAGACCAAAATGCAAAAGGGTTCAAACCTCCCCTGATGGCATTGATATTGCATCTCCAGATACTCTGCACCATCCTCTCCAATTGTTCACAATGTGTCAGACTTGTACTCTGTTCTGCTGGTGCACAAGCTAGTTTAAAAAATGTGTGAAACGACTCACAGAAATTGCTTTTGCCACTTACACTCCTGCTGCTGCTAATGTTTTTGCGATCACGCCTTGATGATCCCGGGATGGACTTCAAGAAATGGCATGCACACTGTGTGCCTCATTGCTGTGTTAGTGAAAACCACTCTTAAGATTGTCTACAAGCATGTTGCGATACTCCAGCATGCGCGCATCCCTTTCTAGAAGGGGAAGCATCTGGTTAAATTTACTCTTGTACCGTGGATCTAACAGAGTGACAACCCAGTAGTCCGCACTATTTCTAACCCTAAGTATACGGGCATCATGTTGAAGATAGTACAGCAAGAAGTCGCTCATGTTGGGCGCTAGCATGAGGTCCAAGTCCATGGTGTGTTGGTGGCGGGGTAACGCTCAAATGTACTTCCTCGTCCCCTCTCACCAACCACGGACAACAGAGAAGGGACCATTATCTTCCTCATCTTCTGTCTGTTGCGCATCCATCACCACATCCTCCATTTGTTCCTTGGCTCCTGCACCTTCACTAACAGTTTGTCTGGTACCATGATTCCCCCTCGATCGTTGTAAGCCACCCTCCCATGGCACCCACCTGGGCAACAACAGTCTGGAAATTTAAGATATTGTTGCCCCTTCCACATTCTCCTCTACTTCCATATCTTCCTCTGGAGCCACCTCCTCACGCAGACTATTCAAAGTGTGCTCCAAGATGTAGATAACAAGAATAGTGATGCTGATGATGGCATCGTCAGCTCTAAACATCTTAGTAGCCATTTCCAAACTGTACAGAAGAGTGCAGAGGTACTTCATTTGTGCCCACTCCCAGGCTATGCAAAATGATATACTGCACCAGGACTCATCGCTGCTGCCACAGTCGCTGCAACATGTGCAGAGTGGAATTCCACCGTGTCGGAACATTGCAAATCAAACGGTTAACCGGTAGGCCGAAATACCTCTGTATCGATGCAAGTCAATGTCCTGCGGAGTGCGATCAGCAGAAGTGAGCACACTCCAACGTATTTTCTGCAGCAGCGCATCCTCTCAGGATAGTGGCTGAGAAATTGCAGTACCACCAGGTTGAGGATGTGAGCCATGCAAGGCATGTGTGTGAGGTTACCCTGGCATTGATCCGCCACCAGGTTTGCACAATTATCACACACGACCTTCCCTGGCTCCAGGTTCAGTGGAGACAGCCATTGCTCTGACTTAGCATGGCTAGCTGTCTACAACTCTTGAGCTGTGTGACTGTGATCTACAAGACATATTAATTTGAACACTGCCTGATTGCGGTAAGCCATGTCTGCGCAGTATGGAGGTGGGAGGATTTTATCTGCACTGTTGAAATGCTTATCTGATTAAGGGAGTGGATGAGGACACAGGTGAACGCCCCTAAAGGAGGTGGAGGAGCCAGAAGCAGTGGAGAAACTGTTAGATAAAGAGGTTTGTCCCGCAAGCCTTGGGGATTCAAAGACTTATGGAGAATCCCCTTTATCGCTTGTCCCCACAGCCACCAGAGTCACCCAATGCCCAGTCAGTGAGATATAACGCCCCTGCCGATGTTTGCTTGTCCAGGTGTCAGTGGTGAAATGCACCCTGGCAGACATAGATTATTTTCCGGGAATGGGTGATGTTGTCTGTGACATGCTGGTGTAGCGCAGGCACAGCTTTCTTTGATGGCTAATGGTGACTGGGCAACTGGCACTAGGGGAATGCAATGGCCATCAACTTTCGGAAACTGTCTGTATCTACAAGGCAGAAAGGCAGCATTTCCATGGCCAACAGATTGGAGATGTGTAGGGGGACTATTCTTTTACTTGACTACAACTGTGGGACCAAGGGCTGGCTGCTGTGCTGAGAGAGGGTGGAGTACGAAGAACAGGACAAACTGCAGAATTGGGAGTGAGGTGCAGTCGAAGATATTATGGTAAATGGAGAAAGATGTGTTGTTGTAGGTGACACAAAAACATCAGTCATGTCTACTTCCATAACAGCTGATGGGCTCTCACTCATCCTGACTGTAGGGGGTAAACAAGTGAAGTTTTTGCCGCCAAAGACCTCTGTTAGAAGACTTGACATGGTGATAGCGAAGATAGAAGCAGCAATGTGGTTGATGGGACGAACGGTGTTTGGCAAGGCTCGCTAGTCGGCATTTTAGTGCAGTTGAGCTGCCCCGCCAGGGCCGTGGGGTACTCGGCACCGATCCCGTCGACTTCTATGGGGGATGTCACTGCGGCCACGACTCGGTCTGTGGCCCTGGGCGCTCACCAAAAAGGGGATATCTACAGAGGATTAGAGTTCGTATAGTGATTTGTGACGCCACCTGTAGTGTCTGGTCAGGGTGACCAGCGTTGCTGTGCAGGTCCTCTGGAAGGGATGGTGTTGTGCAGCTACATAGTAAACCCCTACAGGTGAAGCTGTGTCCTTCCAGGGCAGATAGATATGGTAGTGAAGGGATGGTGCTTGTGGATGTAGCAGAGAGGAATGTGCGACGCTGGAATAATCAGGAAGACAGTCCAAGTGCAGTTTCAGGATTTTTACTCACAGTTCTGTCACCGGTAATACAGATGCCTGTGTCCTCCGGGTGAGTGATCCAGCAACCCCCAGGTAGATTGGTCGCACTTCCCAGGACTCCCTTTCAGTATGTTCCTTTCTGGCCTTTACTCTCTGTGCTCTTACTCCTTTCTACTTCCTAGCACCTCACCATGCAAACTCTCAGTTCCAGAAGCTGTGAGCCTTTTCGGTCAACAGATCAATCCTATGTCTGTGCGTACTTGACCCCGTAGTGCCGCCTTTCTGTAGAGATGTTGGTGGTTGGTGGCAATGACCCATAAAGTGATCACGCCGTCTGTTTACTAGCAGGGCCTGAAGCTTTCCCACTAGTCTAGGGGCCGTTCCCTGATGGCCTTGGTCCTTCCTTCTTCAGGATGGGGGCCACGGATGGATAAACCAACCTTTGTGCCTTTTTTGGACCCTTTCGCTGATTCTAGCAATTGCTTCCTGAGGTGTACTCAAGCGAAGCCTCAGTCCGAGACAGGCTGCTCTCTATTCTAACACGCAGCCTAAGTGCTGCTGCTGACTAAACCCACACATGTCTAAACCCTTGGCTAACCACTCTGAGTCAGACCATCCTCCAAAGGGTACGTCTGTATGCTCAGCTGGCATGGTGTGTTGGATGTAAGTGTGGAGTCCTAGGGGTGCTTCCTTCTTACTTGAGAGTTAGGTGTCACACTTATGGGTGAGATGCAACACCTCTGTGGCGACTGAACCCTCAGGGGTGCCACACAGTGAGATTACCACACTAAGGCATGTTTATCGCGCATCTGCCAGTTCATGCATGTAGTTGTCATATGATTGCAAATACAAAACAACTTTCATGGAAACAATCGCCTAAAAGGTAAATTAACATCAAAAATGTATTGAAGAATATGTGTAGGCATTTGTTTAGAAAAAATAGGGGGAAATTTCGCAAAAGCAAGCATAGACATAAGGACCAAAAAACAAACGAAAAAAATTCCCAAAGAATATCAAAATAGTATAAAAGTATAAATTTTATTCATTATCATGACATACAGGAAATTCAAACAGGGATGGGAAGGAGGTAAAGACCAAAAATGTACATGCAAAATGAGGGGTGCAACAGTGGAGAAAGGGAGATACATGTGATAGTACAAACATGTGGGTATAACCTATCACAATCATGACATATCATTAAAGGCAAACATTATGAAAAATTCATATATATCATACCAAAAGATTGAATGCTGCCCAAAATATCCACAAAATAAATCCAAAATGGATTGTATTGAGACATGGATCGTCCCTTAAAGTATAATAATGACGCTTATCAAAAACAAAGGCATTCACATATACAAAATCCTAATTATCCCTGAAGAGGGAAGTCAAAGCAATTACCTATATGAATAGATGTGTCAGCGTCTCCACAGTGCACCCACCCCGACGCGCGTTTCGGCGGAATGGCCTTTTTCAAGGGGTATGGGAAAGTAAGGAAGGAAGGGATATAAAAATGCTGCCTCAACCAATAAGGTGGCTATAAACACCCATGTGACTGCACCGCCCATAATTGCAAAGATGTAACAGATAGTGCCCATAAACTAAGTAACCAGCACAGCCCATGTAAAGCCTTACTCATCAGCAGGAGTGCCGCCCACCATGAATAGCATCACCATCAGTTCCTGTGACACACATGCCGCCGTACCTAATCCAGTATGTGATGTCAGTGCTGACATGAGTGCAATCTCATTCGTTGGCGTCGCCACCGCCTCAAGCGACGCATGCGCTGCCACAGCAACCCAGGACGCCAGGCCGCGTCGGCATCACATGGATGGTGACGTCACAGTCATGTGCCCATGCATGTGACCATCACCATGCCAACGGAAGATGCCGAAAGCAGCCAGACGGGCCAGGAGCCGTAGCACGCAAGCGTACCAGCAGACGGCGAGACCAACAATCAGCAGGTGAGTATATGAGCATATAACAGAGAGAGCGGTGACATATTCATAATAAGAATAAATATAAACAAATTCAACAACAGACAAATGTGTATATAAATACATGATGGGCAACATACTGCAAAAAGATGAGCAGGAGAATATGGGCAAAACATATATAACTGAGCACATAAGCAAACATGCAGACAAGTATATTAAATATTCATAAGAAATGATGAATAGATGTAGAAGTCCCAGTTCATGATGGTTCAGATAAAGTGTAGCGCCGGCGTCGGCGTCCCTGCCCTCTGCCAGGCAGGGACGCTGTTCCCTCACCCCTCTGCTCCAGGTCCGGCGTCCTCCTGCCGCTCTGCTGGCGGCGCACGCTCCTTTCCTGCCACTGTGCTTAGGGCGCGCGCGCGGGCGCTGCCCTCCCTCTTAAAGGGGCCGCACGCGTCGTCCTAAGGAGTCCCCGGCCAATGGCCGGAGGACTTCACCTTATATAAGGCCCCTCCTCCAAAATGGAGGTGCCCGAGCAATGTTGTTGCACTGTTCACTACTCTGCTTCAGTCCTCAGGGTCCTTGCCAGATACCTGTCTGATTCCTGCCAGGTTGCTGTCTGTTACCTGCCTGCTAGCTCACCTGGGAGCGCTCATCTGTTACCTGCCTGCTGGCCTACCTGGAGGCTCTGCCGTCACGTACCGTGATCTTCTGCTATTCCAGTGACTCTCGCCCGCTCACCTGGGAGCGCTCATCTGTTACCTGCTTGCTAGCACACCTGGGAGCGCTCATCTGTTACCTGCCTGCTAGCCTACCTGGAGGCTCTGCCGTCACGTACCGTGATCTTCTGCTATTCCAGTGACTCTCGCCCGCTCACCTGGGAGCGCTCATCTATCACCTGCCTGCTAGCCTACCTGGAGGCTCAGCCATCACAGGTCGTATCTACCTTCTTCCAGAGACTGCCCCGGTCACTTGCCGTGACCTCCTGCCCTCTCATCCAGAGACTGCCCCGGTCACTTGCCGTGACCTCCTGCCCTCTCATCCAGAGACTGCCCGGTCACTTGCCGTGACCTCCTGCCTACTCATCAGAGACTACCCCGGTCACTTGCCGTGACCTCCTGCCCACTCGTCCAGAGACTGCCCCGGTCACTTGCCGTGACCTCCTGCCTACTCATCCAGAGACTGCCCCGGTCACTTGCCGTGACCTCCTGCCCACTCGTCCAGAGACTGCCCCGGTCACTTGCCGTGACCTCCTGCCCACTCATCCAGAGACTGCCTCGGTCACTTGCCGCGACTTCCTGCCCGTTCATCCAGAGACTACCCCGGTTATCTGCTGTTACTACCTGCCCGTCCACCCTGGTCGCCACCCGCTCTCTTACAAGGTCCGCCCCTTTGTATAGTAGCTCAGAGGTTCCGCCTCCCAGACCCGTTACAGTTTGCTCGGGCCATGGAACCCGGTGGCGCCCAAGTTCCCTCCATCTCGGACCTGTGTCATGAACTGTCCCGTCAGAAGTCCCAACAGGAGTCCATCCTGGGTCACCTGCGGAATGTCAATTCTCGCCTGGACACTCTGACAGCTCCACCAGCAACCACCGCTGGTGCCATGACTCGCAATCCGGCAGCCCCTCTGCTCCCCAATACCATGGGCTCCTGTCACGGACCCCGCTCTCCGCACCTCCTCGCTTCGGAGGCGACCCTGCTCAGGCTCGGGGCTTTATTAATCAGTGCACTCTGCACTTTGAACTCCTTTCCCACCAGTTTAACTCCGACCGGGCCAAAATTGCCTTCATCATGTCCCATCTCACTGGGGAGGCCCTGGCCTGGCTGAATCCTCTTTGGGAGAGAGGAGATCCTCTGGTGTCCGACCTGCCTGCCTTTCTCGCGGCTTTTCGGAAGGTCTTTGACGAACCCGGACGAAAGATCTCATCCGCATCATCTCTGCTACGCCTCCGTCAGGGAAATCTCACCGTGGGCCAATATGCCATACGGTTTCGTACCCTTGCATCGGAGCTGGCCTGGGACAACGACGCTCTGGTATCCGTTTTCTGGGAGGTTTGTCCGGCCGTATTAAAGATGAACTCGCCGGTCGGGACATTCCTACCACTCTCGATGACCTTATAACTCTCGCCACCCGGATTGACCTACGGTTCCAGGAGCGGGCCAAAGAGGTCACCCGTGAGAGGAGGTTTCCACGTCTAGCTCCTACGTTTCAGAAACCCGTCACTCCCTCCGTTTCTCCCCAATTACACTCTCCTGAGCCTATGCAGGTCGACCAGACCAAGATGGTCAAAACCCGTCAGGACTTACGCCGTGCCGAGGGGAGTTGCTTCTACTGTGGCAGTAAGGAGCATCGGATTCGTACCTGTCCGGAGAGGTCGGGAAACGCCTGTGTCTAGGTTCGCTCAGAGAGGTCGACCTAGACAAGGAGAAAGCCTCTCCATCTCTGCTGCTGTCAGTCTCAATTCTCTGTGGGGAGAATCGTTATTTTGAACTAGCCCAACTTGACTCTGGAGCAGCCGGGAATCTTATGTCACAGTCCCTGGTAGAAAAATACCGCATTCCCACCAAACCTCTGGTTGTACCTTTATCAGTCGCTGCTGTGGACGGGGGTCTTTTACCACACCCCATCCAACTCATAAACCGAACCCATAACTCTGCAAGTGGGAATGCTGCATTCTGAGAGCATCTCTTTTCATGTTCTGCCTGGACTCTCTCACGCCCTCTTACTAGGGCTACCTTGGCTCCAGAGACATGGACCCGTGCTCGACTGGCAGACCGGAGAGGTTCTTCGCTGGGACAGGATTGTCATAAGACGTGTTTGGTTCCTGTTCATCCTGTCTGTCCTTCTCCTACCCCAACTAATCTACCTGGACTTCCGATTCCCTATTGGTCATTTGCTGATGTCTTTAATAAAAAAGAGGCAGAGACATTACCTCCTCACAGACCATACGATTGTCCTATCGACCTGTTACCTGGTACTACGCCTCCCCGTGGGCGTATTTACCCATTATCCGCTGCTGAGACCCGGTCGATGTCCGAATATATCGAGGAGAATTTGGCCAGGGATTCATCCGAAATCTACCTCCCCGGCAGGAGCAGGCTTCTTTTTCGTAAAAAAGAAGGACGGCTCTCTCCGCCCCTGTATAGACTATAGAGGTCTTAACCAGATCACGGTGAAGAATAAGTACCCCTTCCGCTCATTCCAGAATTATTTGATCGTTTGAGGGGGGCTAGAATCTTCACCAAACTGGATCTCCGTGGGGCGTACAACCTGGTCCGTATCCGTCAAGGGGATGAATGGAAGACTGCATTTAACACCCGGGACGGCCACTATGAATATCTAGTGATGCTCTTTGGTCTCTGTAATGCTCCTGCCGTCTTTCAAGAGTTGGTCAATGACATCTTCCGGGACCTTCTCTACTCATGCGTAGTGGTGTACCTGGACGACATCTTGGTCTTCTCTCCGGATCTCCAGACTCACCGGAGGGACGTTCGTCAGGTTCTGCTCAGGCTCAGGCAGAATCACCTCTTCGCTAAATTTGAGAAATGCCTCTTTGAGCAGACCTCGTTGCCGTTTTTGGGCTACGTTATTTCTCAGACCGGCCTACGAATGGATCCAGAGAAACTGTCGGCCATCGAGAAATGGCCCCGACTGGAGGGATTGAAGGCCATTCAGCGGTTCCTGGCTTCGCCAACTACTACCGCCTCTTCATACCGCACTTCTCTTCCCGGACTGGCCCAATTTCCGCACTTACCCGTAAGGGTACTAACCCCAAAGAGTGGACGCCCGAAGCAGAGGAGGCCTTTCTTTCCTTAAAGCAGGCCTTCTCTTCCGCCCCGGTGCTGCATCGCCCGGACGGCAACAAGCAGTTCTTCATGGAGGTTGACGCTTCCTCCTCTGGAGCCGGAGCGGTACTTACTCAAAAATCATCTTCCGGGAGGATGGTAACTTGTGGCTTCTTCTCCAAACTCTTCTCCTCTTCTGAGCGCAATTATTCCATAGGAGACCGAGAGTTATTGGCCATCAAGCTGGCATTGGAGGAGTGGCGTTACTTACTCGAGGGGGCTCTTCATCCGGTAATTATTTACACTGACCACAAAAACTTGGCTTACCTCCAGCATGCCCAGAGACTTAACCCGCGCCAGGCCCGGTGGACCTTGTTTTTTGCTCGTTTTGATTTTGTTCTACATTTTCGCCCGGCAGACAAGAACATCAAGGCGGACGCCTTGTCCCGATCCTTCCTGGTGTCGGATCTCGAGGAGGAACCTAAACATATCATCGATCCCGCCAGAGTAATGCAGGTGTCTCCCGTGAGTCTAAATCGTCTCCCTCCCGGTAAGACGTTCGTATCGGTACCCGATCGGGAGAGAATCCTACACTGGGGTCATTCGTCTAAATTAGCTGGCCACGCCTGTCAAAAAAAGACCCTCCAGCTAATTACTCGGCATTACTGGTGGCCTACCCTGCACAAGGACGTAATAGACTTTGTTTCTGCCTGTGCCTCATATGGCCGCAACAAGGTTCCGAGACACCTGCCTGCCGGTCGCCTCCTTCCGCTTCCTGTACCCGCTGCTCCCTGGCAGCATATAGCCATGGACTTCATAACGGACCTCCCCGTGTCTGCCGGTTGTACGGTCATTTGGGTGGTCGTTGACCGCTTTTCCAAGATGGCTCACTTTATTCCCCTGCCAGGCCTCCCGTCTGCACCCAAGCTGGCTAAAGACTTTATCCGCCACATCTTCCGTCTTCATGGCCTGCCCCGCCATATCGTGTGGATCGAAGGTACAGTTCACCTCACGTTTCTGGAGAGCCACTTGTAAATTGCTAGACGTCACCTTGGACTTCTCCTCCGCCTACCACCCACAGTCCAATGGTCAAGTGGAGCGGGTCAATCAGATCCTGACCAGTTACCTCCGGCACTTCGTTAATGTCCACCATTCTGACTGGGTGGATCTCCTGTCATGGGCCGAATTTTCTTACAACAATCACGAGAGCGAATCTTCCTCCAAATCCCCGTTTTTTGTAGTCTTCGGTCAGCATCCTCGGATCCCATTTCCCGTCTCCATCTCAGTGGACAATCCGGCTGCGGAATCTCTTGTTAACAAATTTTCCTCCATATGGGAGAGTACCCGGTCCGCACTCCTTCTGTCATCCGAGCGTATGAAAAGACATGCTGACAAAAAACGTCTGGATCCTCCGCAATTCCGTCCTGGGGATAAGGTCTGGCTCTCGTCCAAGTATGTCCGGCTCAAGATTCCTTCCTATAAGTTAGGGCCTCGATTCATCGGTCCTTTGGAGGTCATCAGTCAGATCAACCCAGTGGCTATAAATTGAAACTTCCGGCCAACTTGCGGATCCCTAACTCCTTCCATGTATCTCTCCTCAAACCGGTGGTACTTAACTCTTTTTCCAAGTCTACAGGTACGCCTCCTGCTCCGGTTTCAGCTGAAAACAATTTGAGGTAGAGAACATTTTGGCCACCAAAAGGGTAAGAAGGAAGACCTATTTTTTGGTGGATTGGAAGGAGTTTGGTCCTGAGGAGAGAACGTGGGAGCCTCGGGAGAACATCCATGCCCCTCTCATCCTAGCTAAATTTCTTTCTGGCCTAAAAAAGGGGGGGCCTAAAGGGGGGGGTACTGTACGCCCGGCGTCGGCGTCCATGCCCTCTGCCAGGCAGGGACGCTGTTCCCCTCACCCCTCTGCTCCAGGTCCGGCGTCCTCCTGCCGCTCTGCTGGCGGCGCATGCTCCTTTCCTGCCACTGTGCTTAGGGCGCGCGCGCGGGCGCTGCCCTCCCTCTTAAAGGGGCCGTGCGCGTCGTCCTAAGGAGTCCCCGGCCAATGGCCGGAGGACTTCACCTTATATAAGGCCCCTCCTCCAAAATGGAGGTGCCCGAGCAATGTTGTTGCACTGTTCACTACTCTGCTTCAGTCCTCAGGGTCCTTGCCAGATACTTGTCTGATTCCTGCCAGGTTGCTGTCTGTTACCTGCCTGCTAGCTCACCTGGGAGCGCTCATCTGTTACCTGCCTGCTGGCCTACCTGGAGGCTCTGCCGTCACGTACCGTGATCTTCTGCTATTCCAGTGACTCTCGCCCGCTCACCTGGGAGCGCTCATCTGTTACCTGCTTGCTAGCACACCTGGGAGCGCTCATCTGTTACCTGCCTGCTAGCCTACCTGGAGGCTCTGCCGTCACGTACCGTGATCTTCTGCTATTCAGTGACTCCGCCGCTCACTGGAGCGCTCATCTGTACCTGCTGCTAGCACCTGGGAGCGCTCATCTGTCACCTGCCTGCTAGCCTACCTGGAGGCCTGCCGCACTACGTGATCTCTCATTCATTCCCCAGGACGTCTTCGTACCTCCTGCTTACCAGAGACTCAGCCTCACAGGTCGTATCTACTCTTCCAGAGACTGCCGGTCACTTGCCGTGACCTCCTGCCCTCTCATCCAGAGACTGCCCCGGTCACTTGCCGTGACCTCCTGCCTACTCATCCCGAGACTGCCCCGGTCACTTGCCGTACCTCCTGCCACTCGTCCAGAGACTGCCCCGGTCACTTGCCGTGACCTCCTGCCACTCATCCAGAGACTGCCCCGGTCACTTGCCGTGACCTCCTGCCCACGTCGTCCAGAGACTGCCCCGGTCACTTGCCGTGACCTCCTGCCCACTCATCCAGAGACTGCCTCGGTCACTTGCCGCGACTTCCTGCCCGTTCATCCAGAGACTACCCCGGTTATCTGCTGTTACTACCTGCCCGTCCACCCTGGTCGCCACCCGCTCTCTTACAAGGTCCCCCTTTGTATAGTAGCTCAGAGGTTCCGCCTCCCAGACCCGTTACATAAAGATGATCAATTTGGTGCCAGTTACGGAATATAAAAACCAGATGATTCAAAATGATGAGTAATATAGCCAGATAGAGAGAAGAAAATCAGCAAAAATCTAAAAAAGCAAAATAAAAAGACATACAAGTTAACCCCTCTCTGACATTAGACGTACTATCCCGTCCATAAAACCCGTGCCATTCTGACCATGGACGGGATAGTACGTCATAGGCGATTAGCTGCGCTCCCGGAGAGATGTATTTATCACAGCTGACACCCGTGACTGTGTGTCAGGAGCGGTCACGGACCGCTCCCGCACATTAACCCCTTGCACACCCGATCAAACATGATCGCGGTGTACTGGAGGCACAGGGGAGGATCGCGCAGGGTGGGGGCTCCCTGCGCGCCCCCCTGAGACCCTCAGAGCAGCGCGATGTGATTGCGCTGCTCTGAGGGCTTCCTCCCTCCCAGGACCCGGATCCAAGATGGCGCCGGGGTCCTGGAGGGAGGCGGCTTCCTCAGTGCCTGCCGACAGCATGAGAGCGTCCGCATGCTGTACATCGTGGTATGACAGAGTGCTGTCACCCTGTCACACCAGCGATCTATGAATACAGTGATGTCCCACCCTGTCACACAGTTAAAAGTAAAAAAAGTAAAAATAAACATGTGAAAAAAATCCAAAATAAATAAAAAAAAAAAAATTCCAATAAATTCATTTCTCTGTAAAAAAAACAAAAATAAAATAAACAAAACTTAAATATAAAATGTCCCACTAGTTAACTTTTTGTGAATTAAAAACAAAAAAAAAAAACAAGGTATCTTTAATAACACAAGCCGCATCAAAAAGACGGATATAAATAAACATGGTACCGCTGAAAACGTCATCTTGTCCCGCAAAAACGAGCCGTTACACAGCATCATCAGCAAAAAAATAAAAAAGTTATAGCTCGCAAATAAAGCGATGCAAAAATAATTATTTTTTATATAAAATTGTTTTTATTCTATAAAAGCGCCAAAACATGAAAAAATGATATAAATGAGGTATCGCCGTAATCGTACTGACCCAAGAATAAAACTGCTTTATCGATTTTACCACACGCGGAACAATAAAAACGCCTCACCCAAAAGAAATTCATGAATTGCTGATTTTTGTTCATTCTAACCTCCCAAAAATCGAAATAAAAAGTGATCAAAAAATGTCACGTGCTCAAAAATGGTACCAATAAAAGCGTCACCTCGTCCCGCAAAAATTAAGACCTCACATGGCTCTGTGGGCCAAAATATGCAAAAATTATAGCTCTCAAAATGTGGCGATGCAAAAAACTACTTTTTGCAATAAAAAGCGTCTTTTAGCGTGACAGCTGCCAATCATAAAAACCCGCTATAAATAGTAAATCAAACCCCCCTTTATCACCCCCTTAGTTAGGGAAAAATAATAAAATAAAAAAAATGTATTTATTTCCATTTTCTCATTAGGGTTAGGGTTTCGGCTAAAGTTAGGGTTAGGGTTGGCGCTAAAGTTAGGATTAGGGTTAAGTTAGGATTAGGGTTAGGGTTGGGATTAGGGTTGGGACTAGGGTTAGGGGTGTGTTGGGGTTAGGGTTGGAGTTAGAATTGGGGGGTTTCCGCTGTTTAGGCACATCAGGGGCTCTCCAAATGTGACATGGCGTCTGATCTCCATTCCAGCCAATTCTGCGTTGAAAAAGTCAAACGGTGTTCCTTTACTTCTGAGCTCTGCCATGCGTCCAAACAGTAGTTTATCCCCACATATGGGTATCAGCGTACTCTGGACCCCAAGAGTTATTGTGAAATTTGTCCTATTTCTTCTGTTACCCTTGGGAAAATAAAAAACTGGGGGCGAAAATATTATTTTTGTAAAAAAAAAAAGATTTTTTTGTTTTTACGGCTGTAATTATAAACTTCTGTGAAGCACTTGGGGCTTCATAGCGCTCACCACACATCTAAATAAGTTCCTTGTGGGGTCTATTTTCCAAAATGGGGTCACTTGTTGGGGATTTCCACTGTTTAGGCGCATCAGGGGCTCTCCAAATGCGACATGACGCCCCCAGACCATTCCATCAAAGTCTGCAATCCAAAACGTCACTACTTCCCTTTCCGAGCCCTGACATGCGCCCATACAGTAGTTTTCTCCCACATATTGGGTATCAGCGTACTCAGGACAAATTGGACAACAACTTTTGGGGTCCAATTTCTCCTGTTACCCTTGTGAAAATAAAATATTGGGGGCGAAAAAATCATTTTTGTAAAAAAAAAAAGGATTTTTTATTTTTACGGCTGTGCGTTATAAACTTCTGTGAAGCACTTCGGGGTTCAAAGTGCTCACCACACATCTAGATAAGTTCCTTGTGGGGTCTATTTTCCAAAATGGGGTCACTTGTGGGGGTTTCCACTGTTTAGGCACATCAGGGGCTCTCCAAATGCGACATGACGCCCCCAGACCATTCCATCAAAGTCTGCAATCCAAAGCGTCACTACTTCCCTTCCGAGCCCTGACGTGCACCCATACAGTAGTTTTCTCCTACATATTGGGTATCAGCGTACTCAGGACAAATTGGACAACAACTTTTGGGTTCCAATTTCTTCTGTTACCCTTGTGAAAATAAAATATTGGGGGCGAAAAAATCATTTTTGTAAAAAAAAAAAGGATTTTTTATTTTAAGGCTGTACGTTATAAACTTTAGTGAAACACCTGGGGGTTCAAAGTTCTCACCACACATCTAGATAAGTTCCTTGAGGGGTCTAGTTTCCAAAATGGTGTCATTTGTGGGGGTTTCCACTGTTTAGGCAGATCAGGAGCTCTCCAAACACGACATGGCGTCCAGCCAATTCTGCGTTGAAAAAGTGAGACGGCGCTCCTTCCCTTCCAAACTCTGCCATGCACCCAAACAGTGGTATACCCCCACATATGGGGTATCAGTGTACTCAGGACAAATTGCACAATAACTTTTGGAGTCTTGTTACCCTTGGAAAAATAAAAATTCGGGTGAAAAGATCATTTTTGTGGAAAAAATATGATTTTTAAATTTTACGGCTCTACGTTATAAACTTGTGTGAAGCACTTGAGGGTTCAAATTGCTCACCAAAGATCTAGATAAGTTCCTTAGGGGGTCTAGTTTCCCAAATGGGGTCATTTGTGGGGGGTTTCCACTGTTTAGGCACATCAGGGGCTCTCCAAATGCAACATGGCATCCAATCTCAATTCCAGCCAATTTTGGTTGGAAAAAGTAAAATGGTGCTCCTTCCCTTCCGAGCTCTGCCGTGCGACCAAACAGTGGTTCCCCCCCACATATGGGGCATCAGCGTACTCAGGACAAATTGAACAACAACTTATGTGGTCCAATTTCTCCTGATACCCTTGGGAAAATAAAAAATTAGTGACTAAAAGATAATTTTTGTGGGAAAAAAATAGGATTTTTTATTTTCATGCCCGGGCATTATAAACTTGTGAGAAACACTTTGGGGTTCAAAGTGCTCACCAAAGATCTAGATAAGTTCCTTAGGGGGTCTAGTTTCCAAAATGGGGTCACTTGTTGGTGATTTCCACTGTTTAGGCTCATCTGGGGCACTGCAAACGGAACATGACCCCCATCAACGTCTGCATTCCAAAACGTTACTACTTCCTTTCCAAGCCCTGCCGTGCGCCCAAACAGTTTTCCACCCCCACATATGGGGTATCAGCGTACTCAGGACAAATTGGACAACAACTTTTGGGGTCCAATTTCCTTGGGAAAATTCAAAATTTAGGACTAAAAAATCATTTTTGTGGAATTTTTTTTTTTTTTTTCACACCCAGGCATTATAAACTTTTGTGAAACACTTGGGGTTCAAAGTGCTCACAACAGATCTAGATAAGTACCTTAGGGGGTCTAGTTTCCAAAATGGTGTCACTTGTGGGGGGTTTCCACTGTTTAGGCGCATCAGAGGTTCTCCAAGCGCGACATGGCGTCCAATCTCAACTCCAGCCAATTTTAGTTTGAAAAAGTCAAACGGCGCTCCTTCCCTTACGAGCTCTGCCGTGTGCCCAAACAGTGGTTTTCCCCCACATATGGGGTATTGGCGTACTCAGGAGAAATTGCATAACAACCTTATCTGTCCATTTTCTCCTTTTACCCTTGTGAAAATAAAAAAAAAGTTTGTAAAATATCATTTTTGTGGCTAAAAAGTTAAATATTCATTTTTTCCTTCCACGTTGCTTTAGTTCCTGTGAAGCACCTGAAGGGTTAATAAACTTCTTGAATGTGGTTTTGAGTACCTTGAGGGGTGCAGTTTTTAGAATGGTGTCACTTTTGGGTATTTTCTGTCATGTAGACCCCTCAACGTGACTTCAAATGTGAGGTGGTCCCTAAAAAAAATGGCTTTGTAAATTTTGTTGTAAAAATGAGAAATCGCTGGTCAACTTTTAACCCTTATAACTTCCTAACAAAAAAAAATTTTGATTCCAAAATTGTGCTGATGTAAAGTAGACATGTGGGAAATGTTATTTCTTAACTATTTTGTGTTACATATTTCTCTGTTTTAAGGGAATAAAAATTCAAAGTTTAAAAATTGCTAAATTTTCAAAATTTTCGCCATATTTGCGTTTTTTTCAAAAATAAACGCAAGTTATATGGAAGAAATTTTACCACTAACGTGAAGTACAATATGTCACGAGAAAACAATCTCAGAATCGCGAAGATCTGTTGAAGCGTTCCGGAGTTATAACCTCATAAAGAGACAGTGGTCAGAATTGTAAAAATTGTCCCGGTCATTAACGTGCAAACCACCCTTGGGGGTGAAGGGGTTAAAATTAATGATGAAACACGTCACATGACAAGAATGGTCAAAACCAAACACAAAAATCAGATGAACCAATTACAAAAATGGAACAAAACTGATTGCCTCATTCAGACCCTTGGGGTGGACCGTATCTAGCGTCCAGATCCATTTAGTTTTGCATCGTGACAGCCTAGAAGTGAGGCTGCCACCACGGATGCCAGGATCAATAGTATCAATTCCTCTGACTCGTAGCTGGGAGCTGTCACATCCATGGTGGAGTTTGAAGTGACGTGGTATGGTCCTGAGTGTGGCAAGGTCCTCATGGCCGGCGGCCGCCTGAATCCCCAGAACGTGTTCACGCACACGCACTTTAAGTTGGCGTGTCGTCATACCAATATATATTAAATTGCACGGACACAGTGCAAAATATATAACATGTCTAGAGATACACGAAATATGTCTCCTGATCTCATATGTCCTAGTACCCATAGAGTTAAAGAAAGTAGTGGTACGATCAATATTAGGACAGGCGACACATCGGCCACAAGGAGCACTGCCACACCCAGGACGGCCACCATCTAAGAAAGTAGATTTTCTCTCACTCTGGTAATGACTATGGACCAAATAGTCCCTTAGGTTCTTAGAACGTCTAATCGTAATTCTCGGTGTTTGAGGGAGAATCTGATTCAAGATAGGATCAGCCTGGAGAATAGGCCATGCCCTACTTAGAGCATTTTTCATACGTGAAAATTGGGCATGGTAATTGGTAATAAATCTGATCTTTGGATCAGATTTCTTCTCCTTATTATCATATAGTAGTGTTTGGCGGGTAGAATTTTTTGCCCTATTAAAGGCCCTTTTGACAGACCGTCGGCTGTATCCACGTTCCATGAATCTATCTGAAAGGTCCCTAGCCTGAGTCCTGAAATCCTGTTCATTGGAACATATTCTACGAAGACGCAGAAATTTACCAGTGGGAATGGCGTTAATCATAGACTTAGGGTGCGCAGAGGAGGCGTGGAGCAGCATGTTGGTTGACGTCTCCTTCCTAAAGATACTAGTGTGTAAAATGTCCTCGGAATCCCTCCATATATGAACGTCCAAAAAACTAATGTTGTCCACATCACACGTGTGTGTGATATGGATATTAAGGTCATTTGAATTCAAAAAAGTAACAAATTCTCCTAGCTCAGTAGAAGTACCCTGCCAGATCAGAAAAATGTCATTGATGTACCGCACCCAAAAGGAGATGCGGTCCA
Source organism: Oophaga sylvatica (assembly GCA_033576555.1). Lineage (NCBI taxonomy): Eukaryota > Metazoa > Chordata > Amphibia > Anura > Dendrobatidae > Oophaga > Oophaga sylvatica. The sequence goes on along the minus strand of JARQOD010000001.1, from coordinate 688,774,423 downwards.
TCGATGAACACTGATCTGACAGGGAGAGGTCCCTCTCTCACAGCCCCAGGAACAGGTTAGCGTATGCAGGGGCAAAAGAAGCCCCCATAGCTGTTCCCTGGAGCTGCAGGTAGAAGGACCCCTTAAAAATGAAAAAATTGTGTGTAAGTGAAAACTCGAGGAGCGCCAGAATAAAGCGGATGATCTCCGGTGATGAATTGGACATAGTAAGAAAATAACTAGTGACTGCTAGGCCATCCTTATGCCTGATATTCGTATATAGAGATTCCACATCTCCAGTTGCCAACATAGTATCGGGTCCAATACAGAGACCATCCACTCGCTTGAGGAACTCCCGGTATCTAACAAAAATGATGGAAGACTCCCCACAAGAGGTTGAAGTTTCGAGTCAATCCAGAGATTAACCTTCTCAAGATAATTGCCTGAACCTGAGATGATAGGGCGTCCTGGGGCACCTCCAGATTTTTATGCACCTTAGGTAATAAGTACATAGTGGAGATGGTAGGCTCAACCACCTGTAGTGTAGCGCTCTCTCTGTTATATGCTCATATACTCACCTGCTGATTGTTGGTCTCACCGTCTGCTGGTACGCTTGCGTGCTACGGCTCCTGGCCCGTCTGGCTGCTTTCGGCATCTTCCGTTGGCATGGTGATGGTCACATGCATGGGCACATGACTGTGACGTCACCATCCATGTGATGCCGACGCGGCCTGGCGTCCTGGGTTGCTGTGGTAGCACACGCGTCGCTTGAGGCGGTGGCGACGCCAGCGAATGAGATTGCACTCATGTCAGCACTGACATCACATCCTGGATTAGATACGGTGGCATGTGTGTCACAGGAACTGATGGTGATGCTATTCATGGTGGGCGGCACTCCTGCTCATGAGTAAGGCTTTACATGGGCTGTGCTGGTTACTTAGTTTATGGGCACCATCTGTTACATCTTTGCAATTATGGGCGGTGCAGTCACATGGGTGTTTATAGCCACCTTATTGGTTGAGGCAGCATTTTTATATCCCTTCCTTCCTTACTTTCCCATACCCCTTGAAAAAGGCCATTCCGCCGAAACGCGCGTCGGGTGTGGGTGCACTGTGGAGACGCTGACACATCTGTTCATATAGGTAATTGCTTTGACTTCCCTCTTCAGGGATAATTAGGATTTTGTATATGTGAATGCCTTTGTTTTTGATAAGCGTCATTATTATACTTTAAGGGACGATCCATGTCTTAATACAATCCATTTTGGATTTATTTTGTGGATATATTTGGGCAGCATTCAATCTTTTGGTATGATATATATGAATTTTTCATAATGTTTGCCTTTAATGATATGTCATGATTGTGATAGGTTATACCCACATGTTTGTACTATCACATGTATCTCCCTTTCTCCACTGTTGCACCCCTCATTTTGCATGTACATTTTTGGTCTTTACCTCCTTCCCATCCCTGTTTGAATTTCCTGTATGTCATGATAATGAATAAAATTTATACTTTTATACTATTTTGATATTCTTTGGGAATTTTTTTCGTTTGTTTTTTGGTCCTTATGTCTATATATGATTGCAAATGTTGCCTCTACTGAGGTTTTTTTTGAAAATTTGGGTCATCCTTTGTGATATCAAAAAAGGACCAGGCAAGGCAACCCTTGCCGCCCTGGTCATCTAAATCGATGCTGGCCACAGCCAGAGTTGGGCTGAAAATGCAGTGCTTGTCATAGCTGCATCACTTCATGTCTGTGTGGGAAGCTTCAACATAACCTCCTCGTCTTCCTCCTCCTCCACCTCCTCTGCTGAGCTACTCAGCTGCATACCTCTGGGTTCACCCCAAGTGGGATCTACAACCTCATCGTCATTCCCTCTGTTTTCACACTCTTCACCTTGAGTCACCCTCCTCCTTTTCCTGGCCTGTCACCACAGTACAGTCCGAATGCACCTCTGGTATGTGAGTCTCATGAGGATCACCTCCACCCTTGGTGGTTAACGTCTGGTGACGAGGGTCAGGATTCTGCTCAGACCCTACTTCATCCGGTACTGAATCCAACGTGAAAAAAATTTGGGCATCGGTGCAGATGCTTTCCTCTTCTGGATTCTCTGAATCTTTGGAGCACACCTTTGATTCCAATGAAATAGAATATGTGAACACCTCTGCAGAATGGCCCATCTGTGGTTCCCAATAGTCAGTTGACCGTTTGGAAATTTGTGACACAGGGGGAAGCAAGGGTGATTGGGGTGCCACTTCTGAGGATTGCACTGTGTGCGATGTTAAGGTGGAGGAAAAGGAGAAGAGGCAACTTGATGCAGTGCTTGCCATCCACTGTAGCACATACTCTTTCTGGCCCTCATATGCAAGGCATACCGCTGTGTGGCTGCCAAAGAAAGGGAGTGGAGTAACCCGCCCAGTAACAGATGTTGTCAGTGGTCTTTGGATAGGACAAGACAGTGTTTGTTCAGTTGAGCTTTCATTAACATTAGCACCTAACCCCACGTACACGTCGAACACCAAGCCTCAAGCCTATTTCCCCTTCCACTATGACCTCGCTTTTTCCCACTCATGTTCTATGAAGCCTTTCCCTCTTTTATCCTGCTGTTTCACAACCTTAAGCCCACAGCTGTCAGTCACCGGTCACTAAATGAACAATCACTATTTATTTTCTTAGATAGTGTGCCTGAACAACACTGTTATACCTAACAATTTTTAAGTGGAAATCTGGTGATCTGATTTCTCACTGAAATACAGTTTTATCACAAACGATTTCTATTAGCTAATTGGGCATCCTTGCTGCACCCCAATATTAGACCTAACGATTTTTAAGTGGAAATATGGCCTTCCAATTTGTCTCTGAAAGACCGTTTTATCACAAATGATTTGGATTAGCAAATTGGGCCACTGGAGACTACCACACAGTTTTTGCACAATCTAGTTAGATGCTGGAAGATAAATTTCACACAAAACAGGATCCTATCTAGCTAACTGACAAGTTTACTTGCAGGACTTTCAGGAGCAGCTTCTCTGCACTGTGACACTAAGAAAATGGCGCCAGCTAAACAAGATGTTAGTTTTTTATATGGCAGGAATATGTGACTTCTGCAGTTAACCACAGAAGACCTTGTGTCATGACGTCATGGATGGTTTCTGCCCCCTGATTGTCTGCTGGAATCAACACGCATACAGTTAAGGGGGGAAAAAAAGAGCGCACCGCTCCTCTAACGTCTCCATACCCTCTCAGCCAACACATCCCCCCCATCCACCTCGTTCATCATACAGCACCACTATACTTGCCAAAGTAATAACAAAAGAATTAGTGGAAATGCTATGATTTACCGAATTGTGACCGAATTTTGCCAACTTTCAGTAAAAATGCTTGTGAAACTGAAAACGAATCCGAATGTGCTACATTGGTGCCAAATTTGAGATTGGCGAACGTTTTCCAAACAAGTTCTCTCATCTCTATTCATAACCTAATGTACATAATGCAGTCAGTCCATAGTCTAGTGTAAATGCAAGTATCAGCATGTACTCAGAATACATTCTTTAGTTAACATGTAATTATGCTGAATTTTAAGGTAAGTGACGAACAGTTAGAATCTTGTACCTTCAAGTACCTTCATTATTGGTGAGAATACTAAGGAGATTCAAAAAGTGGAAAAATATTTTGGAAGTGCTGCTACATACTCTCTGTCTTTAAAAGTTGGGAGATTTGCCCTTCTTCGATTATTCTTATGCACTGTGACACCATCAACTCCGCCAAATATTTTTTTGCGGGGAGGACCCAATTACTGCATTTACTATAGGGCTCCAAGATATCTATGAACATCCCTGCATACTCATACTTTAAAAGTTTATTGTTCTATTATTTTATGTGTGGCTGTATTCTTTGAGTGTCTTGGAACAGTCTTAGTTATTGATTAATAAAAGTGTCTTTATATACGTGACTCATGTACGTAACATTACACAGAAGGAAACAATGAAGTGGCTGCTTGAAATTTATTACATGTACAGTTTACACTCCAGACATTTTCTTCTTCATACAAAAGCACTACTTGTCTTTCTTCTGTCTGAAGAGTGACAATACATTGTTCCCATGACATTAAAAATAACATACTAAAATAATATACAAACCAACAGCTTTTGTCTGAGCATGTTCTAATTTTAAAATCAGACATTGTTTTCATTGTCTGATGAAAGATTTGACTTTGTTTCTTAGGGCCATGTGACTCATACTGAACTTTCCCTAAGTAATGAAATGGAAAATACCACTAACTAGTTTGCTAGTATCAAAGACTTTCTACTCAATACTGATGTTTGGTAGGTGAACTCGCTGCATGAATAGGTCCTAGCTGTATGGGACACATAGAATTGGCAGCATTTACTTGTTTTAAAGAACATGCCTATAACTGTGAACATTTGTTTTTCTTTTTTTGTAAATCAAACAACAAACAACAAATAGGACAAAATAACTGAAAACTTCAGTGTGCATAACTATTCACCTCCCCTAAAGTTAGTACTTTGTAGAGCCTCGTTTTGCAGCAATTACAGCTGCAAATGGCTTTGGATAAGTCTCTATGAAATTTCCACATCTTGCCACTGGGATTGTTGCCCATTCCTCAAGGCAAAACTGTTCCGGCTCCTTCAAGTTAGATGTTTTTTTTCTGGTGAACAGCAATCTTCAAGTCTGACCACAGATTCTCAATTGGATTAAGGTCTGTGCTTTGACTAGCTCACTCCAAAACACTTGTTGGTTTAAGGGGAACATGTTTCCCCTTAAACCACTCCAGTGTTGCTTTAGCAGTATGCTTTGTGTCATTGTCTTGTTGGAACGTGAACTTCCATCCCAGTCTCGCATCCGAGAGAGATTTGAAACAGGTTTTGCTCAAAAATATCCCTGTATTTTGTGCCATCCATCTTCCCCTGGTTATGGACCATTTTTTCTGTCCCTGCTGCCAAAAAACATCCCCATAGCATGATGCTGCCACCACCATGTTTCACTGTGGGGATGGTGTTCTTGGGCTGATGAGCTGTGTTGGTTTGTTGCCTAATAAAGTGTTTTCCTGGGTGGCTCAATTTTAGTCTCATCTGACCATATAACTTTCTTCCTTACATTTGGGGAGTCTCCCACATATCTTTCGGCAAACGCAAGTCAAGCCTTACAATTTTTGTATGTAAGTAAAGGCTGTTTTCTGCCCACTTTTCCATAAAGACCACCTCTATGGAGTGTACAGCTTTTTGTGTTTTTATGGACAGATACTTCAGTCTCTGCTTGTGAACCCTGCAGCTCCTTCGGGGTTACCTTTGGTCTCTGTGCTGCCTCTCTGATTAATTCGATCCTTGTCTGGGCAGAGAGTTTTAGTGGGCAGCCCTCTTTTGGCAGGTTTGTTGTGGTATCATGTTCTTTCTATTTGATGATAATGGATTTGCTGGTGCTCGGGGAAATCATTACATTGGGATTTTTTTTATAACCCAACCCTGATTCATACTTCTTAACAATTTTGTCTCTGACTTGTTTGGAGATCTCCTTGGTCTTCATGGTGTTGTTTGGTTAGTGGTGCCACTTGCTTAATGGTGTTGCAGCCTCTGTGGCCTTTAAGAAAAGGTGTGTATATACTGACAGATCATGTGACACTTAGATTACACACAGGTGGACTTCCTTTCACTAAGCATGTGACTTATAAAGGTAATTGCTTGCACCAGACATTTTTAGAGGCTTCATCAAAAAAAGGGGTGAATACATACACATATGCTAATTTTTAGTTATTTGATCCCATAAATTTAATTCATGCCTTTATTTTTCTCACTTCACAATTTAGACTATTTAGTGCTGATGCTTCACACATAAATCGGATTACAAAAATATTTAAACACAGGTTGTAATGTAACAAAATAGGCAAAAAAAACAAGTGGGGTGAATACTTTAATCAGCCACTGTAGTTTCTAACTACCTGCATGTTCTATCTGGCGATGATCTCTGCCGGTCACAAACCGCTCCTGGTGCGGATTCTCCTTCTTCCAATGGCAGTATATATTTTTATTTGGGTTTTGAGTTTGGTTCTCTTTTGTAGATTTCCAAATCTTTTTCTCTTAAAGTAGCCAAAGACTAAAATGACCTGATGGAATATAATATTTATAAAATTCTATAATTACTGATGCAAAGAAATTTAAATACCTGATAAGAATAGAATGCAGACAATCCACAATTATTTATAGGAGAGGTAGCACAAGTGCAACTTTCTGGTGAAAAGCGACAAAGCTACAATGCACGATGGGGTAACTATTGCAAATAAAGCTTGCATAAGGTTAAAATCATATGGTTACAAATCAGATAGCAGCCTGTTGAAAACGTTGGAAACAATCTAGCACATATTGTTGCGTATTTACTTTTATTGTTGAATGTTCTCTTTTTTATTTAACTATGAATGTATTCTTACTTTTTTAGACTTTTTTTATTTATGTGCAGGAATCTGTAGCTGGTTTTACTATGTGACAATGCCTATGCCTGCCTCTACTTTTACCATTGCTGTTGGAAGTTGGAACGAAGTAAAGAATAGTCCATGCACCTCTTTGGAAAGTTGCAATTTATCTAGAATTCTACCATTAAACATGGATGAGAAAAGGTATTACCAGTTTATTGTAATCCATTTGCTATATGTATGATACATTTGTGTGTTTGTGTATGTGTGTGTATGTATATATATATACATGTGTATGTATGTATATATGTGTATATATATATATACAGTACAGACCAAAAGTTTGGACACACCTTCTCATTCAAAGATTTTTCTGTGTTTTCATGACTGTAAAAATTGTACATTCACACTGAAGGCATCAAAATTATGAATTAACACATGTGGAATTATATACTTAACAAAAAAGTGTGAAGCAACTGAAAATATGTCTTATATTCTAGGTTCTTCAATGTAGCCACCTTTTGCTTTGATGACTGCTTTGCACACTCTTGGCATTCTCTTGATGAGCTTCAAGAGGTAGTCACCAGAAATTG